>SSNS01000087.1:1625191-1992845 GCA_006937985.1 Aphyosemion australe
CCCCCCCCCCTATCCCTGCTCAGAAATAACAGAAATACGCACCCAGACATGTTATACACCAAATCGATCAGCTTGGACTCAGGAAACCAGCCGTCCACCATCCCTGGTCTTTGATTGGCTGAGAAAGTTTTGAAACCTTAAAGTTCAATTTCTGCTCTTTCTAACAGTTTATTTTTTATCTCATTCTGCTAACTTTGACAATTGAACTCATTTTCAACTTCACTTCAGTTCTAATGCATGTTCATCATTTTCAGCTGCTAAAGTCACAGTTCAGCTAATTGTGAAAATGTAACTATTAAACTATTCCTACTCAAATACCAGCTGTTTAAACATTTCAGCTGTCCAGTTTTTTAAACTGTGTACTGAGATTTCAGTTTTCTGATGTTTAGATTTATTTTCTCTTTTCTCCACTTACTTATTTGGCTTTAATACACTTGTTAGTGATTTTTTGCTCCTAAATCTTTCAATCTTTTCAGCTCATTTTTACAATTACGCTAAATGTTCGCAGCAGAAAACTGCTTATTTCAGTTCAGCTACTCAGCTATCAGTTTCAAAATTCAGCATATCCTGCTAATTTCACAATTCAACTAATTGTGAAAATTTAACTATTTATACTCAAATATGAGCTGTTTAAACATTTTAGCTACTCAGTTTTTTAAACTATGTTTAGAGATTTCAGTTTTCTGCTGGTTCGGATTTTTTTTCTCTATTCTCTACTTACTTTTTGGGCTTTTTAAAACTTTTTAGCAATTTTTGCTCCTAAAACTTCAAATGCATTCAGCACATTTTGACAATTAAGCTTAGTTTTAGCTTCAATTCAGCTGTTTCAGCTATCGTATTCAGCAACAAAGCATTCAAACGTATTTCTGCAAGAAATGCAATTTATCTAGTTTCATTTACATTTTCTTGTGTTTTTTTTTGCACTGATTTATTCTTTTAGTTGCTAAGCTATCATTCCATCCCCTACATCACAAGACAATAACCTCCCCTTTCCCACATTCTTGGTATTTTCTTGTTTCACCAAATTTATTTAGGATTCTGAGAAATCAAAAGGGCACTGACAGTGATTAAAATAAACATTGCTCTGTTAAAGACGTTCATTAAATATTTAACTCAGTACAGCCAATCTGAGCCACAAACAGCGAGACATATTTTTTCTAACTCTAATTAAGCTACAGGGAATTCGTTGCATATTGTAGGTAAACAGACAGAGTCGAGGGAATACCAATGGAAAATTAAATGCTCTGCTGGTGTTTTTCTCATTACAAGATGAAATGAAACATTTATAACTGACTTTCATCCCTCTAAAAGGCTGACATTTTGTGGGTCAGCCTCTGACAAGACGACAACTTTTTTTTCTATTTATATTATGATTCATGAGTTCATTCTTTGACTTCACCTCACTAAAAATCGTTGTATTCTAAATGAACTCCATATGTTCTAACTTATTATATTAACTCTCTCTCTCTCTCTCTCTCCCTCTCTCTCTCTCTCTCATCTGAGCAGCCATTGAGGTGAACCTGCAGAAAGCCCTGGCCGAAGCCTCTGAGACCTGCACCCAGGAGTGCCTGATACTGGGCCACTCCGACAGCTGCTGGATGCCCCCAAGCCTGGCCCAGTTCCAGAGTCCTGGCAGCAACAGCCCCGCCTCCACCCCTACCAACACCTCCCTCACCGCTGTGCTCCCCTCCTTTGGCTTCCAGCAGAGCTGCATCCAGGGAGTGAAAGCTAACATGGGCGGCATGGGGGTCATGGATGGCCGCCACACTCTGGGCAGGTCTGTGCCTAAAAAAGACGAACTGGACAAAGGGTTCATCCGGCCACAGTTCTACAACACCCTGGACAGACACTGCAGCAGTAAGAAGGAGGACCCGGTCAAGGTCATCCCGCTGGCAAGCTTCTCCTCGCCCGGGCAGCACACGCCCACCGGTGGTGGCAGTAGCTCATTCTTACATGAGCACCAGCTGTAATTCCAAAAGACAGCTCTCCATTGGCCTACAGTCAATATTCTCCATCCATACATGGCTAATAGTTGTGTGTACGTGTGGGAGTGTGCATAATTTGTTATCGGCTCCAGCTCAGATTTGAAGACACCTTAGAAAGAACAAGACAACAACTAAATCAAAAGGAATCAGCGTGACAGCATTCAAAAGGAAACCCATCAGACTTGTGTATGATAAACGGAAAGTAGTTCTATACCAAAGTAGATGCAGGAGAAAAAATAAATAAAAACACCATACGCTTTCTGTTTGGTGATGCTCACTTAGTGACGAGAAAAGGGCACTGTACACTTTAAGCTTAATGGGCCTAGCTTACCAAGACTGTGTTCTCAAAGATCATTTCCTGGCACAGAAACAAATGCAAATGCAGTACTTTGTGTTATGAGTGAGCTAAATTGGTCTAAATGTTAATTACGAGCTCTGGGCTGGTGCTGTTTCTGTTCAAGTTCTAGTGAAGTATTGCTCTTTATTACAAGTGTAACATACTCCTTTGGCAGTGAAAGATGTTTTCGCCTGAACGTGCTTCAGAAGTCTATTTTTGGTCAGGGGGACTGCAGAAGGGTTAAAAAAATAAATAAAATAAAACATCTACAAAGCTAAACTAGGCCAATAGTCGACAGCAACGCATCTTCATCTTTTTCTTCTTTTTTTTTTTTTTGCACTCAACATTTTCATCACGGACCAGCACACAAAATAAATTCCCAAAATACCCCAAACCCTCGCTCCTGCACACATGCATACTCATGATTTTCCATATGGTGATTGCTCAAACTCTGCCAACTCTATTAAAAAATCTTCTATCCTTTGCATTATCTCAGCAGCTTAGCCTTGAACGACACGTGCAGATGTGTTAGGAAATATTTTTGGCCTTTTCTCTCTTTTGTTCTTTTTTCATAATTTCCAATTTGTTGCTCCAAAAAGCTTCACAAAGCAACAAGTTTGGAGCCAATTATGAAGTCATTCTCTATGAAATTGCCGCGATGTGCGATTTTAGCCGCTAACCTTAACAACTCTTTATTGATTCTTGTAATAATATAGATTTCTGTGCATAAGAAACACTTGGAAAAGTTGACACATTTTATTATACACTTCTTTTATTGCTGTAATCTCATTAACACCTCTGTTCCTGCTTTTATTTTTATTCTGAGCTTTCAAAAAAAAAAAAAAAAAACCCAGTTTCTGCAGTTTTGTCAGGTTTTGTTTATTATGTGCTGGCACTAGAATAAAAGACCAGGCTTCTGTAATTTCTGCAACACCCTGAGTCTAACAGAATTATTTTTATTTTTGCAGCAATCATTAAAACAAACAATAGGCATGGTTGTCCTTTACATGATTCCACAGCAAAACAGCATCACTGCCTGAACGTGCAAAAACACTTCCTCATAGCAACTTGCTGTTGTAACAGATTTGGTGCAGCATAATGTATTGCAACAACAATAGGTGACTTTGCTGATATCCATTTTTCTTTCTCGTTACATTTAAGCCAGGTGTCTACATCATCAGGTATATGAGTCATGAGATTCGTTTTCCTGGTGCATCTTGCAAATTGGGAGCGGGTCTAAATCTATAATGCATCGCGGTATTCTCGGGGGATGGCGCGAGGTAAATTGTGTTTGTATGCTTTTAGCTTTCCCTACAATGATGCCTCTTAACAACATAAAGGGGATTTATCTGATATTCATGCAAAATTATCTTTTAAGGGAATGCTGTGTCAAGGACAAAAAGAGGGCAGCTCAATTCCACCTCTGTCACTTACAAAAATGAAGCGGATTCAAAACAGGCAACTTAAATAAACCCTCCTATAAACATCCATTTAATGAAAATGTTCCTGTTTGAAAATCCAATTTCAGCTCATTTATTATCACTTTTATTCCCCCCCTTCTCTCCCTCTCTCTCTCTTGCTCTCTCCTACTTGTCATCTCTTTTCATTGTTTTAGGACATGAAATGGTATCCACAATACATTTTTAATCAAAAGGAGCACATATCAAAGGGAACATACATCACGTTGTCAGTGAAAATTAGAATTTCATCACTTTGCCAAATGCAGATTCGACTCCTCATATCCGACACTCATATTATGTGATCCTGCAGTTGACACAAAATCCTCATAATTATTATTAGTTTCTTTCTACAGCCAAAAAAGCAGAGGAGAAAAATGTGTTAAATATTCCCAACAAAGATAAAACTCAGATATTACAAATGCATTTTTTAAAAAGAAACATCTCATATATTAACTACAGCAGATACGTGTAAGAGTGTTTTATCAGTAGGACTAAAATTCTTCTGTTTCATACCACAAAGTGGAGATTATATATGGAATATGTACAGGATGACACGCTGTAATCTAAATGTGATTGTTTAAAATGTTCTATCCAATCACAAGTGTACAGTGAGCACAGCTGATCTGTCTGTAACCCTCTCTAGTTTTTCAGCATAACTCTTTTGTTTCAGCTGCATCAGTTGAAAGACGACTAAGAGGGAATAGTAAAAAACTGCATGAATGTAAAATGTGGCTTTTGATGTAAAGATCTCCTTATTTTATTATTATTTTCTTAAAAACCTTGGTTTGTATTTTGTTTTATCACATTATCTTGTGTTATTTATTCATTTTCTTATCAAACATATCATTTGAATGTCCATCAGTATTATTTTTTGCTCTTATTTGTCATCTTAAAATAGCTGAAGCCTGTTTCTCACTGAGCTGTGACGATTGGCAACAAATTGCAAATTGGATTTGCAGAGAAGTTTCCATAATATCTCATAAAGTTTGAAAGAGTTCTCGATTTCTTTTCTCATTTGTTGCTGGGATTAGGAGAAATTAGCTAAATGAATTTAGCCTCAGAATAATTGCAGAGCTGACTTTGGCGTCTGCTTCAGTTGAGTGGCCATGATTCAAATAGTGCTTGAAAAATGAGGCAACTTTGGAGGCAAAAACAAAACTCTGACATTCCCAGTGCAGCAACACTGTGAGTGAAATAAGGAGAAATAATGAACAACTATGCATTAACGTGGTGCAGGTTATTCATAGTTTGCACATTGTGTCATTCAATCCAGTTCAGTGTGATTCAAACAGAAAGGAAATTTCTCACAATGTTTATTTTTGAACTGCCCAGAGAGAAACTGGCTCACGTTTGACCAAATCACGACGTGGTCACGTTTTCATGCAAACTTTATGGGTTTTATTGCACCAAATCGACAGAATTGGGCAGAAATTTAACAGCTAAATTAAACTTTTTTTTAATTTTTATTTCCAACTTGTATTTTTCTACTGTCAAAAACAGTGCAATGATCACTGCGTCAACTCGGTGTCATACCTTTTTGCATGAACTGTCTGGACCTTGATGGGACATTCTGACTCTGGGCCGTGTGCTTCACACATTCCACAAATCAGTGTCGAAATCTTCTCCTCTTCATGGAACCGATGTACACACATTGTGACGTGTCCATACACTTATACCTCTACACATAAACACTCCATCGGGTGATTCTGTATTTCCAGCTGTACATAGCAGTACCCCTAAGTAGCGTTAGCAACGGTCAGAAGCTTGAAGACACGGCGTGAAGACGGAGTTCTGGATTTCACAAAGATCAGAGCAAAAAGGGAAAACACGAAATGTGATGAGATGACAATCTCTGTTGTAATGTAAATGAATACATATGCATAATAATGATGAGCGTGTGTTTGGATGTGTTTATAAGTAAATGTGCAAGAGAGAGAGCTAAAGTGTCTCCTTGCATGTATGCGTGTGTGTGTGTGTGTGTGTGTGTGTGTGTGTGTGTGTGTGTGTGTGTGTGTGTGTGTGTGTGTGTGTGTGTGTGAGACAGTGTGTGTGCTGGCATGCACCTTGCCAGATGACTTTCTGTACACAAATGTATCTTGTACAAAAATAATATTAAAAAATATGATAGAAGATTTAGGTAAATGCTTGTAAATTAGTCATCAGTGAGTCAAGTTTGCTTTGAAACGAGGCTTCAGTGCTTGCCAGCAAATCTGTATTAAAGCTATACAGTCTGTGTTGTCATGCCTTTGTAACATATCCCACTTAATGAAAAAAGAGACCTTCCATATGGTAAAATGATTTTTCATGTCACTGAATTTTAATTGAACCATTAAATATTGAGACCTCAAACAGCGACGATGTTTGTGTCTAACTTTGTATTGTTTTGTTGTTTTATTAAGATGATAATTGAAATATGAAGGTTTTGTGACGCTATTTACCCATTACAGAAACACTTTTCTGATTTCTATTTGATTCTATTTTTGATAAAAACAAATTAACAAAAAAAGAAAAAATTTAAATCAAATTTGTCAAATCTCAGCAAACTGTGCTAAAATGTTCGATACTAGTATTTCTACATACACACGTTATAAATCACATTTTAGATTCAAATGCAATGTTTCTGTCCTTTAATTTGCTTAACACAAAGCAAACTTCAGTATGAACTCAATAAATCTGCATAGATGTAAACTACGGATGGCATCTGTACATATAGAACACAATATTAATGACTGCACACTTCAGATTTTTCAGGCATCATTGTGTTTTGGTTCAATCTAGATGATATAATTAATTCTAGATTTCAATTTAGGAAATGTGCATTTGGTTGATTATTTCCTGTGTGTTAACAATGCTTTTTGGCAACACATTTTATTTTATTGGAAAGCATTATGAGTCAGCTTTAAAATGAGATATTACTTGTAGGGATGCTGTGTCCAATGAGCAACGTGTTATTGGTGTACCGTAAAATGCCCCATAATCCTTTGCAGCATTCTTCTATTGAAATTCACCATTATTATGACTTCCTAGGTGGGTTGGGGGGTTATCTTTAAATGCAATCACTCCCCTTCTCAATGGATGATTGAACTTTTCTGCAATAATTAGAGGAAAAATAACACATTTTTACACTTCTGCAGCCACACCAGCTTGGCTCCACCTCATCATGCTGGTCACCAGTCTGGTCACACTTTCCTGTGGAATGACATCCCATTCCTCAACCAGGTGATGTTGGAGGTCAGCCGGTGTGGTGGAGCTGTCAATCAGGTGCCAGTCAAACACTGGTGGCTGGAACACACCTGGCAGGATTTTGAGACGAAAACAAGACTGAATACCCTGAATACCAAGAGAGGAATATAGTAAAGTATACTGGCACAGTTTTAGGGGGATGCCACCCACACATTTAAGTTGCTCATTCCATAATCCTTACAATTGATACCTCGTAATAGTTTTCTATAGTAAAAGGTTAATTGCCAACAAACATTTTTACAGCAAAGAAAAGATAAACCAAACACACATTTCATTTGATTTCCCCTTGACTCCAGTGTGTTCCATACAGCTTTTAGAGATGTAAATTTGACAAAGCCCAAAAGTGACTGGTCTCTAAAAACGCTTTTCAAAAGCAACTTTGTGGTCTGTAATTTTGTTGCCATCACAATAGAAATGATCTGCATCAAGCCAGCCAAGTGGCTCTGTTGACACGCGTTAAAAGATAATGAGTGGTTGCCTCTTACTCTGCTCTATTTATGACTAATCAGTTAACCATCACAGTAAACTGGGTGCTTTTTAAAAAGAGACCGGAGCATTTTACATCAGAGAAGGTCAGAGAAGGGTTTGCCATTATTTAAACACATCTAACCCCCTAAGACCATTGATACACACACACACACACACACACATATATATATATATATATATATATATATATATATATGTGTGTGTGTGTGTGTGTGTGTGTGTGTGTGTGTGTGTGTGTGTATCTATATATATATATATATATATATATATATATATATATATATATATATATATATATATATATGCGGCCCAGGTAAAACAATGACAGCAAAACTCTGCATGTTTCTCAGAGAGAGAGGGAGAGAGAGAGAGAGAGAGAGAGAGAGAGAGAGAGAGAGAGAGAGAGAGAGAGAGAGAGAGAGAGAGAGAGAGAGGGAGATGGTGAATATATATAGAATGATCCAGACCCGAGCTTGGAAGGATGAGACCACCCGTGGAGGGTGAGATAGGAATTATTTTTTGTATATAATACATATATTTATATATATATAACACAGAGAAAGATAAGATGTATCTATTATATTGACCCTGTATTTCAAGGTCACTGACCCACTTCATGTGAGTAATCAGTATAAATTAAACCGCTGCTGAATTTCCTTTTATAAAAAAATAGCAATAAAACAATCGAGATTCGGTTTATGTTATGAAACAATGTACTCAATCCAAACCATAATCGTTTCCTAATCCTATCCTAATACTGGATCTAAATAAAGAGAAAGTAAAGACCAAGGTAACAAAATTCATGTAAAATCTATGGATAAAGAATAATTTTGTACACACTAAATTAGATCTACTTGGCATAAATTCCTGCTCATAATAAACCTTTATCTGTTAATTCATTCATCTGTACTTCCATGAAAGTTATCCTTCAATCCATGAGAGCTTTTATTGCATCAAAGGTTAACAATCTCAACAATCCCCCGAGCTATCTATCCTACCTCAGGCCTTTTTGGCTCTATGCCTTATCCACTGTTCTTTTATGAATGTGTGTGTGTCCTCAGAGAGGAAACCTCGAACATCCACCGCAGCGTGGGGGTTGATGTTCACAACAAACGGACACGACAGGATCCCTCGGCGCCGACTCCTAGCTCTTGTGACACGAAGAGCCGTGACATGTAGCTCGTAACACTCTGAAGCCTTTCTGGACCGTGTCATCTCGAGGCCTCTTCAGCATATGTTCAGTCCCCGGTCGACTTAAAGAGTCTGCTGTGACCTGCCCCATTAGTTTTTCATGGTAATTGGCTAATAAGACATTGACGGTCCCAAGGATATCTGCACTGTCAAAACACACACCCAACAACTCCAATATGCTTTTCCTATAATTAGTGCATATTTTAGGAAGGAAAAAAACAGCTTTGTGATCATAACAGCGTACTCAGGCTCGCAAACACTCCACAAACTCTTTTCCCATCTGTTAACAAGCTCAACTTATTGTAAGCCTACTTAGTTCTCAAGGTGTCATCTGTTGAGGTGTCAGGAGAACATATAGAGATCGTCAAACAGTACGCTCATTTTAAATTGTAATTAAACTGGCCATCAGGTACCTGGAGGCTGTTTAGTCAACAGCAGGGTACTAATTACTATAAGATGACCTTTGGAATAATATCTGGTGAATTATTCATCGTTGGGAAAATTGCTTCGGAAATATGCCAACGACATCCAAGGGACGGCCGACTGTACACACATGCAAAGATTTCAGCCTGTGAATATGAGGTCATCAATGACTGTAGCTTTTTGTATGAGAGCATTAGATGGTTTGCCAGGAAAAACAGGACGAGATAAAACTCTTCCTCTGAAAGGAAAGCTGGTGACCAGAAAATAGACGGGGCCATTTTAAATAGAGCTGTGTGAAAGAAAGGCCTTAGCTATTTTTATATCTAGAATTAAGATGATGCTGGCTGTAGAATTAAACCCCCAAAATCATAATGCATGATTGTGTGATTAACTACACCACGTCATTTGTGCCTATACTGTAATCAGATTTCATAGTAACAGACAAGGTAGAACCATTGGATTTTAGCATTTTTATGCAGCCTTTTAGGTTTTTTTTCTTTTTGGAATTTTATTTTAATTGTCTTTGTTCTGACACACTGTTATATTTTTGCTATGTCTGCATCATAATATGTCTACTCTCTTGAAATTTGTGTTACTGTTTTTTTAGATGTGCAATGTAGATGAGCTTTAAGCTCTTCCCCTGTAGTCCAGGGCATCCCTTGCTGGACTGTCATCACGTTTTTGGTCGTATACGCATGTAATGCAAAACTGGCTGTGTGAGGATTAAAAAAGAGCATTTTAATGAAGTACAACAAAGTGTTAGAGATTAGAGTTGTTTTAGAAGAGCAGAAATATGTGGCGTAACTAGCCATTAGCCTGTGTGCAACCCGAACTGATCTTTAACAGGGCCTTTTGAAGAGATCTACACCAGGTAAGATATACATTGTTAATAGACTTTCCACAGAATCCCTCGTCAAAAGATCTGAAGTATTTCTTGAAGATGAAGAGGAAATTAATAAGATACATGTGAGCTAGATAATGAGAAGTTACTTGACAGCAGACTGACAGATCTGATATTATTAAATAAGAGGATAATAATTAGCTTATGATTAACTCTAGAAAGTCTCTCAAGTCTTCCATTGGAAATATAAAAAAAAATAATTAAGAATTCTTAAAATATAGTGGCATTTCTGATACAATCATCACATGTGTCTAAATTACCCACTGATGACCCCCTAATGAGCACCGTCAGCTATTTCTAACTGAGTCAGTGCTCTATAACTATTGGTTTGGTTTGTGACTGTTAAAAATCGTGTCTTTCTTCACTGTAATGTACTAGCAAACCTGATTGTTATTGATATCATTATAAACACATAGCTAACCACATTTTAATTCCAGTCAGATCTCACAGCTTACATAATAAAACCATGAACCACTGCCAGGAGAAACATATTGCATGTTATTGCCTTTTCATGATGATGTTCCGCAAAACATAAGGTGGTTAATTTAATTGGAAGAAATCCATTGCAACATAAAAGAGAAGCAACTACTGAAGACAAAGAGGAACAGAAACAGAGACAAAGCAGCGATAACATATTCCACCAAATTCATCTGCCTGCAGTGACTTTCAGAACCACTAACTGCATCTTCTCCCTCAGGCTTCAAACGTTTCTGCAGGGGAATCTACAAAGAGAGGGCAGTGGTCCTAAAGACTTTATTTCCTGCCTCCGTTCAACCTACAGGGACAGTTT
Source organism: Aphyosemion australe (assembly GCA_006937985.1). Lineage (NCBI taxonomy): Eukaryota > Metazoa > Chordata > Actinopteri > Cyprinodontiformes > Nothobranchiidae > Aphyosemion > Aphyosemion australe. Next base: position 1,636,011 of record SSNS01000087.1, read on the forward strand.
TCTGAAATTACATCAGAGACATCTCTCAAAATTCTTCTCCGTAGTTTTGTTTGACATAAAAACATAAAAAGTCATCAAACTAGTCCTCAAAGCAAGACCAACATGTGGCACTCACTGATTGATTGGGGAATCAGGCTGTCTAAAATCAGCGCTGAGCAAAAATAAAAAGATTTGCTTTTCTGCTGAGAAGAACAGATGAGAGAAAGGTAGGCGTTTTGCTCTGAATGTCCTTTTCAAGGTTTAGAGTGCCTGTCAAGTAAAACACGATGGATTGATTCAACCAGGACTCACACAACACGTGATATGAGCATGACCTTTTTAACACAGATGGTGGCAGATGATGTGTTGAAATTACTTGCCAGCACCACTGAAACAATGCCAACAAAAAGTCAATTAGCAGATTTTTAGTGGTGAAGACAACTCGCCATGTGGTGATGGAGGACCTCAAATAGATGATGATAATCTAAGACACCCTTTAGGTTAGTCCCAACATGGAATTCAAACTTATTGAAAATTAGAAGTGTTACTGTTTTGGGCACTCATTGTCATTTTTTTACACGTTGATGATTGCTTAAAGTTGTGGCCATTTCAATTTTCCTAGATTGTGCATCTTTATGATGCACCTCTTGGATGAGAAGTGAAACATCTTCAAGATAGCCAGACAATTTCAGTTGTTTTCAATGAAAACTCAAACTCATGATCTGGACGACAAATCAAGATAGATGGTTTGCTGAGATTGTTAGTCTGATTGTGAGTCAAACAAAACTGACCTTCAAAATTCACTGGAAAATAAACTAAAAAAAACTGCAACGGCAATTTTGAAAAATACCAAGGGAACTTCTGCCCAAAGACATACATTTTCTTCTTTAAAGAGGACCTAGAATGCATTTAATCAACAATCTAAAATAGAGCCTTGAGACACTAAAAGGCATAAGAAATGTTCTTTAGACTTTCATCTGTCCCAGGAGCCCTGATACAGGCCATTCTAAACCCCCTAAACCAGCCTTGCTGTGAAAAGAGCTGTTAGCCCCTCCCACTTGGCCAGGACATGAATATGATAATGAGCTGCTTGCTGATTGGTTGGTTTCTCCAGAAGGCCTCAGACACTGGAGACATGCAGGTTTGAGGAGGCGTGGCTCCCCCTTATGACAAGTTAAGGAAGTTTTTCTCAGATCAGAAGTTTTTCTCTCGCCTTTTTCAACTTTCTAATTTACATAAAAAGTAGGTCACACACGACTTTGACTTTTTGGTATGCTACTATTGACCACCCAAGCTGTCTTTATTCAACAAGGAAAATGTTGGTTTACATTCTAGATCCTCTTCAAACCCAAAACTAATTTTTTTAATATAATATATGCTTGATGTATAAAAAGTACAAGAACCAAGATCACCAAGACACACGATAATGAATCAGCCTAGAAACGAGGTACCCTGAGTACCTGGTGTCTAGACCACAACTTACATCTCAACATCAGTAAAACTGACGAGATGATCATGGACTACCAGAATGCAAGGTAGATAACACCAGACCATTTGCATCAATGTGGAAGAGGTTGAAAGGGTCAGCAGCTTCAGTCTACTCAGATTAACATCAATAGAGGACCTCATGGACACATTGACAAGGTGGTCAAGAAAACGTGTCAGCGGACTTCTACAGAACAGTGGTCAAAATGTACTGTAGGTTGGGTGGCATTACTGTCTGGTATGGCAGCTGCAAAGAGTTGGAGATCAAGACTGAATATAGTGAAGGTAGGGTTACATCATAGCACATCATAGGGAAAATACAACCAACCATCAAAGACATCTACCTTCAATGGTGCAGACGTAAGGCTATCAGCATCATCAAAGACCACAGCCATCCAGCACACAACCTGTTCACCCTGCTACCCTCCAGCAGACGTTTAATGAGTCTAACTGTCCAGACATCCAGAGTAAAGAATAGTTTCTGCCATCAGGCTATTCAGGTCTTAAACAGCAACATCCATTAAAGTAGCTCTCCAGAGTATTTCTTTTATCTGATGGCACCATCTAGTGGCTGACAAGCGTATCACACCAATAGTCGGGTCGACTTGATAATTTAAGATGGCGACTGCACGTTTCTTGTTTATGAATGTGCTTCTGTAGCAGAGAAACAGAGCTAAAACACGTTTTACAAATATTATTCTCATGTCATGTTGTGTTTTCATATATTTATATTTTAGACTTACTTGTCCATGAAAAGTTCATCAATGCTGCATCAGCCGAGGTACTTTCTTAAATTTGAAGCACGTAAGCGGTAGTCTAACGCTATTGGTTAGTTCTGACCAGTGCTCAGTTCATATTGCACGGAGGTCTACGGGGCAGGGGGCGGGCTTAGCAACAACAAAAAAGAAAAGACGTATTGATTACATTATCTCACACTACATGATAAGACAATCACTTTTATGGATTTCGGAAAAATCATACATAATTCCTGAAAGGGGAAAACTCCAAATTGCTGCTTTAACTACGTCCTGGAAACTATCATTTAGATATTGAACTGAATATTATGGACACTGAACGGTTTTTTTTCCTTGTTTTTTTATGTCCTCTTTCTCGTACATATCAAACGTTGCTGAGTGACCGTGCATGTTTTTCTCTTTTGTCTCGTCAAGCACGTTCCATTGTAATGTATAAATACGTTAGCTTACATGTGACAAATAAAGTGAACTTAAAACTGATAAAAAAAATGTTGAAGTCTCACTCTTCAATAAGGGTGTTTTCAAAACATTTAAAAAAAGTCTTTCATGGTTCCAGCATAGAGGAAATTAAGCTGTACATAAATAGTCACGTTGAGTTAAATTGACATTTTAACAGTGGCTGATTAGGTTGTCAGAATTCAAATTTAAAGTGACATCGTCACATAAAAGTGAACATATTGTATCTTGAAAATTCATAAAATCTGCAGTGCAAATTTATCAAAATGTATATGTCAAAATACCAGTTCAGACACCTTAAGTCTTTTGTTTAGTGACCTGTTTAAACCCTGAGGGATGTTTGTCACTAAAGTCTGCCTCAGCAGCTCTGAGAGAGCTGAGTTATTGCATTCATTTTGCCATTTTGGGTTGTGTTTGTGGAAATTGTTTACAGTTTTTTGCAAATTTCATCTAAAGTGTGCTATGCACTGCTACTAAAAGTCACATCATACCCTTCCCAACTGAGTCATCTATTTTGATGTCGTTTTGCTGTTTTTGTTCCTAAAACTGTGAGAGCAGATGTGAATCACAATTCAGGACAAAAGGAAGGCATTTAAAGATGAATAGCAATAAGGGTTCCTCAGATCTTGTCTATTGCTTCAGTTTACATTCTGAATGCAATAAGACCATACGCCTGAACAAACAGCAGCTTTCACTTGTGCTTTGAATGTAACTATAGATTTGTTTTCAGCCATAATTGCAAACTGCACAAATTTAATCAGGTATAACTGGCTCTTTTTCTGAATTTCAGTCCCCTGATGCGTGTTTTCTGTTGGTCATGTGATGCCAAAACCCGCAACCCTTTCACACAAACTCACTAACCATAAATCAGTGTTGAGAACTAGCTGTGCTACACCCCTTACTGGAGTGTTCTACTTTACACATCTCCATGTGCATTATGATGCAGAGGGGGACGTGTGATGTAAATGTCACCATAAGAGGGAGAAAATTGTTGATCCTGATGAGTGTTAGTCAAATGCGGTAGAGCTATTTCATGTACAGTGGTCCCAGGAGCATCATGCCATTGCTGCATATGCATTTCCTCCCATTAAGCCTCCAGGAGACCAGCGTACCTGTTCTTTTGTTGTTCACTTAGCCGTGGCGTTGTGCAGAGGTTTTCACACACATTTTTGCTTTGTGGCTATTTTACAGCTGGGATCCATGTGTTTTCTTGGTAGCGGTGAGAAAGGTTTGGTCCACTAACTTCAAGAGTAAGTAATGCCCAACTAGGAAAAAAAAGTCATGATTGTTTTTTTGTTTTTTTTTGTGAGTCAGAGAAGTGGAACAGGAAAAATGCCTTAACTGTGAGTTTTTTCTTTCATAAAAAAGATTTTTTTTTCACCTACAATAACTTTTTAAACCCAGCTGTGCAACGTTCTAATACCTAAAACCTTTCCAACCAGACTCTGAATAATCAGATTAACTGTTCTACTGTTGGCGTTAACAAACCCATTGTATTACACATGTATCTAAAATGATGACATTACAGATGACACGCTAAAGGCAGTCTGTAACTTTTCCAACATTTAATTTTTTCTTTATCAAAATCTCCATTAGCATGAATCAGAATATTTGCACTATAATGTCCTGACTTAAAATTACAGACCGTGTATCACTTTCACAAAAAGACAAGTCGATACAAGATCAAGCTTCATTGGAGTTTAAAAAGACACAGCAAGCAGACTGGTTTTATCCATATCGATGTCTCTGGTTATACCTTGTACACATGTAGCCAGGTGTCCCACAAAACAAAGATCATTTTCTCCGGTTTGGCCTGTCATTCACAAAAAAGCAAAGATCTAGTCTGGTCCTATTGACCCACCCTCTGAGAGTTCTCACCGAGCCAATCAGCGCTGAGCAGCGTACGTCACACACCGCGACGCCATACTTGCCAACCTTGACACCTCAGAATTAGGGAGACATTCAAAAGGGCCCGGGGGTGTGTTGGGGGGGGGGCAATATACATATACACTCACAAGTGAAAAAAAAAATCAAGTTTTTTAATTTGACATAATAATTATAAAACATTAGGGCTAAAGGTGCTGGGACACAATCTTAGCTGCCCCAGATGTTGTCCAGTGAAACAATAATCCCCAGACTGGTATATATATTTTTTACTTTATTGATAATCACTATAGTGTATAAAATTTATTGATGCCCTGTTTACACCACGTTGTAAATGGGACCCATATAGCATATATATTGATTGTTTCACTTCCTTTGATCAGTGCATCATTCAGTAGATTTTCATAAAATAATTTTATGATTTTCTTTCCTTAACATAATGGACAGGGAGCATCCAGTCTATTCTACACATTATTTAAATAGAAATACAAGAAAATTGTATTTTTTAGCCTATTTGAGTTATCAGACTTCCAACTTAGTGTCCTTAAATGTATATTTTGGCCATATCCACCTGTTAAAATGCAGCAATGTTTTTCCACAGACCTGCAGTGTTGTGAGTTTTATGAGCCCACAGAGTTTAAATAACTTAGTTCTGCTCTTGTCTTGAGTATCAACGCTTATAAACCTTTAGATGGGCTTAAACTGTTATGCTGTTGGTTTAAAAAGCAGGAATGTGATCCGTTATTAGGAACCAGGCAGCAGAGAACGAAATAGACTTCAAAACATTCGTCTTAACCGTGTTAAAAACCGTCAATTCTTCCATTTATCTGCCCAAAGTCGTGGCTTTTTCACTGATAAGAAACGTGTTAATAACGCGAATATATTTTAATTTAGCCTCGTCGCTCTTAGGTCTAATCATTTACTTCCTTAATGAGAGGCTGAGCGCTGCCCGCTCCCACAGCAGGAAAGTCCAGAGCAGAGCTGAGTGAAGTTAGCTTCCCACCCACGAATGGTTAGTGCTATGTTTGTGCTGGAAGCTGCTGAAGATGGTTTGCTGAGCAGCATGCACGCTGCCGCTGGAACACAGACAACAGCAGCGGTTAGGCAGAAATTTGCATTGTTGTCCGGGTGGAAATCGGGAGAAATTCGGGAGAATGGTGGCTCCGGGAGATTTTCGGGAGGGGGCGCTGAAATTCGGGAGTCTCCCGGAATATTCGGGAGGGTTGGCAAGTATGCGAGACGCTCAGTTTCTCATAAACAACAAAGATGGCGTCTGAAGCGGAGTTCGCTGCAGCTTTTTCCTCTGTTCTAAATGACTTGGACATGTCTTTAAAACCACAATAAGCATTAGCGCTAAAAGACTTTCTTCTACAGAAAGAGTGTTAGCAGTGCTCCTTTGACGCAATCTTTGACTACAGCTAAAAAACGACAGTGTCACGTGGTAAGTCGTCATTTCCGCCTTTTTTCGGATTGGTTATTTTTGAGCTGGCTAGTCCCGCCCCTCATGGTGCTCGCTGCCTCTGAGTTTCCAGACTAGTCCTCTGTGTAGAATAGACAGAGGGAGAGTCTGGCAGGCAGGCTAATAAATAACCAGGATTTTGCAACATCAGTGCCCACAACAAAAATGCTCTGACACCACATGTGTGACCTGTTTTTACATTTGCTTGTTTTTCAAGCTCAATTACTGCTCTGTGTAGAAGACCACAGGCCAAGGACGACTTTAAGGATGCTCCAAACCCAGTCATTCCATGTCCAAGGAATGTTTTTGGCAAAGAAGTCAATGATTTCAGGAACTTCTACCGCCTACAGACTTGGCATGCCGAACAATGCACTGATTTTTTTTTTTTGCCGAAAACGAGGTGGACCCAAGTTTTTGTCCTTGATGGGTGGAGGAGGATATTCGGCTTCACAGAAACCCATATGTGTACATGGCCTAAGCTTCTATCCCTGAACTTGTGTATTCTAACACCACCTTAAGACATGTGAATCTACTGGACTCTGTACACATATCAAAATCTATGTATTTGTTACAAGATTGTTTTTGCTCTATTGCATTACTATTTTATTTAAATAGAATCAAGTCCAGCGACAGAGCTGAAGACGAGATTAAGGAGCTGTGATGCTGGAGAAAAAAAACTGCTTGGGGGTGAACACTTTTGATGTTTTATCAACACCAGGATTGTCAGAAAGCAGTGACACTGGAACAAGACGATGTGACATTTAGGGTGAGTGATTTCCATCTGCTGTTAGCAGGTGGAGCCAGAGGCTACAAGCTAGCGTCACTGAGCTAATTAAGTTCACCGGTGAGGTGAAAGACAGCTGATGATACATCTGCACAGTGTCATCTATTACTTTTCCTTTTGCTAAATGAAAGCGCAGACATGTTGCTAGCACTTTTTATTCTTTTAGTCTGTCTTATAATGATAAAAAGACATCAGTGTTATTTTCTAGATCACATCAATGTTTAAGGTCAGGAATCCAGTAGTTATCATGTATACCATGTAGATGCACTGTAAACAGAATATTACAGAACAATTGCCCTGTACATTATGGGATAAGTCTAAAGCTTGTTTTATCGCTAACCATTAAATCAGGTTTTATTCTCTCTACAATTGTTTTTTCAAAGCTTACTCACAACTTTTTAATAACAGACTCTCCATAAAGATAAACATCTGGTTGTGCTAAATGCATCCTAGCCTGAGAAAGCAGAGAGAAAAGTTAATATATGGATAGTGGTGGTGTGCCTGATCGGTCATAAAAGGAAACAAACCTGGTACCATGCCCTCCTATCACAGCTAGAAAGTAGATCAGTGGAGCTGCGTTTTACTGGGGGTTCTTTGTGCAGCTCTATAGACAGTATCACAGGGCAGCCACGGTGCCTGACAAGCCTGTTCATGTTCGGCACACACACACACACACACACACACACACACACACACACACACACACACACACACACACAGCTTTCCTGCAGTCGAGGCAGGTCCCTGAAGCTCTTCCTCCATGGAGTTTATTGTCAGAGTCTATCCGATGAAAGGATGCCTCTTGCTAGTCTTTGAAATCCAAAAGATCAAACAAAACAACAGAGTTGGTGCAGATTGTGCTGTGTTTGTTGTTTGCATATCTAATAAAATGTTATGGTTGGAGGTCCTATTTGTTATTGTATTGTTAAACTACTAGATTAATAATAAATTGGGTATAAATAAAATATCCATCCATCCATCTACGGTGCTATGAAGAAGCATGTGCCCCTCGTAGATGGTCTGATTTTTGTCAGTGAAGTTTTTCAGATCAGAAATAAAAATTCATCACCAGACAAAGATAATATGAGGAAAAACAAAATGCAGTAAATGCTATTTTCCCCCTAAACCAAATAACTGGTTCTAGATTAGAACCATCTCTCACGTGCAAGAGAGAGCTGATGTTGGAGAAGTGGCTCTACTTTGAGTCCTTCTCAGATATTGGCGCTTCTCAGATTATAGCAGCCTGAGTGGGGGATGGGTGGGCGTGGCCAGCTCCAGCTTGTTTACTTAAAGGAGTCATCACCTATAATACCGTGGATATCTACGTCCTATTATAGTCTTTTAGACCATTAAAATAAATTGTATTGGAAAAATAAATAAAAAATGTGATTTTTTAATCCTTTATTGTGAAGGGCATATTTTCTCGCGAGATCACACGCGATATTTCGGCTGTCTCGGACGCACGCGGGACTGAGGAGCGCGTTGATTGGTGGAAGGAAGCAGGACGCAGCTTCAGCGTCTCGCTCCAAAACAACAAAAGTTATAACTGAACCCGACCTGGCAGTGACCTACGGGATCCAACCGTGTATGTACGAGCCCGAGCCTCGCCTCATGCGTAATGACGTCCTCGCTTGTTGTTGAGTTGGGACAAAGCAAGCTAACAGCCAGGCATCGGCTCTTATGCTGTTGTGAAGATGGAATACACAAACCGAGTGGAGTTTTGTTTCCCATAACACGGATTATAACATGAGTCGTCAACGGTAAGACATAATTTATGCGTTTCACGTTATGAAATGAGCTTTGTTGTGCTGGTTTGTTCGCTGCTGGTTCATATTTGTTTATATTCAACCTTTGTGTCGGCATATACGGCCAGAACTCAAGTTCTCGTTTTGGAATACGCGTGCTCGTGGGGTGCATGTGAGCTGGTTGAAGAAGGCAAGATTAAACAAATGCTTCAATGTTAAATATTGACTTCTCTACCAGTGAAAAATCATTAGGAAACCATTATAGACATGTTTTCAAGTGGAAAAGTGAAAATTTCAGGTGATGACTCCTTTAAAGTGACAGAGCCCTGAAACGGCTCATTCTGGAAGGTACTGAAGCTGTCAAGAATAAAACAGCTTCAGTTGCTTTATGTGAGCGGGATTTAGTGCAAATAACTTCATGAATATGTTTTGTATTGACCATAGAACTATTATAACGTAAAAAAAGTCATATGTCCCCTTTAAGTCAGCCACATTGGAAGGGTTTTCAGCATAAACAAGCCGAGAAAGCAGAAATCATGGCTCTATCAATTATGCTGTTTCTTCTTAGAAACTCAATTTTCTATTTTTATTCTATTTTTATTCATTTTTTGATTGCTGAAAGTTACAATAACAGCATAATGCCCTTGTGTCTTTACCTGTTTAACCTTTTTCCTCTTCTTTAAGTGTATGTGCTGCCTTAACGAGTGAATTACCCAACTGTGGGATCAAAAAAGTTTATTCTATTCTATTCTATTATATTCTAGTCTAGTCTAGTCTATTCAATTCTATTCTATTACATCAAGTCTTCCAGGTCCAGAATCCACAAAGCAGCCCCAGACCATCACACTACTGTCATGTTACACTGTTGGTTTGATGATCTGTTCCTGGAATGCAACATTAATTTTATATCAACTATAGCAGGACACACAACTTCCATAAACCTCAACTTTTGTCTTGTCAGTCCAAAGAATATTTTTTGGTAAATGTGAAATAAGTCTTTATCTTTTCTTTGTTCAGCAGAGGTTTTGGCCCTTTTTGCCTCCTGTGTCTTTTTTTTTTTATATAGTTGAATAACTCTTAACTTCAACCAAAAGAGGTCTGCAGTGCTTTAGATGTTGTTCTGGGATCTTAGTTTATTTTATTTAAAGTTGGGTGTGAAGTTTTACTTTTTGAGATCTGTAGCATAGTTCATGTTGTCAGGCAGGCTTATGAAACTAGTCAGCTTCCAAAATAATGCAATAAATCACAGTCATTTCATTATTAACAACAAGGCAATCACTTTTTCTCACGAGGCCAAGTTGGTATGGATACTTTTGTTCCCTTAATAAATGAAACCATCATTTTAAAACTGCCTTTTGTATTTTCTCTGGTAATTTTAGTCTGGCATTGATATCTGCCTATTGTACTTTATAAAGGACATTAAATCAATAGTTATAAAATCCCACTTTGAAAAGAGTTAGAGGAAATGTAAGTCATTTAAAAAAGTCAAATGCAAAAAAGAGAGGCACTGATATGGTTAATCCTTTCAGAGCTGAGCTATTCTAGGCAGTCAACCTTTACTTTCAAGAACATCTTTGCACAATGGCAAGTAGAACCATGGTGGGATGAAAAGAAAGAAGCAACACAGAAAATCAATATAGCAATTATGTGTGCAGATAATGGACATCAAGGTGTTATTTGGAGTAACAGAGAAGAAGAGGTGACATAAAGCCAATTCAAATAGTGCAAACATTTCATTGGCTCAGATCTGGTGCTTCTGGCATAGATTTTAGTGTCATCAGACTCCAGAAAATCCAGCAGCATTCCTTGTTGTTTTTCCAGCTTTGCCACAGCTGAATTAGCATTCTTTAGCACCCTCTAATCATTGGTCTCTTGTTTACGTGCGCACACAATGACCAGCCTCAGTTACAACTCAGAACAACATTACGTTTTATTGGTTGTGACAACAAACACTGCAATTACCTAATTGAGATTTTAGACAACACACACACACACACACACACCTCACTCTGCCTTGCCTCAAAAGGGTCACCTCCAGTTCTGTCAAGCTGTGCAGGTGGGTCATAGATCTGGATCTGATAACTGGAGGGAGTTTAGAGAGTAGACGTTTGACAAGCATGACAACGCTCTGACAGCCCTCATTGCACCATGATTAATGACTGACACCCCTGTCGCCTGTCTCATTCAGAATGCAAATGCAGCACAGTGAGAAAATGACCCTAATGTGACTTGTAACTGGATGCAGGAAGTAGCACACAAAGAAGAGTTCAAGATGGCCTCTTTGGCTCCAGAAACGACAAGAAGAAAAATGATAAAGATGCTGCAGGATGGTTGCAAATTAAGTAACAAATCCTTATTATTTGCAGCAACATGTTGACATTTAGAAGTTAGTCCAGGGACACGAGAGGAGAGGTTTTACATCTTTTTTTTTAATGATAATAATCATTTTCATTTGACTGGTCAGTATTTGTCTTTTTGCAAATCTTGTGCCACAAGCTTTTACACAGTTTCTTGCAAACAGCAGCAGGGCGTCAAAAGCAGGTAGTGTAAATGTCATGCTTCCTTGCTGTTGCTGAAATTTACAGAGCATTAATGAGTATGTAAATGCACCTGCAGGTATTTTCAGCCCTCACTGTTGAATGAATTAGCACTTTTTTAATTTAGTTACACGTTGTCACATGTCATATCATATCACTCAATATCTACACCATGCTTATATTTGAAACTGTCGCCCTCTTACTTATGAAAGTTAGTTTTTTCTTTCATAAATGAAAAAAAATGTATCAAATGAAGTATTGCACCCAGTCAGAGGCGTGGACAGCGTTTAGAATAGATCCATTCATACGCGTGAAATGCCAAATAATAAGACGTTATGAATGAGTTAGTGCAGAAGTTTGAAATGAATAAATGAATTAGTAAGTTTGTGACTAAGTGAGTTAATACTCAAGGAAGTCATTTTGTGTGTGTGTGTGCGTGCGTGCGTGCGTGTGTGTGTGTGTGTGTGTGTGTGGGTGTGGGTGTGTGTGTGTGTGACTGAGCTCAGTGACATACAGCTGACATCACTGACAAGTCCCACTCAAAGTCCGAGTTTCTCTGCTAGATTTGACAACATGCAGGTTGACTGGCATCACATTTTTTTCTTTCTCTTTCTTCCTGAAGGGCAGGATGACTTTCCACCTTGCTTTCCACGTGTGCTTTGCCTTGCCCGACCTCTGTCTCTCTCATGAAATGTTTGATGGATTACCTAAAACACAACTTAGGGAGTTCAGAAAGTTTGAAAGCAAAAGCTTTAATTAGAAGGAAGAACTATAAAGTTTTAAAACGTAGAAAAGGATCATACAAGCTGCACTCTTTTATGTGAGGACTTTCTGAACCTTTTCCACCACGTGTGCAGTTTTGTTAGATTAAATGGATTTTTTTGTTCGCTGTAAAGTCTGTATATAAAAATCTGAGCTGCTGTAGATTTTTTTCTCACCTTCAAAAGATAAAACAGTTAGAAGAAAGTTTATGTGGTTGTTTAGCTGGGTTTGTAAAATTGATTTGATTGGTGTGTTACCTAGTAGCAACATCCTGTGGATGTTCAGGAAGGTAATTGCATGAGACTTCTTTGGAAAGTAACAATCCAGTTTGTGACAGAACATGGTTCAAGATGACAGGAGTCAGATTCACTCCAAACATTTTAAAAAGTACAGAATTTTTATATGGAAGCTTAGAATTTTCTTATGATTTTTCTGAGTTATTGTGAAGGCTTTCAGTGCATCTACAGCTGAAAATTCAAATGGCAACATGCATGAAAATTCAGCTGCAGATTTTAGCAATAAGAAACATAAGCAAAGCCTCATCCTACTCATGTTTTAGCAAATTACATCATTAATTTGCATATTTTGCAATCGTTTGAATAACTATTTAAATTTTTTGGGAACTTTTTTAAATTATATTTATTATGCTTTTCTTTTCCCTCTTTGTTGTTGTTTTTTTAATAATAAATACATAAAAATGAAAATGAATAATTTGGGACTTGCTTTTCAAATCATTAAAGCTTTGATAAACAGTTTATGGTCAAAAGTAAAACTGTATGACAAAGAGAACCAACATTTAACAAAATGTTAAAGTTGCTGTGAATGGATCATTTGGGTCACCATGGCAACTTGTGACACAGACACAAATGCACAGACAGAAGTTTAAAGGGTGAGTAACGTCTGTTAGAAAAGGTGTCACCTGGAGGACCGAGAGAGCAGCACTGAGGCAGTGATTGACTGCTTTACACACATATAAATCTTTCTTTCTAAAATGTTTGATAGCAAATTTGACTGTTACTTTCAATACTGAAGCCAAAATAAAGTGCAAAGTCAGGGTAACAGTACAAATGCCACTAAAACTACAAGTCCCAGAATGCACTGGGACAAGCAGCGCTGTCACCAGCCCTGCAGCCCCTCCTCTCAGCTGCAGCAGCTCTTCCTTCTCTTGTTGGAAAGGACTCAAGATTCTCCATCACGGTGCATTTTATTTAGAAACAGAACTCAGAGCCACTTTTACTCCACAGTTTACCAACATCAAAGCGGAGAAAATGCAGTTTGAACCTCTGGATAAATTTGTGCGATGCTGACAAGGATAAAGCCGACGGAATTATGAGCTGCAGTTTTTCAGCTCTGACACTCTGAGCTCCTGTTCTACAAACACGCTGCTCAAATGTTCACAGAATACTAACATGTCAGCACCTTTCTCTGTGGTGAAAACCAGGAGTCATCTCACTGAATCACTCTCATTCAGTCCAGAGAATCTTCACAGCTTTCCATTTTCGCAAGTATTGATGAACTTGAGCTTTGAAACTAATGTCAGGAGTGTTGTTTGGGCTTCTTATCAGACGAAAAATGTGCCTGCTTCAGTGTGTAATAGTATTCATTTATTGTTATTATTCAAACTTAGGATTTTCTTTGAAAGATTTTTTTTCCAACTGTTTTGGTGACCTGTGGTAAATTATCTTTTAGCAATGATGAGTAAAACACGATGAGAGAGGGGAAGACATGAGCAATTTATTTTATTGCCATCTCTTAAAGGTGTGATTCTCTGAAAAAACGCGTTTTAAATGATTATTTCTGATTATAATCCGCTCCTGTGAGTTTTTCATGCAGACTCAACATGGAAATAGTCTCCTACACCTATCTACTACATTAGCTTCTGAGAGAAAATAGAAAATCAAGGATTTGAAAAGCATGTCAACTCTACGTCACATTGACACTTAACATCAATGGACTCACCCATCTTGACTCATGACAGGGAAGGCTGTTGTTGGTTTAGCATCCAGGAAACAGCAGAGAACTTCTCAGCTAGAAGCCACAGACATATATATATATAGACACCTCGTGGACTGTTGCTGCCTATTGGAGCTGCCGTAGTGGTTGGCCGCCATTTTAGATGTGTCTCCATTTGCCCCAGTGCATTATTTCTACTGAGGAAGGTGCTTACCCTGCTAAAAAACACATTTTATCAAGCTTTTTCACAAAACCAGACACATGGTATGGCATGATAATTAAAACATAAATATAGTTAAACAAAAATATATTTTTTTAAAATTAAATATAAAATCCCATCAGGTAGGCTAGAAAAGTCAATAGTAATCCCACGTGATCTGTTTTCAACAGTACACCTGTTGTTGCAACCATAGGCTGCACAAAAATGGACATAGTTGCTCACTCTGCATTGACTTAGCAGAGTGAGGAGACCCATCCAATATGGAAGCAACGCTGTTACACTCGCCAGCGCCCAATGGGGCATCTACGTATTCATGTCTATGGTAGAAGCTAACCGTTAGCATTAGCAACTCCACCACATGGCAGAACTCCTCCAGGCTTGTGTTATTTGTGGAGATAAAACATCAACATTGCAGAGCAGAGTCAGTAGAGTCACATTGCTGTTATCCAATCAAATGGTTAATGGCCTGTATTTGTATAGCGCCTTCTTAGGGTTCTTCAACCCCCCAAGGTGCTTCACAACACATTCAGTCATCCACCCATTCACACACACATTCACACTGTTACGCTGAGAGGTGTGGTGTGGGGAAGGATGGATCATCACACCACACCTCTCAGCGTAACAGTGGTGGCAGAGGTGGGATTATTATGCCTGTGAGTCCTGCAGAATAACTGAATAAATGAGAGGAGCTGTGCGTGGAAAAGGGCGTGGAACAAGGAGAAATCCCCTTTCTAGAATGGAGGAAGGTGAAGGTGGAAGGATGACTGAACCTGAGCCACCACCTGAAGGAGCCATGGCTGGTGAAGATGATTTGGAACCAGTGGTCCGGCCCAAGCAGAAAACAGGTGGTGCTGTGAGTAAAGACTTTTCAGAACGTGACATCTTTGAGGAAATGATAGAATTTATGCGACAATCAAAAAGAACTGAGGCCATACTGTTTGATCAGATTAAACAGTTGAGCAGCAATATTCCAAAGCTGCAGTACAATGTATTCCCTGAACCTTCTGAGTCTTCTGTCCAGACAACCATTCCTTCTAGAGATGTTCCAAAGTGGGACGCTAATCAACTACCAGCAGCAGCTGAGCCACATCAAGGAGCCTTGGAGCATCCAGCTGAACCTCGTTCCTCCTTTCAATCAATGTATGCACCGCCGCAGCTGTATGCTGGACAGCGGGCGCCATCACAAAGTGTGGAAACAGCCCGCGGGGGTGACCCTAGAATACCTGACTTCAAGGAAGGTGAGGACCCTGAAAGTTTCTTTGTGCGGTTTGAACGCATAGCAAAAACATGGGGATGGCAACCAGCTGAATGGGCTGCTAGAGTGGTCACACTGCTGACTGGAAAGGCTCTTGAGGCCTATACAAGTATGGATGAAGAACAATCGAACTCTTATGATGCAGTCCAAGCAGCATCAGAATGCCAGAATATTACGTTGGTGCCTAACCCTCCAGCCATACCAGTTCACCATACAGCATTGTCCAGGTAAGACAAACCTGATTGCAGACTACCTTTCACGTTTGCCTGAGATTTGTTAACCTAAAGGGGAGGGTGTGAGTAACTGTTGAGAAGTAATAAGTTCTTCTCTAACTGTTTGTTTTGGTGTGGGGTAAATTATCACCATTGTTACCATGTGGGTGTGTCCTCTGTGGCAGTCTTTTTTGTATGGTGGTTAAAGGGGAAGCCCGCCTCAAATGCAGCTGTAATATATGAAGTGAGCTGGCAAGAGCAGGTGTTTTTAATGGTTGTTAATGAGACAATGAAGTGTTTACAAGAATAGGAAGATTGAAATAATTAATATGATTATGATGCAGTGATTTGATATTGTTGTTGATGAATACATGATTGTGGTCATTGTTTATAAGAAGTAAACTGTTTGTGTTTTTTTTTCTTCCACTTAAGAAGGTGAAGATGATTGGCTGATTGAGAAGGCGGGGTTTACAAAAGATATATAAGTGGACTGCTAAAGGAGTTAGGGGGCCTGTGAAGTTGTGAAGGACAATAAATTGATGTGTTGATTGGAAATATGCTGTGTGATGATCCATCCTTCCCCACACCACACCTCTCAGCGTAACAGTGGTGGCAGAGGTGGGATTATTATGCCTGTGAGTCCTGCAGAATAACTGAATAAATGAGAGGAGCTGGGCGTGGAAAAGGGCGTGGAACAAGGAGAAATCCCCTTTCTAGAATGGAGGAAGGTGAAGGTGGAAGGATGACTGAACCTGAGCCACCACCTGAAGGAGCCATGGCTGGTGAAGATGATTTGGAACCAGTGGTCCGGCCCAAGCAGAAAACAGGTGGCGCTGTGAGTAAAGACTTTTCAGAACGTGACATCTTTGAGGAAATGATAGAATTTATGCGACAATCAAAAAGAACTGAGGCCATACTGTTTGATCAGATTAAACAGTTGAGCAGCAATATTCCAAAGCTGCAGTACAATGTATTCCCTGAACCTTCTGAGTCTTCTGTCCAGACAACCATTCCTTCTAGAGATGTTCCAAAGTGGGACGCTAATCAACTACCAGCAGCAGCTGAGCCACATCAAGGAGCCTTGGAGCATCCAGCTGAACCTCGTTCCTCCTTTCAATCAATGTATGCACCGCCGCAGCTGTATGCTGGACAGCGGGCGCCATCACAAAGTGTGGAAACAGCCCGCGGGGGTGACCCTAGAATACCTGACTTCAAGGAAGGTGAGGACCCGGAAAGTTTCTTTGTGCGGTTTGAACGCATAGCAAAAACATGGGGATGGCAACCAGCTGAATGGGCTGCTAGAGTGGTCACACTGCTGACTGGAAAGGCTCTTGAGGCCTATACAAGTATGGATGAAGAACAATCGAACTCTTATGATGCGATTAAAGCTGCAGTGTTATCCAAGTTTAATGTCACAGAAGAAACCTACAGATGGCGATTTCGCAGCAGCAACGTACCAGTGGGAGAGAGTGTACGAGAAACCTACAACCGGATCAAGGGACTCTACAAGCGATGGATGCGGCCTCACAGTCGGAGTAAGGAGGAGATTGGGGAGACGATTATTTTGGAACAGTTTCTACGTGTGCTTCATCCAGAGGTCCGCACATGGGTGAAGGAGAACAATCCCAAGACGGGAGAGGAAGCTGCGAATCTGGCTGAACGTTACTTAGCTGCTCATCGAGAACCAGCTAAGTTGAGGACTAATGTGGAAAGACAAAGGTTTGTAGAGGTAAAACCTCTGGATGCAACCAAAGGGGACAGCTTGGACATTAGGTGTGGTAAGAAACCTATACATTCTGGTCCAAAGTATAACCTCATTTGTTATTATTGTCAGCAGCCTGGACACAAAGCTTCGGTGTGTCCCCTAAGAAAGCCTAAGTCAGTGGATCTATGTGTGGTACCCTCCAAAGAACCAAATGGTGAACTAACTGATGGTCTGATTCTACATAAGCATGTGGTGGATGTGAGTGTAAATGGCCAGATGGCAAAAGCACTTGCAGACACAGGTAGCTCACAAACTTTGGTAAAAACTTCTATTTTAACCAATGTGCTGCCTAACTTTAATAAGCTTGTAAATATTTCTTGTGTTCACGGATGTCAGACAGATTATCCAACTGCAGATGTTACTATTGAAGTGAAGGGCCAGGCCTTTATGTTGACGGTTGGGGTGTTGGATCAGTTGGCATATGATGTCATCCTTGGTGAAGACTTGCCAGTCTTGGATAGTTTGGTTGAACAAACCTCTGTGGCATACTCCTGTGCTGTCCTCACACGTTCCATGAGAAGAGGTTTGGAGCCACTGCCAGAGGCAGATGATGATTTATATGAAGGTGGAAAGAAGATCACAAAAACTAACAGACAACGTAGACAGGAAAAAAATAAAAACATTGGTAGGGCAGAACTTCCTGCGCCTGCCTTGCCAATGTCGCCACCTATTGATCTCCAGTGGCAATTGCCTGATAACTTTAAAGAAAGCCAGGAACATGATCCTTCTTTAAAACCTCTCTTTGAGAAAGCACATACAGTAGATGGTGAAGAACAAGGTACGGTGGGCCTTCAAAACCCAACAGGGGAACCTTTCATTAAAAAGGATAATCTTTTGTATTTGGCGGATATTGATGAACCTAGACTTGTTGTACCAAGAGAGTACCGTTCAGTAATCCTCCATTTGGGCCACACTGTACCATGGTCAGGGCACCTAGGACAGGCGAAGACTTATAATCGTGTGGCTCAACGTTTCTATTGGCCCGGCTTGTACAACGATGTGGTTGATTACTGTCGGACATGTCATGACTGTCAGCTGGTGGCTCCCACTAAGATTTCAGACAGAGCCCCATTGCAAACTTTACCAATAATGGAGGTACCCTATGAGAGAATAGCCATGGATATCATTGGCCCATTACCCAAGAGCAGTAATGGCCACAAATATGCATTAGTCATTTGTGATTATGCCACTAGGTTTCCAGATGTTTATCCATTGCGTTCTATTCAAGTCAAACATATTGTCCGGTGTTTAGTTGATCTTTTTTCCAGAGTTGGTGTTCCAAAGGAGATTCTTACAGATCAAGGTACCAATTTCATGTCACATGTGATAAGAACTCTTTATGACCAACTGGGGGTAAAAGGCATTCGAAGCACTCCATACCACCCAGAAACGGATGGTTTGGTGGAACGATTTAATGGTACACTAAAGCAAATGTTGAAAAAGTTTGTTGATGATTGTGGAAAGAACTGGGATAAATGGTTACCTTTTCTTTTGTTTGCTTACAGAGAAGTGCCTCAGGCTTCAACTGGTTTTTCTCCTTTTGAGTTACTCTATGGAAGACATGTTAGAGGCCCACTGGACATGCTGAAGGAAAACTGGGTGGCTGGAGGGGTACCTGGAGTTGCTGGAAAGGCTTCACAGACAAGCATTCTTTCCTATATTCTGCAGATGAGAGACCGGCTGGAGACATACAGGGAAGAAGTCACAGAGCATATGCAGAAAGCCCAACACAAGCAAAAGGTATGGTATGACAAGCATGCCCGTAAAAGAGAGTTAAAGACTGGCCAGAAGGTCTTAGTGCTGCTACCTGCTGGACCGAGTAAGTTACTGGCTAAATGGCAAGGACCATACACTGTGGCTAGAAAAGCAGGTCCTGTGACCTATGAAATCATCTGTCCAGACAGATGTAAGAAAAAACAACTACTCCATGTAAACCTGTTAAAGGAGTATCATGAAAGAAGTGTTCCTGAACCAGGCAAGACGCAGATCCTGATGGTGCAAGATGTGCAACCAGTGGAAAGTGACATGTGGGAGGTTGGAGAAGCTGAGATGAGCCCATCTAGAGAGTCGGCTAAACCTGAACAAGCTCCTGAGCATCTCACTGAAGATCAGTGGTATCAGCTGGGTGAGACCAAACAAATGTTTCCATCTCTGTTCACAGATACACCTGGGCGGACTGATATCATAACACATAAAATCATCCTGAAAGACACTAAACCTGTTCGTCTTAAGCCTTACAGGATTCCAGAGAGAATGATGGAACCATTGGAAAAGGAGGTTCAAGTAATGCTGAGAATGGGAGTGATAGAGCCATCAAGAAGTGAGTGGTCAAATCCCATTGTGCTTGTTCCTAAGAAAAACTCTACTCAACTCAGATTTTGTTCAGACATGAGAAAACTAAACAGTATTTCCTGTTTCGACTCCTACCCTATGCCACGCATTGATGAGCTACTGGAGAGATTGGGAAAAGCCAGATACATCACAACCTTAGATTTATGTAAAGGTTATTGGCAAGTGCCCCTGGATCCCTCCTGTAAAGAATATACAGCGTTCCAGATTCCAGGAATGGGCTTATTTCATTACACTGTATTACCATTTGGTCTACATGGAGCACCAGCTACCTTTCAAAGGTTAATGGACATTGTCCTTAGGGACTGCTCACAGTTTGCATCTGCCTACTTAGACGATGTTGTGATTTACAGTGAGTCCTGGGAAAATCACCTACAACATTTAAAGGTTGTGATGACAAAGATTCAGAATGCTGGCTTGACTCTGAATGTGAACAAGTGTGCCTGGGCACAAGAAGAAGTGAAATACTTAGGCTACCTTGTTGGCCATGGACAAATAAAGCCACAAGTTGAAAAGGTGAAAGCCATCCAAGCAATCCCCAGACCCACAACAAAGAAACAAGTGAGGTCACTTCTGGGTCTAGTTGGGTGGTACAGAAGATTTATTCCTCATTTCTCAACGTTGGCAGCCCCTCTTACGGAGTTGACGAGAAAGTCCCCCTCTAAAGTGGTGTGGAACAATGACTGTGAACTTGCTTTTCAATCCTTAAAGAGACAGCTTTGCCAAGCGCCTGTTTTGCAGAGTCCTGACTTTTCCAAGCCATTTGTTGTACAGGTGGATGCTTCAAATGTTGGCCTTGGAGCAGTACTGGCTCAGGGAGAACCTGGGGAGGAGAAACCTGTCCTTTTCCTGAGTAAAAAGCTGTTTGAGCGGGAAAGAAACTACTCCACAGTTGAAAAGGAGGGTTTGGCAATAAAGTGGGCTGTGGACTCCCTCAGATATTACCTCCTTGGAAGAGAGTTTATTCTTCGGACCGACCACAGACCATTGTTGTGGATGCAGTCCAAGCAGCATCAGAATGCCAGAATATTACGTTGGTGCCTAACCCTCCAGCCATACCAGTTCACCATACAGCATTGTCCAGGTAAGACAAACCTGATTGCAGACTACCTTTCACGTTTGCCTGAGATTTGTTAACCTACAGGGGAGGGTGTGAGTAACTGTTGAGAAGTAATAAGTTCTTCTCTAACTGTTTGTTTTGGTGTAGGGTAAATTATCACCATTGTTACCATGTGGGTGTGTCCTCTGTGGCAGTCTTTTTTGTATGGTGGTTAAAGGGGAAGCCCGCCTCAAATGCAGCTGTAATATATGAAGTGAGCTGGCAAGAGCAGGTGTTTTTAATAGTTGTTAATGAGACAATGAAGTGTTTACAAGAATAGGAAGATTGAAATAATTAATATGATTATGATGCAGTGATTTGATATTGTTGTTGATGAATACATGATTGTGGTCATTGTTTATAAGAAGTAAACTGTTTGTGTTTTTTTTTCTTCCACTTAAGAAGGTGAAGATGATTGGCTGATTGAGATGGCTGATTGAGAAGGCGGGGTTTACAAAAGATATATAAGTGGACTGCTAAAGGAGTTAGGGGGCCTGTGAAGTTGTGAAGGACAATAAATTGATGTGTTGATTGGAAATATGCTGTGTGATGATCCATCCTTCCCCACACCACACCTCTCAGCGTAACACACACGCTGGTGGGGATGAGCTACAATGTAGCCACAGCTGCCCTGGGGCGCACTGACAGATTGCTGTCCACATTTATATCTTCGTCTAAAACATTCAGAGCATGAATAAATAACATTAATCATTTTAAATTAACTTCTTTCACTTGAAAATGCATGTTTTCAGAAAAGGCACTTGACCCTATTGCTCCACCTTCTTCTCAAAATCCCCACGCAGCAATGAATTGTGGGTAATACCCTTCACCCAAGTCCGCATCGCTGCGGACTTGGGTGAAGTGTGGATTTAGGGTGCAAAAGGGGCGTGGTCAACTTCTGCACTTGAGAATCGGGACACCCTATGCACTCGCACCTCTGGCCAGGAACGCGCAATTGAAGGGTGCAAGGGTGCAAGTGTGAGTATTGGAATTGGGCCTTTGAAGCTCAGCTGTGATGTGGGCAACTTTTAGGTCCTAGAAATGGTGCACCGGTATATTTTCCCCCCCGAGAACAACTTACAAGACATTCATTCCTACTAGAGACCACTGCAGATGTACTGATTAAACAAGTGTTTCACTCCTTTAAATTTAATCTTGTTAAAAATTTCTCAGTACATCATGAGTGTTCTGAGATCTAAATAATATTTATTTCAAATAAGATCAAATTTTTGTAAAAAATAAAATTAAATAAAATGTTGGCACAAGTCATCTGAAAGAATGAGAAACTTCTATCTTCCTTTTATCAAAAGATTTTCCAAGGTTGGCCCTTGACTCTTGTTGACTTTTACTTTCTGGCCCTTCATAAACACTGACTTAGACGCCCCTGCTTTTTGGATTTTACGAGCTGAGATGAACGTGGTGGGCTGCGTCTCAGAAAAGAACGCTTAAGTGAACCACATAAAGACGTGATTAGCACAAAAGTATTAGCATTTTCTGAAAGACTTGACATTGAGTAGGTGCTCTTGGTGTTCCTTTGCAACAGCTGGCTTCATGATTTAATGAATATTCAAAACTGTTATCATGACATTTGTCATTGGGTGTTTTGATGGGAACTGCGAGTTCATTTCTCAGGGGCGCTGAGTTCTTATTCACTGGCTCCAGCAGCTACATGAAAGTTAGGTGAGAGAACAAAACATCTTTTTATTCACAAACAAAATATTTTGTTACTAGAAGCGCTGAATAAATTGCGAACACGCCTCATTCCCATATCACAGTGTCAGTTGCTCTAGATGTGTCCTCACTTTGTCAAGCTGCGGTGTTGCTGTGCGTCTGGCCTTGATGCAGCTCCATCCTCCTATTCAGCAATCCCCCGCCGAACGCCACGTAGTGCGAACAAGTGCTTTAATGAAAGCATTGAATCCAAAACGTAGCTCCGCTCGTTATTAGGCTCTGATCAAATGCTTTGTTTGAAAGGCACATGTCACTCCTGACTGACATGAATGCTGTTTTCCCCTCAACAAATGTCATCTGGATTTAGAAAAACAAACGCTAACATTGATGTATTGTGACTTTTTTCAAAGGTAGTCAATTTGTTGCATTTTTCAGAATGATTTTCGTTCCAAGCGTGCTGTCTGCGTTTAACAAGTACTGACAAGGTTTCTGACAAAATAAGGCAATTAATGACACCAAACACTACGGAAAAGGGAAAAATGAAGACTGGGGAAAAAAATCCTCACGACCTTCAGTCGTGATCTCTCTTTGATTGTCTCATTTGCAATTACAGAACAAACTGTAAAACCTGCAGGGAGAGGGGAATAATTGTCACACAGAGACCTCGTAATGCTCTTCAGGGGGGAAGGGGAGGACACGGTGACACCCTTCATCTGATGGGAATAAATTAATAAAAAAAAGAGGCAAAAAAATGCCTCAACAAGAAACGGACCTGCTTTTGAAGACAGTCGATTAGGGAGAAAGTAGCAAAAAAAGAAGAAGAAGAGCAGTAATGAGCAAACTTGATATTCTCAATGTGTTATTGCTAAAATCAGGCGAAGCCGCATGTCTCTTGTGAAGCTCCTCATTATCCTGATTGTATAATAGATATAATCAAGTCACAATGTCCAATTAGGAGTCCATAAGTATGCCTTTATGAAGGAAAAAAATGTAAAATAAAAAAAAGAAAGAAATGTAAAACTGACATTGTAGATGTGATTGTGTGAAACGCCGGGGTGGGTCTCCAATCAGAGAAGTATTTGTGAGTTTATAGAACATATACTGCAGATACATCAAAAGTGTACTGACGGATATTTGCTAGCTATATGTTGGGAGGCTGTGGGATGTGAACAAACCGTCCTTTCCAGGTAGTTTGAGTGATTGCCTAATCCCCTGTAGCTAGATGATTGCAGAGCAAGGTCAGTTTGAAGGCTCAGACTGATTGAGTGCTGTCTGTGGTTGGGGGGGGGCTCGAGTGAGTCTTTGATGCCATTAGATGGACAGGGGCACAAGATTCACTCTGGAGTGTTTCCAACAGATGAACCAAAAATGTCCAAACCGAATGACACTGGTGTGCCAGCATCCGTCAGGTCTTTCTGAGGAGAGCAACAGAACAGAATAAAAGAAGAGCTGTTGCAGTGTAATTGGCATTAATCAGAAAAAAGATGGCTGAAACTGGTAGCTCACTCAGCGGCAGGGTATGATGGAGTTTCCAAAAGATCTAGAAACATTTGTGAAGGTTATCAGTTTCCTTGCATGGGTAACAGAGTACTGGTCTTGTGCAACTTCCCTTTCAAATCAGTCTCAAAGTTTTCCTGGTAAAGGACTGGGTTCAGAAAAAAAAGAAACTGGACTTTATTTTAGCTTTCCTGAAAGCTTTTGGGTTGGTAGCAGTTCAAGAAGTGAAACACAGATAATCTTTGTGAGGACTTTGTTCATACGAGCTGGTTTGCAAATCGAACCCTTGATTCTCCCTCCAAAGGGTCATTAGGGTCTTTGAAGTACTGGTCCACATGCAAGATGTTTTGATCACATTTCTGAATATATCTGCTACTGTAAAAAAATTAAAAAAGCAAGTTTCACAGCCCAGTGGTCTTTCATGTAAACCCAATTGCAGTCTCAAAGTCATTGCAGGTGTCTGCAACCCATCTAGGATCCTTCTCTGGTGTCCCAATCAAGATGTTTTGTCCCACAAATCAATTTGAATATGTTTAGATTAAGTATCTGCCGATTCAGAGCCTTAATCCAACTTGTAGACTACTGTATAAGTAAATGAAAATGATTCAAATCAATGCATGAGCACTTCAGTAACTCTAAACCACAATAACAACATTTCAAAGCAACACTTAATAATGTTGCTGCTTCTCCGCCATACTGGTTGA
Source organism: Aphyosemion australe (assembly GCA_006937985.1). Lineage (NCBI taxonomy): Eukaryota > Metazoa > Chordata > Actinopteri > Cyprinodontiformes > Nothobranchiidae > Aphyosemion > Aphyosemion australe. The sequence continues at coordinate 1,660,582 of SSNS01000087.1, forward strand.
AAGTGTTACTACAACTGTCGTAAACAATGCTGTTAGCTAGTGCTAACAACGAGCAAACACTAACATGAGCCAACTGATACTAGGTATGCCACAAAGTAAAAAGATCCACACTGTTGGACAAAAAGAATTACCAGTCCAGTAGCAACAAAGCCAGGTCACCATCAGTCCACTGCCAACTTTTATGTGAGCTACCGGCGCTTTAAATAGCTGTTGCCATAAAGCAGGTAGAGACCTCCCACTAGTGTTCCTACCCAACCCACACAACTGTTAAAGGTTGAACATGGAACACAAATGCCAGAGCAACACCTAGTGTGTGGAGGTTGTAGTTGCAACAACAGCTTACCTATCCATGAGAAAATTTGCCATTTCCACGTGCGTTTTGATGCCGTGAAAATGTTTTATTTGGGTCCATCTGTTGTAGGCTTCACCTAAACTCACTCTGGTTTTAGATCTTTTATGGCATAACGACATCTTCTGGGCTCAGAAGCAGCTGCTTGACTTGCAGAGTCCGCCATTTTCCACAGTGCCAGCCTCGCTGTGCTGAGCGGACTGTTTACCATATTTGGAAACCCACAACGGTGCCCATTGGCTGGTAGATGTAGACATAAACCCAGTGTCGTGCCTGTCAAAATAAATATTTGAATATTTTTTAATTAAAATATAGCTTTTAAAGGAAATACTGTACCTTCATTCTGCACACCTCTAAATGCACCAAGGAGGTGTTATTTAAAAAAAATATATATATAGCTTTTTATTCAATTGTTCACCCTTGTGATGTTTCTGGTCAGCAGAGGGCTACAGACGACTGTCCAGTGTGAAGTTCCACAAGTTTCTGGTTCATGAATCACTGAAACCAGTTTGAAAGCAATAGCTTCAAGTGTTAAAACTCTTAATACTTTTTTCACTTCCACAAAGCACAGCAAAACTAAATTTCACAAACTCTTCACTGAAACAACGAATAATGATGACAATATTAGAACACAATTAAAACACTTTTTGAGTAAACCGTGAAAAAATATTTTCACCACTTTCAAACGTTCCACTTGACCCTGCAATATTTAAAACTTCTTGCAAAACTGCTATTCTATTCAATGTGATTGCAAATGAAACTTTTACTATTTTCTCTCCAGCAGCCACAGCCTGGTGAGATTCTGGAACATCCTACAAGAATTTTACCAGTTTTCTCTTTTTTCCCTCAGCCTGCTCTGAGCAGAACATGCATGTGGTACTGCTGAATTTTCATCTGTGCAGCATTAGATATGCAATGTTTTATGAATACATAATGTCTGTTGTCAAGCCACATCTCATTGACACTCATTGTTTTCGTCCAGTTATCTTATTCAGGTGGTTGGTGGTATGAAACTCCCATTGCTGCAATTGGATCAACTCCTTTCTTATGTTTACATTCAAATACCAGGGGAAAGTGTTCTGTGCTTCAAACTCCACCAGTCTGCGGCAGAAATCCTTTTTGCGGACATCTCAGTGACAGCTCTTTGGCAACTTCTTCTGCCTGTGTGCCACAAGCTCCCTAAGCTGACTGTTTGGATCAAGTGGGAAGAGGCGGCAATCCCGAAGAGAACAAAATAGAGGATCCCAGCAGCTTTCACAGCCAATGCTATGAGATTTACTAGACTAAGTGAGGAGGGTGTGGACATATGAGGGCGTGCGTGCGTGCGTGCGTGTGTGTGTGTGCGCACATGCTCGTGCATGTCTGGAAAATACGAAGATGAGGAGCGAATGAAATATACTTGGAAATCATCTGAAATGTCAGATGAATGTTATTCACAAGAGGCTTTATGTTTCTATAATGACGTCGCGGTAACGCTTAGGTGTGATGTCAACGGGAAAATGCAAATGATAATAAATCTGGATCATCTCCTTTCTTTAGAAATTTTAGAAGGTGGATTAAAAACCTTCTTACCTTTTGAAGTTTCAAGTTGAGAACTGTGGCAAACTGCTTAAATGTCGAAGCACACGTCTGGTAACAAAAACAGGACTAAAATTACATTAAGTTAGATGAAATTGGAAATAATTTAAAAGTTAATTTATTATTTTGTTATCTTGTTAATTATATTTTATATTCTAGACTGTTATCTGTTTTCTTACTGCTCGCCATGACGCCGGTAGCTTCTTCATTTAATGCGTTCAGTGATGTGCAGGAACTGTCAGCGTAACTTCAATATATAAATAAATTTTCAAAATAAAAGTGTGTTTGATCAAATTTTATATTATCGATTTTTGCATTTTGGATTGATGTCAAGATTGATGAATTGTTACACTCATGTTTAATAGATCTTGATCTACAATCGTGGCCAAAAGTTTTGAGAATGACACAAATAATAGTTTTCACAAAGTTTGCTGCTAAACTGCTTTTAGATCTTTGTTTCAGTTGTTTCTGTGATGTACTGAAATATAAAACAAGCACTTCATATATTTCAAAGGCTTTTATCAACAATTACATGACATTTATGCAAAGAGTCAGTATTTGCAGTGTTGGCCCTTCTTTTTCAGTCCTCTGCAATTGGACTGGACATGCTCTCGATCAACTTCTGGGCCAAATCCTGACTGACAGCAACCCATTCTTTCATCATCACTTCTTGGAGTTTGTCAGAATTAGTGGGTTTTTGTTTGTCCACCCGCCTCTTGAGGATTGACCACAAGTTCTCAATGGGATTAAGATCTGGGGAGTTTCCAGGCCATGGACCCAAAATTTCAACGTTTTGGTCCCTGAGCCACTGAGGTATCACTTTTGCCTTATGGCACGGTGCTCCATCGTGCTGGAAAATGCATTGTTCTTCACCAAACTGTTGTTGGATGGTTGGAAGAAGTTGCTGTCAGAGGGTGTTTTGGTACCATTCCTTATTCATGGCTGTGTTTTTGGGTAAAATTGTGAGTGAACCCACTCCCTTGGATGAGAAGCAACCCCACACATGAATGGTCTCAGGATGCTTTACTGTTGGTATGACACAGCACTGATGGTAGCGCTCACCTTTTCTTCTCCGGACAAGCCTTTTTCCAGATGCCCCAAACAATCGGAAAGGGGGTTCATCACAAAATATGACTTTGCCCCAGTCCTCAGCAGTCCATTCGCCATACTTTTAGCAGAAGATCAATCTGTCCCTGATGGTTTTTTTTTTGGAGAGAAGTGGCTTCTTTGCTGCCCTTCATGACACCAGGGCATCTTCCAAAAGTCTTCGCCTCACTGTGCGTGCAGATGCGCTCACACCTGCATACTGCCATTCCTGAGCAAGCTCTGTACTGGTGGCACTCCGATCCCGCAGCTGAATCCTCAATAGGAGACGATCCTGACGCTTGCTGGACTTTCTTGGATGCCCTGAAGCCTTCTTAACAAGAATTGAACCTCTTTCTTTGAAGTTCTTGATGATCCTATAAGTTATTGATTGAGGCCTTCATGGCAAAGAAGGACTATGCAATTCATCTGATCGCTCCTCATAACCTTCTGGAGTATATGCAAATTGCTATTATAAAAACTTAAGCAGCAACTTTTCCAATTTCCCATTTTTGTGTCATTCCCAAATCATTTGGCCACGACTGTAGTGTAAAATGATCGTGTGACTAAAACATTTTTTCAAGAAACATTTATGACGCCATTTTATTTATTTTTTGCTGTTGTTTCTCTGGTTTTCTACCATGTTACGTTTGAAGTGTCATTTTTCCCTTTTCACAATTTTGTTCCCTGAAAAAGATATTTTTAAAAAGTGAATTCCCATTTGCAACCAAAATAAATATGCAGAAGATAAAATAATTTTTTAGCCCCACTCAGCCTTGTTCATATTTCATAATTCATCTCTTTCATCGTTCATCTCTCGCTCTCATGTTGCTCTGAGCTTCACACAGGTGTGCCCGCTCGGCTCTCAGCCAACTGAGCTTTAAAGAAACTGACAGAATTGGTTGCAGTTGGGTGGACACTCCACATCATTTAATGTATTCCAGTCTATTACCACTTTTGTCTGACACCTCATTCTTTTCTACCGATATATGAGGGAGGGGTCATTCAATAACTGACACCTCTCTTCCATTCCATAGTCACATCTCTGTTGCTGTTTGAGCATGTGTCGCAGTTGAGAGGCCTGAATTTCGAAAGATAGATTTGCTGACAGAGACATCCCATCAGTCCTCGTGTTCAGGCTTGTGCAGGAAAGGCTTCTCTGTGAAGGTGCAGTAGCCTTGTCACTTTTATCTGAGGTAATTGATCACAGCAGACAACAGCTGATGTGTGCAAGTCAATTGCAGGGGGCAAAAGGGATGCTGCGTATTCAGATAAAAAGATCTCTTGCATTTCACAAGTCACTTTTATTGATAGGCTGCCGCAGTGACTGACAGGAAATAAACCCAATCGGACGGTCCCTCGCAGAAAACGCTCCAAAATTTTGACCACACATGACAATATGGAGAATTTATTTCTGTTACGTCTTCCAGACCAGTTAAATAGATGCTGCATACACACCGGAGAGGCATTTAACTGTCATAGTGCAGGTGCGTTGGGAAAACCACTCTGACTGAAAGAAAAAAAACAAGCCTACCCTGGGAGTTCTCAAATGCCGATTAGCATTCAAGGACTTTGTGATTCATTAGTGGCCCAGCAGACTGGTTAGATGGAAGCATCTGTTATCTGGTTCTAGTCCTTATGCCATCAATGTCAGAAATAATCACATACAACAGGTGGTTTACTGTCACAGGTAACATTCAACCTGCTGCTCCTATTATCAAGCTGAGCACAAGGTGTAGAGATTTAACAGCAAATTAGATATAAATGGGTTTATGTGTCCTTAAATTGGTTTCTGGATTAAGTTAAATGTAAACTGCAGTTTAACATTTAATCCCCATAAAACTGAAGTTTAAAGTAACATTTATGTCAAAATGCATTTTCTAGAAGTTTACTTTGGTTGTGACTGTGATGGACATCAGGTCTTAAAACAAGCTTGATGGATGACTGTTTTATGACTATGTATGCTTTTAAATCAGTGATTACAATTGATGCAATCCAACGGTTAAATTGTACAAAACTATCAAAGATGTCCTTGGTAATTTACTTTTGTTATACAAAACAATAAATTTATGCTATAAAAAGCACTTTGAAACAAGTTCATGTATTTACTATACTGCATAGTTAACAGCATTAAAAGTCAATAATAATAGAGGAATTGATTTTTTTAAGCAAACATGAAGAAAATCATGTATTTAAATATTCTAAATCAGCCCCTTTTTGAGATTTATATTTAAAGAGGGTTATCTATCTCCCAGTTTTGGTCATTACATGTTATTAAAAGGCTTATGTGTGATTGTCCCAGCTACATGATGCTAAAGACTGGGCTTTAGCTCAATGCTCTTATGAAGGTTTTACTTTTGATTTCGTTTTCGGTCAGTCAGGGTTGTCTCAAAGTAGAACAGATTCACGTTTAAGCTAGCTGTGAGTTTCTGATACAGCTTAAAGAGACAATGTGTAGTTTTTACCTTCATCTCTGGAAATATCCATCCAAATGTTGTTGAAAATGAATTAAACAATGCCCTGTTGTTGAAAAATATTGGCGGCTTTGTAACATATAACCATAAAAATCAGGTCTAAAATACGTCGGCGTGGGTCTAAGGCCATGTCCACATGTAGCCGTTTTTTTTTTTAAAACGAATATCCGCCCTTCCAAAAAATAGCGTCCACACCACCTCATTTTTAGAAGAAACTCCATCCACACGTAACCACATAAGTGCATTGTTAAGAACATTCATAGGCATGCCAGACCTGTAGGTGGCAGTAGTTCCCCTGAATCCTATCCATTTAATCTTCCTGCTCAACTTCAACAAAACATTAAACATGGCGCCTAGCTCGCTTGTGTGGACCGATAAGGAGGTAGAATTGCTCTTAAATGTAGTTTTGGAGTATAAAGTCAACAAGAGACAAGAGAATGTCGAGCTTTGTCGCAGACAGTGACGTTGTGAAACCTAAAACTCCGGTTATTTCTGTCCACACAGAAATGCTGTAAACGGAGAAAACGCAGATCTTCACTTTGGCCGGAGTTTTTAAAAAGATTCATTTTCTGTGCGTAAATCTGCGTTTTCCTGTGGATGACAGGCCGAATCATAGAAAAATATCTTCGTTTTGGGAAATACCCAGCTACATGTGGACAGGGCCTGAGTCTCTGAGCAACGCCATATTAGACATGATGTTTCCTTCTACGTGAGCCCGTGAGGACAAAAAGCATTTACAGATTTGTAACAAGCAGTTTCGAAACTTTCGCCATTCATAAACATTGTTGTTTTACACATTTACCTCTTTGCTCGTTGCCAGTGATGAAAGGGAGTCTGATGTGCTTGTGATCTTGCTGGAGGTTGCAGTCCCAGGGATTTTTGACCCTAATGGCTATCCGTTGGTAAGGTCTTACTCCAACACAAAAATACCACTTGCTTTCAATGATTTAGGTATGTACTGCCCCTTATCGCCAGGGAAAATACACACCGTCACTTTTAACCAGTATCTGATTTAGTTTTGGAAATATCTTCCTCAAAGTTGACAATAACTAGAGTTATACTACTTTCAAAATGTTTGTAAACTGTGAAAAATCTAATATGTTTTTTTCGTCGTGTGCACTTTCAAAGAGAAAAGTGAGGAGTAGTACATAATATAGTATAGCTCCAACACCACTTAAAGTTAATGTAAAAAATGGCCAGAGGAACCCTTATTGTGACATAAACTGCACAGGAGAATGTGTTTACTTCTGTCTTTACTTGTGAAGCATTTGCTAAAAAACAGACATGCTGCAACATTGGTATCACTAAAGCATCACAAAAACTCACTTTGTCAAAAATATCCACCTGAGCCTTTACATTTGCTTTTTCAAACCAATATGAAGCTTGCATTAATCATTAATAACATGACTTATTAATCAAATTCCTGAATAATTTTAAAAAGGCTAGCTGTTGCAGTCGGGCTACAGCTGTTCAGGAGTTCTTTGAAAGTGATGAGAGCTGCAGGTGGTGTTTGAGAGCGAGGAAGAACGTGGACTTGTTTTGGTCTGAGAAACATCGACCCTCACCTGGACTTGGTCTTTGTGGGTTTGAGTGCAGCTCAGCTTCCCATCATGTGATATATGCAAATGTTAAATAGAAATGAATGTGCATAGTGATCAGTTATAAAGTCTCTTTTTAAATTTTTTGCATTTTCCTCTTCGATACCGAAGCTGGAAAATGGAAAAGATGGAGCCAGATTAATTAAGTGCAGGAATTATTAGTGGGTCATATAGTGTGAGTGGGTGTGGCCAGCTGTGCAGGTGAGCTCCTAATATCTCCTTGATTGATGTGTAATTTCAATAACAACCTTAGTTAATCTGCCAAGAGCAGAATAAATGAACTCATTGGGCAAATTACCAGACCTGCTAATAATCAGAGGAGTTATTTACCAGTGATGCAGGTGCAGCTGGTTTATTTTGATCACATAACAGACTAGGAAACCATGATGAAACCATGAGGTCAAAGGTCAACACGTCTTAGATGTTTTATTCATTTGAATTTATTTGTCAGTGGTGGATGAGTGGTTAGCACAGCAAGGTCTCCTGTTTGAGTCTCGGGTCTTTCTTTAATGCAGATGTTGATTTCTCTGCTGGCTTTATGCAACATGCATGGCTGTCTGTCTGTCGACCTTCAGATGGACTGTTGACATGTCCAGACTGAACCTCACTTCTCACTTGCCGGCTGCTGGAATAGCCTCCAGCACAAAGCAACCCTGAACAGGACTAGCTACAGAAAATAGATGGATGGATATATCCCATCAATAAGCAATTCAACCTCCGAAACCTCTGGTTTCTGTTAAAAGACACAATTCTAGGAAAATAAGACATCTGCACACTGGCTGTTGAGTGGGTTCCTCTACATGAAGACAACACAGACGTTTAACGTTGTCTTATTATGTGTTTTAATCAAAATGTCAGAAAAACAAAGAAATGATTCTAGTTGTTTTAATGCAACAGGTGTTCTAGTTTCTGTTCTTATGGGAACGTGCTCTTCAGCCACATTCAGAAACACATAGAGCATCAATAACATTGGTATTATAATTAAAGATCCATGGTTGTTGTAGATTTCCTCTGGCAAATTAATTATGAGCCATGGCAATCGGCCCTCAGACAATGGTTTCCCTGACGTTTCAAACAAATCGCTAAAAGTGAACAACTTCTCTTGACTTGCTCTCTGTTGCAGCATCTTCTTATTGCAGCAGCATGATAGCCGCTTTAAGCCCAACACTTAGGACCAGCTTTGGCTACACTCTGAGAAGAAACTTCCACAGATCACAGGAATTTTCTCAAGCTAAAACGGGATTTCACCTCCTGAGATCTCAGCTTTTCTTTCCCCCATCAGTTTCGGATAAACCGAACCTCATCAGCAACAAGTCCAAAAAATGGTTTTGAACAATCGATTGAACTCAATTTAAAAACAATAAATAAAAAATTAGGGGAAGCCTGAGTGGGAAAAGGAGGTCTAAGTTGAACAGAATACAGTTTTATAGTGCAGAATGTTGATGTTCTCATGAATGGATCGTTGCTACAGGTGGTAAAACTTCGGTTCAAATTTTTAGGAAAAGCTGAGTTTAATAGATAATAAAAGATCCGTAAAATATTTTCACAAAAATAAATAAATAATGACCTCTTTCATTTTTCATGTGGATCTACACGTTTGTGATGTTTACATCAAGCAAAATCCGTCAGAATCAAATTTGTTGTTTTCCATCCATCCTCTATTATATATAACCATCAGTTTGTGACGACTTTCCAATAAAACTCAGCTGAATATTTATCATTTTTTTATTCTAGCTGACAAAAACTGTGTGACCTTTGACCCCTTTCAGCATGTTCATCCTGCCGAGGAGAGACATAAGAATTCAGTAATATGAAGTGAAGGATTCCTCTGCACTGATTGTAAAACACACAGCAGGAAACATCTGGTGAGGTGCTTCTCTTCCCTGAAAAGACCAACTGGATTTTAGAACAAAATTAGGTAGTTATTATTATTATTGTTATTATTATTGTTATTATTATTATTATTATTATTATTATTATTGTTATTATTGTTATTATTATTATTATTATTATTATTATTATTATTATTATTATTATTATTGTTATTATTGTTATTATTATTATTATTATTATTATTATTATTATTATTATTATTATTATTGAGGATTTTAAGCTGATTAGATTAATGAATTGGACCTGGAGAGTCATCAGGTTATGTTTTTCCTGTTGCTGGAACACATCCTGGACACCTATATATCTGAACAATTTTAATCTGCATCTGATGTGATCATGAGACAGATCTCTGTTTCTAATCACTCTGCATCGTGTCAGTGGAGTCCACAGCTCTGCTTCATGGATAAACATCCCCTCATCACTTATAATGCATGATATCAAAATTAAGCATCTGGTGGACCGCCCATCCAAGCTGTTTTCCATATTTCTGATGTTTCGCTTCATGCATCTTGCATCATGAGTACAGATGAGACACACCTTACCAGCTGATCCTTTCATTTATTTGTTTGTTTTTTTATTCTAACTTATTTTTTTCCCCCTGTTGCTCCATCTGAGATGGAAACTTGTGTTACACCTCCACCACGTTAACACATCCACCAGCTCCTTTTGTTATTAAAACTCCTTTTCAAACACTTCTGTGGAACGTATACGATCAGCCATTGTACGAGCACTGACAAGTAAAACAATGATTACATCCTATTCTGTCTTTGATGTGTGGAAAGCTGAAAAGCTGTAATGAATAGATCTGATCTTTTGAAGTAGATTTCTGTTGCGGATTGTTCTTTGAATGACTTTGGTTTGGAGAGTATTTCAGATCAAACAGACGAATAATAAAAGCTGTTTTATAACAACAGGAACCTCAAACCTTTCATAGCAGTTCATGCAAAAACAACTTTTAAACATGCAGACAGCAAAGTGTTTTGTAATATATGATTATTCTAGAAGAAATGATCAAATATATGAGTAGAAGGGGTCTACAGTGATACTCCTAGCTAACTTCACTGATAAAGACACTCAGTGAGGATGCTGTGTAACCATAACAACCATGTCAACACCATGTTGCTGGAGGTCCCTACCATAGTTATGCCATATAAAAACACACAGAAGCATCTTCTGTTGTTGAAAAATAAAGCTGACATCCTACCTACAGGTGTTGCCATGTTGTATTGTTGGAGCAGAGACACCTGGAGCTAAACCCTCTCTTTCACACAATAATGATGTTTGCTAAGGATGAAATAACTAACTACTGCCAAACAGATTAGATCAACTAGACCAATATCTCAACACAAGGACATGACACGGCAGAAGCCAAGACCTGGAAGAAATGATTTCAGATGTATTTGTTACTCAGGGATTTTAAACATGGACTGAAAATTATAGTTCTGTAATTAATATCTCTTCCACTTTGTAAGAAACTCTGTTTAAAACGGTCAGAATGTCAAATTTAACACCCTTTAACAGCTGTTAACCTACTCTTCATTGATATTTTTATAGCAAATTCAACCTGAAAAATCTTTCAATCATTGGTGAGATATAATTGATGATTTCTCATAGCAAACTCCTATATCTGGAATTTATCTAATTTATTTTTTACCTTTATTTTACCATAAATACTATTACTGATATTTAGAAATCCTTCAAAGTAAATCCTTGCCAGGACAGTTTCATGATATTTCTACAATAAGTATGCATTTAAAATGTTAAACAAACTAGTTAAAACATTGATCAGTTTACATGAGAGCAGTATAATCAGCATCAGGTTTAATTCATCTTTATTAATGCCTACCTAGTTTATTTATTAATCTCAATTATTACCTACTGAGGTATAACCTGGGAGGAGGCTTCACTAGGGGACACAAATGTAGTAGGTAATGGGTAATGACTGGTTCCTCTTCTGTTCTTTAGATAACTACACATTAGTCCAGGGGTGTTCAATCCTGGTCCTGGAGGGCTGGTATCCAGCATGTTTTAGTCTTAACTTGGTTCCAACACACCTGATTTCAATCAGCAGGTGATTAACAGGCTTCTGCAGAGCCTGGTGAGCAGCTGAACAGGTGATTCAACCACTGAATCAGGAGTGTTGGAGCAGAGAAACCACTACTGGCCCTCTAGGACACCCCTGCATTAGTCCCTGAATAGGACTGGTGGGTGTTTTTACCAGTAAGTACTGGTTAGATACCCATTAGTCCCTGGTTCATTATGCATTACTTCCTAAGTCGTTCTTTAGTAACAAAGCACAATTTGTGTCCCTTATTGTAAAGTGTTGCCGGTTTACCAAATTAATCAAAGATGGCAGTAACCCAACTTGTAATGCAGTGATCCCTAACTCCCTTCTCCTATGGCTGAAATTCAGCATGTTTTAGTTGTTTCCCTAATCCAACACACTTGATTCACCTGTACAGCAGCTCATCAGGCTCTGCAGAAGCCTGCTAACCACCTGCTGATTAAAATCAGGTGTGTTGAAGCAGGGAAAACATTAAAATATGTATGTATCTATGTAACCTTTATTTAACCAGGAAAGAAAACCCTTGAGATTAAAAATCTCATTTACAAGAGTGTCCTGGCCAAGACAGGCAGCAGCTCAACCAGCAACAAAGATCAACACACTTACACATCATAACAATCATTAAAAACATTAAGATAATCAGCAAAACAACCCTCAGAATCAATAACAGAAATCATTTATCATGGCATTTACACCCAGATGTCCCAGTATCTAAAATGGTTAATACCCGTTTAAACTCATTCACTGAGACCAGTTATAAAATATACTGGATACCAATCCTTAGGGAGTTGGGGATCACTGTTGTAGTGATACAGACTGTGACTAGCTGTTAGCTTGTCAATCCTGTTTGAGATGGCAGTGGGCAGCAGTAGCTCAGGAGGTAGAGCGGGTTGTCTCATGATTGAGGGTTGTGGGCTTGATTCCAGCTCCCACTAGGGGTACTCTACTGTTGTGTCCTTGGGCAAGACATTTCACCCAACTTGCTTGTGTTGGTGGTGGTCAGAGGGGCCGATGGCGCAAAACGGCAGCCTCCCTTCTGTCAGATCGCCCCAGGGCAGCGGTGGCTATATAGTAGCTTACCATCACTGGCACTGTGTGAATGTGAGAGTGTGTGAATAATGGAAAGTGCTTTGTGTGCCATGAAAAGTGCTACATAAATTCAATTAATTATTATTATTATTATTATTATTATTATTATTATTATTATTATTATTAGTGAGATCATGTTTTTTCTCCAAACTGATGTAATTTGATTATCTATCTACAACAAAAATAACTGATCCTAAACCAAAGAAATATGTGAAAAATCAGTTTTTGAGTATTGAACTACTTTGACCATGGTCATCTAGTGACCCATCAAATGGCAACTACAACCATTGAGCTGTTGAAGGATCATTTTGGTCAGGATTAGAGTAATCAATGGTGACAGGGTCAAAGGTCACTCATGCAGGAGGTCATGGTGCAAAAAATAGCTGCGTCTGTCAAATTGGAACACTTAGTCAATACTAAACGTGCAGTCTATATGTTGTGACTGAACTATAACTATATGCAAACATCTTCCCCCTTCTTACCTTTAAGTAAACTAAAGATGCATTCTTAGTTGGGGGAATGCACGTAAATGCACAAAGGACCTTATTTCCATAAGGCACGTTAAAGGCTATAGGGCAAAATCTGATTTCTCACTTTTAAATTGCTGCGGACACAATAGCAATTTCATGGTTGTTCAAGCCGAGACGGCGTGAGAGATCTCTCAGGCTAGTCGACCTTTATCTCAGCAAACATCAGAATCCCTATACAAAAAAGCAGAAAATGAGCTATTGATTTTCCTTTTTTTCTCCTCCCCGTCCACCCCACCCCACCCGGCCCCCTCACTTTCTTATCTCCCTACGGTATTGTCATTCTTTTGTCTAAATGAAGGTCAGCATTGGTTTCCTTGACACTGCCACAGAGATGGAGTAGAAATATAACAATCCATGTTTTTGAAAGACGTGGGGCTTTTGCAAGATGGGAAAAGGTTGTTTTTGTCATAAGGGATTAATTGGCTCAATAAAACATTTTTTTTAGAGTGTCACAGCTTTCAGAAAAAGCCGCAGTCACCGTGAACATTATCAGCGCGTATGCAGGGAAAATAAATGTTGCAGAAAGAATACACCAAATGAAGAATGCGGGTTTCATTAGTGACACAGGACATTAGCCTGGGGCTGTTAGACAGTTACTCAAATCTAATTAATTTATGCTCAGCAGCAGATTTAAAACATCAGACAAACTTACCTGTCCTTTCTCTGGGTATGTGAGGAATTTAAATCGCCTGTCTCATACCTCCTAGATCCTCAGCAAGCCTGGAAAAGCCATCACATATGTATCTGGAGTGAGATCAAATGCTTTCTTTTTGTTCTCTCAAATGTTTGTAGTCGGTTTCGATATTTAAATTGAGAGAAAAGAACAAAAACTGATGTTTTCCTTTTATTGCGACTAACTCGTTGACATGGTGTTTTCATTTTGACCGAGATTGTTTTCTTGTCATCTTATTTGTGGGAACAAAACCTCCCTGCCGCGACGCTGCACTGGGCCCATCAACGTGATCAAAAGCTTCCTTAAATCTGCGACGACATCAGTGCTTTTGACTCATCTCTCATCTCACTTCATCACCTCCTCCCTAAAGGCGATCACACCAAGTCAGTGTACAATCAAGAGGCCTCTCCTCCTCTTTTTGCATATTCTTCACACTTGTTTATGGTTTACTGAGCAGGTCACTTCCCCTGCTTGCTTGAGCAGCTGCTACAGCGATGACCCCCACCTCCTTTTTTTAAAACCCTAACAGGGATCGGAGGACTACTTCTGTGCTGCTTCCTGTCAAAATTTCTCCTTTGCTTTTGAGGCCCGTGTGTGACCTCATGAACAGCATTTACTGGGGCCGTATGAATAATTTATCCTTTGAATTTATCCCAAGCCTGACATTTCGATGTTTGATGCCCACAGGCTTTGGCTTTAACAATACACCCCGGATAGTACCTCCTCTTCCTCTGCTCACCATCAGATAAAGTTTGAAAGTGATGCTACTGCACTGAGTATCAAAATCGCAGATACTAGGGATGGTGTATGCGCCGCTCTCTGGATTTTTGCTTCTCTATTAACTTGCACTATAATATCTTTAGCTGTACAGAAAGAAAATACAGGAAGAACACAGAAACTTAACAATCACCATGGGAGAAACTCTTAGGATCAAAAAGCAGCCAAACACATCAAAGTAGATTATTATATGAGAAAAGAGTCATTTGAAGTCAAACAAGATGCACAAAATAGCCGATTTCAGCCTGAGAATCAGGTAATCTCCACTGATGTGCTGTATACATAAACAGCAGAAGAAGTTAAAGCCTGACTGAGTAAGTGAGGGAGGTGTCGTGTCAGCTCGAGCGAGGTGCAGCTGCGGCTCAGGTGGAAAGCTCGGCTGCCTACTAATTGCAGGGATGACGGTTCAGTTCAGCTCCTTCTTGTTCACATGCCAAAGGGTCCTTGGGCAAGACAGAAGCAAACAAGCACTGCTGCAACTGGTGTAAAATCATGTGTGTGAATGTGCTGCTAACGTTTATTTATCTCCTGCATGACCTCAGCTCACCGAGCCCTGGGCTGAGATGCTGAATTAAACTTCCATATTAAAATAACTGCCTTGCCTCTCGTTCTTTAGCAAACCTGTATTCTACGCTGCCCTTGCTCGGGTCCTGCCTGTTTGTGGATGTATACGCATGCAGGTGTACCGTGTGGGTCTGCAACATCTCTACCTCTTCACCCCGAATGATGACATGTGTCAGTAGCTTCTCGGTCCGATGGAAATCCCTTACAAGCCCTTTGAACTTACTGACATTTAGCTGCAGATGGTTCTCCTTACTCCCACTGTAACAAAATCATCAAAGAAGCGCTGGAGGGTGCACGGTCCAGGACTGAACCTCAAGTCAAAAGTGCAACGAGTGAATCATGAAGCACAGTGACCCTTGTGTGTGTTTCTTCGCATGATTCTTTTGTTTATTCGTGCAGCAACATGCAACCAAATGAGCCAATTAGAGAACAACAAATACATCTGAGACATACAACAGGTCATTATGTTACGCTGGATGTTGTTGTGTTAACATCTCATCTGCTGAGAAAATGCTTTTTCCAAGTTTCACACTAAGGTTTTTATCATTATTGCAGAAATAATGATAAACCGAATTTAAAGGCTGCAAAACTGTAAACATAATAATGATAAATAGAGGTCCAGATGCATAATTGTACATTTTTATTTACTTGTTTTTATCTATTCATATTTTTTATATATCTAAACAGGCATCTCACCTGTTGTGCATCATGTTTCTGTGCAAAAATAAAAATAAGTACGAATAGCTTCCTGAATGGCCTCTGCTCAAAAAAAAAATAGTGTTTATGTCCCGTAGCACAGGTGAGCTAATGGCTAGTCTGAGCTTAGCCTAGATGAAAGCATAATGCTGCCACCTTAACCCAGAGTTCCCAAAAACGTTTGAGTCACATCTGCCAAACGTGGGAGCGTCTCACGCAGGACACTTTTGAACTACGTACAATGTCCTTGAGTGCTGCTGATTTGTATCTATTCAACAGTGGGTTTTGTTCTGACCTTTACATATTATACATATTTTTATTGTGACAATAATCTGTTGAAATAATTTGAAAAAAAGAAACATCAATGTGATATTCTGCTAAATAAAATCACGAGGCTCAGTCACTCTGCTCAGAAACAAAAACACAACTGATCAGGAATGTATTGGGATCCTCATATAATTATTAGGAATTATTATGAAAGGAAAGTACGGTACCCACACAAAATAAAATTGGAGTGATATCACGGTATAACATCTTAACTTTATTGTTCTAACAATATCATTTTCACATTTGTACAATATATTGTACAAACGTGAAAATGATATTGTTAGAACACATCCAACCGCTCGCTGCCATTGACGACTTTAGTCGTCATTTGCGTTTTTTACGGGGCGGGTGTCGGAACGAGCCCCACACCGTGGGAACAAACATCACGTGTCTAAAGCGGATCTTCATCCATGTATGTCACACATCACGTGATCAGGAAGTGGAAAATCAATGGATTACGAGTTTGTTTTGGGCCGCTGCTGTGAAAAAAACAATGCGCCAAACCGGAAATGCTTCTGCAGCAGCGCTTGGGCACCAGATTGTGAACGAACGGATAAAGCTAGAAATACGTTGATTCTTCCTGATGTAAGAAGTGAGTCTACTCTTTCTTTTGGTAGTTTTGGCGTTTACATGATCATAAAGCACAATGTTCTGTGACTCTTCAAAAAACAGTAAAAACGCTCAAAAACGCTGGCAGTCAGGGGCTTTCTGATCAGAAAACGGCTGGCAGTGAATGAGTTAATGTAACTGATACAAGCTTTCATCATATTTCCTCATGTATTAAAGTAGCTCTCCGGAGTATTTCTTTTATCTGATGGCACCATCTAGTGGCTGACAAGCGAATCACACCAAGAGGCCATTACTTAGAATTTTTAAGATGGCGACTGCATGTTTCTTGTTGATGAATGTGCTTCTGTAGCCGACAAACAGAGCTAAAACACGTTGTTTTACAAGTATTATTCTCATGTCATGTTGTGTTTTTATATATTTATATTTTAAAGCCTTACTTGTCCGTGAAAAGTTCATCAACGCTGCATCAGCCGAGGTTCTTCCTTAAATTCGAAGCACATAAGCAGTAGTCTAACGCTATTGGTTAGTTCTGGTCGTTTCCAGGTTTCCTAGGTCAGTTTCCTATTGCACGGATTTTATGGGGCAGGAGGCGGGTTTAGCAAAAAAATAAATAAATAAAAACCTCCGGATTGCTACTTTAATGCAAAAATAAATCAATTACAATAAATAAAATTGGCATTTAGTACCTGCAGTATTAAAGCCTTCCACCAGAGGGTAGTAGATTTGTGATCTGATGCAGCAGACGGGTAGCCTGGCAAGCCATCCTATATATGTGAATATATAGTCTGGCCACGAACCATTGACGGCCCTCAGTCGTGAGGCGGGATCTACGGTTGTCTTTCAAACTGTCTGCACGCAATTGGATAGCGCTAGGACCAATCAGAGTAACGAACAACGTGACGTAATCACAGCGACGGAAAAGCGGAAGGCAGCAATGGCGTCTAACATCAATGATTTCTGTCATTTTTGTATGAAAAACATGTGAATATCAGGTGTACTGGGACATTGCACTACTTTGTTTGATAAAAATAAGAAGCCGCTAAGTATATCAGACAGACTTACGCACGTTGGAGTCTAAATAATCCAATGTTGATGACAAAGTCGTTTCAAACGTGGTTCCTGCGCCGCCGCCATGTTGTTTGTGTTCGCGGCCGCAGCGCTGACGTCATCGGCTACTCCCGCTCTGTGATTGGCCCAAAATATAGAGCGCTGTGATTGGCCCAACCAAAACTATAGCGAGCTGTGATTGGACAGCCACAGGCAGCGAGGGTTCCCATGAAGCGTGCCTAGACCAAACTCTGCAAAGCAAGAATTTGGTCTAGTTCACTAGGCTATCAGATGGGAGGATAATACTAATCCTGTTAAAGAGGTAGAGGCCTTTAAAATGATCAAATATGATGCATTTGGTGGGTTATAATAGTTCTAATATTCAACATTTTTACAGTCCAATTTTGGTTTTAATGTAGTGGAAATATTCAGAAATTCCTGACAGACTTGAGCCCTGAATTTACCAGAATGTTACATTTGGCTTCTGATCATCATTTCTTTTAAAAGCACAATATATTCCTATGTAATAAACCATGTAATGCACAACTAATGGAAGTGTAAACGTCATAAAACAAAATGACATGAAGTGTGAAACTTTGGAGGTTGGAGCCATTTTCAGATGGTAAAAATACACTATTATCTCATCAGCCCTTTAGAATGTAAACCCCATTTCTCTAAACTGAGGCCATTCAGGAAGGAATGTTGAAATTATAAACACTCTTCTAAAAGGCCAAAATATCTGTTTAATAATTCAATTCAATTCAGTTTCTTTATATAGCGCCAAATCACGACAAGAGTCGTCTCAAGGCACTTCACAAAGTAAACATTCCAATACAGTTCAGTTCATTAAGCCAATCAGTAAAAAAGTTTCCTATATAAGGAACCCAGTAGATTGCAACAAGACACTGACTGTGTGTTGATACAATCCTCATACTAAGCAAGCATGTAGCGACAGTGGGAAGGAAAACTCCCTTTTAACAGGAAGAAACCTCCAGAGGATCCTGGCTCAGTATGAGCAGCCATCCGCTACGACTCACTGGGGATTGAGAAGACAGAGCAGGCACACACACACACTCCACACCCACACACACACACACACACACACACACACACACACACACACACACCATATATATCAAGTAGAGTTTCTATGGCTACACTGTGATTTCTTAGAAGTTCTATTTAGTAAGAGAAACTTTATTGTCTTTATCTGAGTGAATCTATAATTAATTCAATAGGTGAACTAATAGTAGCACATTCTATGTTAAAGAAAGTGAGATGTAATATCAGGAGAGGGAGAATGTTAAGTGGTTGGCAGCAGTGTGCCAGCCGATGGCCCCCTCCATGAGGCCACCACAGCTCAGCAGAACGCCAGTGTAGCTTCTTCTGGGGAGAAAAACACTTAGAGAGAAAATAAAGTTAACAGCTGAAATAACAGGAAATAATACAAGAGTGGTGGTAGAAGAGAGTAGCAGAGTGTGGAAAGTGGTCAGTAAGTCCTCCAGCAGTCTAAGCCTATAGCAGCATAACTACAGAGATAACTCAGGATAACCTAGCCTTTTAGATAGAGGCATGTGGGAGGCAGGGCCAGGGAGAAAAGTCTTTAATGACTGTAGTCCCCGCTGTACACTCCACCTCCCTCTACTCCCCACTCGTCTAAACCTGGGCTAACATCAGAATTTAACCATAAGCCCTATCAAATAGAAAGGTTTTGAGCCTAGTCTTAAAAGAAGACAAGGTGTCTGCCTCACGGACTAAAGCTGGGAGCTGGTTCCACAGTAGAGGAGCCTGATAGCTAAAAGATCTGCCTCCCATCCTACTTTTAGATATTCTAGGAAACACCAGTAAACCTGCAGTCTGAGAGCGAAGTGCTCTGTTAGGAACATATGGAACAATCAGATCACTGATGTATGATGGAGCTTGATTATTAAGAGCTTTATATGTGAGAAGGAGGATCTTAAAATCTATTCTAAATTTAACAGGCAGCCAACGTAGGGAAGCTAAAACAGGAGAGATGTGGTCTCTCTTTTTAATTCTCATCAGAACTCTAGCTGCAGCATTTTGGACCAGCTGAAGACTTTTGACTACATTCTGTGGACCTCCTGATAGTAATGAATTGCAGTAATCCAATCTTGAGGTAATAAATGCATGAACCAGTTTTTCAGCATCACTCCTGGAAAGGATGCTTCTAATCTTAGCAATATTCCGAAGGTGGAAAAAGGAAATCCTACAAACCTGTTTAACGTGGGATTTGAATGACATGTCCTGGTCAAAGATTACACCGAGGTTCTTTACTTTGTTCTCGGAGGCTAATTTAATATCGTTTAGATCAAGTGATTGACTAAGCAGTTCCCTTTTCTGAGGTTCTGGTCCAAAGATGATAACTTCAGTCTTGTCTGGATTTAACAGCAGAAAGTTTAGAGTCATCCAGATTTTTATGTCTTCAAGACAAGCCTGTAGTCTACCTAACTGATTAGGTTCATCAGGGTTTATGGATAAATATAACTGAGTATCATTAGCATAACAGTGGAGGTTTATCCCATGTTGTCTAATGATTTTACCAATTGGACGCATATATATAGTGAAAAGAATTGGTCCAAGTACTGAACCCTGTGGTACTCCACAAGTAACTCTAGAGTATGAAGAAGATTTCTCATGTACATGAACAAACTGAAATCTGTCAGATAAATAAGATTTAAACCAGCCTAGCGCTGTTCCTTTGATCCCTACAGCATGTTCAAGCCTTTCTAAGAGAATATTGTGATCGACTGTGTCAAAAGCAGCACTGAGGTCCAACAAGACCAGAACAGACACAAGATTCTTATCTGAGGCCGTGAGAATATCATTTGTAACTTTCACTAATGCGGTTTCAGTGCTGTGGTACTCTCTAAAACCTGACTGAAATTCCTCAAACAGATCATTAGTGTTTAGATGCTCACATACTCGATTGGCCACAATTTTCTCAAGGACTTTAGATAAAAATGGGAGATTAGATATTGGTCTATAATTCATTAGGTCACCTGGATCCAGAGAAGGTTTCTTAAGTAGAGGTTTAATTACAGCAACCTTAAACTCCTGCGGTACATATCCGTTTACTAAGGATAGGTTAATTATATCTAAAATGGGGGCAGTAACCAAAGGAAATGCTTCTTTAAATAATTTGGTTGGGATTGGGTCTAAAATACAAGTTGAAGGTTTAGATGAAGCTAATATTTTTGATAACTCTGAAAGCTCAACTGCATCAAAACAGTTCAAACACAGATGAGGTTCTACAGTTACCTCAGATGCTGCCTCACTTACTGAGGAAGAAGAAGTCGTGTTGGGGAGGATGCTGATGATTTTGTTTCTAATAGAAACTATTTTATTAGTGAAGAATTCCATAAAGTCGTTGCTGCTGAAGGCTAAGGGAATAGCTGGCTCAGAGCTATGATTCTGTGTAAGTTTGGCAACTGTACTGAAAAGAAATTTAGGATTATTCTTATTCTCCTCAATTAGTGACGAATAATATGCAGTTCTAGCTTGTCGAAGCTTATTTTTATAAAGCACTAGACTATTTTTCCAGGATAAGTAGAACTCTTCCCGGTGTGTAGAGCGCCATGTTCTCTCCAGTTTCCTAGAGTTCTGTTTTAAAGTACGCAGTTCAGAATTAAACCAGGGAGCCAACTTCCTGTGCTTAATGACCTTCTTTTTTAAAGAGGCAACATTGTCTAATGCCACACGTAAAGAGGAAGTAACACTATGAACTAGAACGTCAATTTGTGAAGGGCTAGAAATGAAATAGTTGCCCTCTGCTAAGTTCCTCTGAGATTCTGAAGACAGTAAAGATGGAACAGTAGCTTTAGTTTGTTACAGCGTTATCAGATAATGGTGGAATTTACTTTCATTTATGTATGAAATTAATATTTACAAGAAAGTAAAAATTAATATAGCAATAATACAGTAAAACTCAAGCATTTCTACAAATTCTTTGCATCATCTATTAAATGTTTACAAAACTATTTTTCTCTGTCAGGGTCATCATAGCAGAACTAAATATACAGATATGTCTGTAACCTTTTAAGATAAGGGTCCCTTTATTAATGTTACTCAGTTACTTAGCATTGTTAAGCATTAATAAACTATCAAATAAAATATTAACAACTGCTTAATATTAATGTTAATATTAAGTAATGCATTACTAAGCAGGATGCCCCCCACCCCCACCTCTGCCATTTGTCCTAACCTTAAGGACACTTAAGAGTTAACAATATCGGGAACATTAATAAAGGATCATTTGTTTATTAATGCTTAATAATGCACTAAGTAATGTTAATAAAGGGACCATTATTGTAAAGTGTCATAGAAAAATCCCCAAATGTCAGTGTAATTGATTGCTGTAGTAATTCACCAGTCAAACTTGTTAGAAATAACAAAACCATGTAATAATGGTGGAATAACCCCATAAATGACCATTAGGGATATTTAAGTCAGCATGGTCAGACTGTCAGATGGAATCTAATCAACTCATTTTTATCTTATTGAAACAAATTTAGGAACATTTTAAATGAAATTAGGCAAACTCACAAAAGACCCATAATGAAAGCTCACAGGTGGATAAATAAAACATGGAATGCAAAAGAACAGCGTGATAAAGTTCATATAGGGATTTTAATTTAAATTGTAAATATTTCTGTGCATATTTAAAAAGTTAAGCTGAGGAAAGTTTGTGAGTGAGTGAGCGGAGGAGAGGGGAGTGATGAGGAGGAGAGGTTGGAGGTGAGGAAGTGAGCCTCGATCTCATTTCCTTTTAGAGAACTCAGCTGCTGTCATCCAGTCACTCACTGTGACAAACAGTTTCATCCAGTCATTGAATGAACTTTGAACTTGCGTTGGTCAGAAGATAAGATCTAACGCATCAAACGTATTATTTAGATCTCCATTCTATTCAACCTCCAAGGCTGTTAGATCAGACGTACAAACGTGATCCACAAGATCTCTTTCCCATTAGCATCCACACGAGGCAGCAGGAGGTTTTGGACAGTTAATCACATACAGGAAAACTGCTGATCACGTCCTTTTGCCTTCAGACCTGCCTCAGTTCTTTATGTCATAAATTCAATAAGGTGTTGGAAACGTTCCATCCATGATGGAACCGCCACATCACAAAGGCTCTGGACTAGACTGAGATCCGGTGACTGTGGAGGCCGTTGGAGTTTGGTGAACTTATTGTCAAGAAAGAGATGATGTGAGTTTTTGTTATGAGGTAACAAATGCAGGAAATAGCCATCAGAAGATGGATTCACTGTGGTCACCAGTAAGACTTTTTAGTCCACAAAACTGCTGCTCACATTCAGATCCATCTCTGTAAACCCAAAAGATGGTTGTGGGTGAAAATCCCAGTGGATCTGAGGTTTCTGAAAGAGTAGTCAGTCTGACACACACAGCCATGCCATGTTCAAAGTCTGTTGAATCTCCTTCCTCATTCTGATGTGCCATTTGAACTTCAGCAACTTAAACATTTTAAAGACCAAGTTCACTCGTTTTCTCAATGCATTTGCAGTGGTCCCTAGTAGGAATAAATGCCCTGTGAGTCGATCTCGCTCCTGCTTCAGGAACTAGACGTGAGCCAGAACAGAGGGGAGCAGAAGACGCCAGGAGTTGCTCTGCGACGTTGATGTTTTATCTCCACAAATAACACAAGCCTGAAGGAGTTCTGACCTGTTTTGGAGTTGCTAATGCTAATGGTTAGCTTCTACTAGCCGAGACGCGCTCTGCTGTTTCCTGGGCGCTAAATCAGCAACAGCCTGCCCCATTGCAACCCAAGATGGGTGAGTCCATAACTGCTAATCAATAGAATAGAATAGACTTTATTGATCCCACAGTGGGGAAATTCACTTGTCACAGCAGCACCATCACTCAAAAGGTAATTAGAAGAAGATAAAAAAAAAAAAACAAGGATACATGTATATACACATAGGCAGTAATCTAGTATTGTAATCTTAGATCACTAAAAAAACCACAAATAAAGATAAAAACAGACTTGGTACCAGCACTATGCAGCATACTGTAAGAGACACAGACAACAGTGAGAATCCGTTATTGCACAATTATAGAACACATGAATATTGCATTGGTGTTATTGTGTACCAGGATGATACCAGTACAGCTTAAACTGAGGAGTTATACACTCTTACAGCAGAGGGGATGAAAGATCTACGATAGCGCTCAGTTTTACATCTGGGATGTCTCAGTCTACCTCTGGAGGAGCTGTACATGATCTCCACAGTGGAGTGCAGTGGGTGGGAGGGGTTTCTTAAGATGGAGGTCATCTTCCCCAGCATCCTCCTTTCACACGTCTCCTCAACAGAATCCAGTGGGCAGCCCAGAACCGAGCTAGCTTTGGTAGCTAGCTTGTTCAGTCTCGTCCTGTCTCGGTCAGAGCTGCCTACACCCCAACAGACCACAGCAGAATGAATAACAGAGCCAACAACAGAGTGATAAAAGGATTTTGGCTCTGTTATTCATTCTGCTGTGGTCTGTTGGGGTGTAGGCAGCTCTGACAGGCTGCAACCCGAGTCGCGCCATCTTGAAAATATAATATTAATGTGATGTAAATCTGACTGATTTTTCTAATACGAACTTTTCCCCGTTTACTCGGCGGCTAATGCAGGAAATAGGGGTAGAAGACTATTTTCACATTCAGGCTGCATGTGAAACTCAGAGTGACTGATCGTATTTCAAAAATAACAAGTTAAAAAACATTTTCCCAGTGAACTTGGTGTTTAATCTTATAATCGTCACTAAATATTTGGTCCTTACTAAGTTCTGAAATAACTCAGGTGTAATGCTATGTACACAAAACACCTCCCAGATTCCACATTGTTCAAATCTCACTTTTTGCATCCTTATGTGTTTCCATTTCAGTCTCTACTGCTTCTAACACTCCAAAAGCAAATCACACCTCATAGCAGCCTGGACAGGGGTGGGTGGGTGTGGCCAGAAACAGCTTATTTACATCAAATTGACCCTGAAACTGTCAAGAACAGAGCTGGTGAGATTTCTTTACGTGAGAGTTGTTTTGTGCAAACATGTTTTATAGAGACCATAGACCTAATAAAGCTTGTTTAAAAATGTAAATGTCTCTTTTCAATCTAAAACGAAGCTGGGGCAGTAAAAAGCCTCCAAACTTTCACAAACATGTCATAGCACCACTTTTCTAAACCCTTAATTCTCAGTTGCAACTTTTTTATTAGCTGCTTCTAAACCACAGTTTCATTCTGAAAGAATTTGTCTGAAGGCTTTACAAGTTCTAGGTCATTAGAGAAAATAAAAGACGGAGTACTTGTTAGGAGATTTTGTTCTGTTTCGAAGAATCCAAGGTGGTGAAATTCTTTGAATCGACTGTGGTTCTCCATTTAAAACAGTGTTACATAGATAAAAGACTATTTAAAAACCGTTTTAATCTTTACCCCCCTTTGTTCAAATTAACAGCTTTTTTCATGGTATGTTATTATTCGCCACATGTGTGCTTAAGTCCAGCAACTAACTCACTGTCTTTGTCTCGATTTAACGGGAACTATAACAGAAGGCGTGTGCTTTTTTTTCTGTGTAGCTACTTGTAAATGATTTTCAAGTTAGTCAAAGAAAAGAAAAGTTTCTGAATGCATTGAAAAATATTCAAAGGATGAAAGAAACAATTGTCAACATTCATCATCGTTCATCCCTTTACATATACAGTTGACCTTGCTAAATCCTTTGAATGGTTTAATCAATGAACAAATCACATTACATAACCAGCGATTCAGCTTCTCATACAAAGGCTGCCTGACGGAAGACTGACTGACTGAATGGCATCTCTTTAATCTGCACTGACCCAGGTAATACCCTGAAAGAGGTTTGTGTTTTTTTTTTTATTTTGTCCAAATGATCTGAACTGTGTCAGCATCAGACAGCACATGGATGGTTTTCTTCTTTATTCCCTACATCTAATAAAGTTTCCCATTAGTTTTTTTTTTTTATGCTTCCAGGGACATTTTTTGAAACATCTCTTTCTTGCACTTTTTTAAGATCAGAGATTTTTTTTTTCACTCCTGCCTCCAAGGACATCTCCTCCTGCTGCCAGGACCTGTCAAGCAGGAGCGTCTCAAAGTAAAGAGGTCAAAGGGCACCAATTAGAAAGCCATTCACGGTTAAGAGAGCCAGTGGCACAGCTTGCCACAGGAAGTGGGACGTCTGACTTCCTGCATGGGGTCACAGCTGTTTGTGGGGAGGTTACTGCTACAAGCCAATACGTAGTACAGTTTAGTGCCTGATGAGGCAGGCCTCATTTGAATAGCAAAGAGCCATCTCAATGTCACCAATAAATTTACATGATTTCTGTTCCTGTTACAGCTGGGATCAGAGTACGGACTAAGCTGGAATCAGAAGAGCGTGACATTGTTAAAGGATAGACTCTTTTCAAGTTGACAAGTATCGAGGTGAAGATTTTCACGGTTTAGCTAACATTAAAAAACTTTATTGACCATGTGTAGATGCAACACCTTACCTCTCAAATGATAAACACACTACAGCAAAGCTTTTGTATCTTTTTTCAGAACATAAAAGAAAAGTAAAACAGGAGGCGTTTGCGGTAAACAGACTGGTGCAGCCAGGCAGCTCTTGCCTTCTAAAAAGAAAATATGAAATCTGCGAAATGAAGAAGCTTACTTAAAACGCAATTGTAATTGTGCAAACCTTATTAAACTTTCAAAAACTGTCAATGTTACAACCTTTTTATAAATGAAATTCATGGAAGGAATTCCTTTCATCTGCCACCTTTCATACCAGACTTTTAAATTAAGATTTTATAGAAATCAGATGGACTCCAACATACTCTCTTTATAAATGATTAAAATGCCTTTATTTCTATGGCATCCTCAAGCAGACTGGTTAAAATACCCCAACACATTTTGGCATGCAAACCCTCTGCAGGTAGTCAAACACAGTCATAAATGGAAGTGCTGTTGCAATAGGTGGGTAGCACTTTACATTACAGCTCGGTAATAAAATGGTAATAGTGTTGTAATACTAATGTAACACTGTAGTAATAACAAGGTAATATTGTGTAATTTCAGTAACATTTTACAATGAAATAACATAGTAATAACTTTAAGGCCAAAATTAATAATAACACAGTAATAGTGTATTATTACAGTTGTAATAACTAGGTTATATTGCGTAATTATTTTTGGCCCGTTACAATGACATAACACAGTAATAACCTCAGTTTTTTCCTGGGCAAAATCTAATTAACTACCAGTTATAGCCATATAACTAAATGGCATTTGCACAGTTTCATTTCCTAGTATTATCACAGTAATTACCTCAGTTAAAACAATTTAATTGCATATATTAACACTACTTTTATTTTTCAGTAACTTCACAGTAATAACTATGAATCAGGGCTGCAAACTGACCAATAACCTGTTCCTACTTTATTTCCTGGTAGAAATGACCATGAGACTATTCTGGTAGTTTTATTGTTATAACCATGAATCAGGGCTGCAAAGTGACTAATAACCTGTTTCCATTTTATTTACAGGTAATAACTCATTATTGTAGCACACAAAGCTATAGAAATTACCATGGGACATTTTTGTGTAATTTCACAATAATAACCATGAATCTGGGCTGCAAAGTGACTAATAACCTGTTTCCATTTTATTTACTGGTAATAACTCATTATTGTAACACACAAAGCTATAGAAAATAACCATGAGACAATTCTGGTAAGTTCACAGTAATAACCATGAATCAGAGCCGCAAAGTGACCAATAACCTGTTTTTACTTTTTTTCATGGTAATAACCCAATAACATTAGAAGGCAGTGCAATAAACCTCAGTAAAGGTTGCAAAATCTTTAAAAATGGTATTTCCTATACTTTTAAGCTTAAGTAGAAATGAAACTGATCACAGCAGACGGAAGCAGATAAAACAGCTTCAGTCAGAGTCTTGTTAACTCCTCCGCATTCAGAGTGATAATGAAGCGCGCGTGTGGGAAGCCCCCGCTGGCGGATTCTATCCACTAATCGGAGGTTCCCATTAAAGGTAGGCCTGAATTTGAGCCGACCAATGAGTCGGCAGTGGGTGTGTTGGCCCGGTTTCGGCGTGAGTCAGACCGCCTTATGAAGAGGGCTGAAAACGCGTTCGATTCGGCGCTCGAAATTCCCAGGCTCCCCGAATGTGAAACCAAATCTTTCGGCCCGGCCATACCGACCCGGTGCTAGTGTGTAAGCGCCATCCTCTTTTATATCTGGAGGGTCAAAGCAGACCATGGGTGGAAAATGATTTTTGATATAATCATGTGGATTGACTGTAGTATCATTAATTTTGTGATGACTAATGGCTAAAACTGGGACACAAACTTTTAACTAAATATCTGTACAACTGACTAAGTTATGGTAATAACAGTGGTGCTTATTTTCCTGTTTGCAGCAGCTTTGGTTCAGAAAGAAGAGTTGTAATATGTCAATTTAGAAGTTGTTGGTTTAAAGCAGCATTCTGCAACATTGCAGTTATATGCTCTTTGTTGCCCTTTAGAGGCTTGCTGCGTAACATCACTGTCATAAGATTAAATCTCTATCTCGGGCATAAAAGGCATGTTTACATTCCTAATGTCAGGCAAAACAACGAAAATAAACTTTTCCACCTCCACACATTGAATAAATAGTTTTATCGGGACTGTATAACAACTTTATGCCCGACCAAACACAATAACCCTGGTGAAATCATTTATTACTTACCTAGCCATTAGCAGCACAGCTAGGTTAGAGTCCGTAGTTCATGCCTTTCTTTCTAAAAGAGCTCTGCAGCGAGGAAAAGACGGCCCAATAATACCTCTGGTCTTTGCTCTTGCTCTATCACGTTCTTCTTTTCTTTTCCTATATTCCTCTGATAAGGGATTTCTAGCTTTCTTAGGTGGATCTGCCACTGCTAAACCACAAGTCTACGTTATACAATTATGGCAAGCCAAAGGGATAAAAAAATGCGCATTCTAAACTCGCATTATGTCTGCCAAAATGTGCGTCTTGAAAGAGCGTTTTGATGGACATAATGCTCGCTTTTAGAACACGTGAGTTTTTGCCCCCTTTGGCGTCAAAACACGCGCTCAGGACGCGCATTTTGGTGCTTTTTTTATCCCTTTGGCTTGCCATATGTTGCCGTAAAGCGACACCCAGTCAATACATCCAGCGGCGACCCTGAGCTAAAAAACTGTATAGTGCAATAAACTGATGTGGGACCCCCCAACACTATCACAGGTACGAAAATGAACATAATAGATATTAGTATGACGCCAAAACTTTACAAAAAAGCATAATTTTACCGTGTAAAAGTTGCAGAATGTTGCTTTAAAGTGGGCATACACTCATATTTCAGTCAAATTTCTATGGTCTCTTGTATGAGTGTGTGTGGGGGGGGGAGCAAGATTTAAAGTCTTACTCATTAATATTCATGATATGCAATTATCTTGCCTCTGATTGGCAAACAGATGTGTGACCCTTCTGCTGCTTTCGTTCACTCTTCAGCCCTTTTTAGAAGACACACCATACCGGCAAATCAGCACAATATTGTCGCCACGGTGTGTCTTATGAAAGCACCGCGATGGCATGGCGATGCGGGAATTTGGCGGCATCCGTTCCGCTAAACTTGGAAGTTATATTGCTGCAATGCCGGGCTTGTGAATGCAGATTACTCCTTGGTGCAATAGAGGGAGGTGTCATGATCACGTGGGGAGTTTCTGCCGAGCTCCGGCTGGCATCTATATTGAAAATGAAAGTAAACACAGGCATATGGTTCACTTTTGTTAACAGAACCAGCTGAGATGATAAACTGGAGCGATGCACAGCTCCAAGAACAGAGAGAAGCTCACGGGGCTGCATGGTGACTGTGGAGGACAGACACCTGCAGGTTGTCAAAAAGACTTAACGAGCGCAGCTTTGATCGCAATAAAAAAACAAGTTATGTCCAAGATAAACGGAAGTTTGCGATAGCGTAGAGACCGCCCCCATACCCCCTTTATACCACCATCGCGTAATCTTTTATAAAAAGAACACAATTGCACCACAATACCGCCACGGTCTAACCACTTATAAACGACTCCCTGATGCTCCCTCGGCGTTGCGGCAAATTGTCAGCATTGTTTTATAAAAGGGTCTTTCTTTCTTGGGTTAAAACTGCAATTTCCAGCAAAAAACACAAGCCTCAATGTGTTCTGTCATGCTGTGGAGTTGCTAATGCTAACGATTAGCTTCTACTAGCAAATACACACTCTGCTCTCTCCTGGACGCTAAATCAACACAGTCTTATATGGTCACAAGCCAAGATGTGTGAGTCCATGAATGCTAATGTTTCCCTGTTGAGTAGAAGGGACTGACTTTTTCTGACCCAACCATTTCCCCTTCTATTTTCTATCGGCGGCTAATGCAGGAAATAGGGGTAGAAGATAATTTTCGTGTTCAATCTGCATGTGAAACTCAGCATGATCAGACTTCAAAAAGGAGTGGTGAGAACCTAAATGTGGTGAAGTCAAAATAAGAGGTCCTTATTTTAAAGAGCTGGAATTGGAGCAGGACAGGGATGAACAACAAATAACTGAGGAACCAAGAGCAACTGAACTAAACCGGATATAAATACACAAAGGGGAGTGATGAGACCGGGAACAGGTGTGATAAATGACTGATGACTGATTAATGACAGGTGTAGCTGATACTGAGGAGGGGGGCAACACAGCAGGAAGGCTAAATAAATATGAACAGATGCTAAAAACTTAAAAAGACTAAAGATGCTAAGAATAATCTAAAGATAAGAAAAATAATAAACTAGACTAAACATACAGAACAAGTAAACACCACTGAGGAATAAACTAGCAGAAAAATGAAGAAAAACAACTAAAAGCAACACAAGGGTCAATAGACTCATGGATGATAAGAAAAAACTGGTCAGAACTAAATAAAAGTTACTGAAACTAAAAGGCTGGGGAAAAGTATACATAGGGAAGATGGGTAACAACTAATGGTGCATTCACACCGGCCTTGACGTATGCGTCAAACAACGCATACTTCATGCCGTTTTTGACGCCTATATATTTTTGACATTGACGCAGCTTGCTTTGATGGTTGCTTCGGCCCCACGGGGAGGGGAAGGGAGGATAGAGCGCGTGCGCTGCTCTCTGTTGCCAGATGTTTGTAACAATGGCGGCTCCTATCGAGACAATGTCGGCATAAACGTTGAAAAAACACTCACCTGACACGCCGAGTTCTCTAGCAATCTTCCTCCAAGCAAGGTCCTTTCTATTCCGATCTCGGTAAGCGTAGCAAGACGGGTCATACAGTTCCCGATAGTTGCAAACGGCGATGATAAGTTTCTCCTCCATTGCTGAATG
The DNA here is from genome assembly GCA_006937985.1 of Aphyosemion australe. Classification (NCBI taxonomy): domain Eukaryota; kingdom Metazoa; phylum Chordata; class Actinopteri; order Cyprinodontiformes; family Nothobranchiidae; genus Aphyosemion; species Aphyosemion australe. The sequence goes on from SSNS01000087.1 coordinate 1,691,294, forward strand.
AATTTGTCTTCTTCCCTCGCTCTGCTGTGACGTATCAACTGGCGCTCTGATTGGTTGACGCTTGTAAAGCGACGCAGAAAGTTCAGCTAGCTGAACTTGCTTGATGTTTGCGTTGCAAGCTTTGACGCTTGCGTCAAAGCTTGAAAAGCGTGAAAAGTATCAAGCTTTGACGCGCCCAACGCTCACAAAGCGACGCAAGGACTTTGACGCAGCTCTGACGCGCCTTACCATAGACTTAACATTGAAACTTGACGCTGGCGACGCATACTTTATGGCCGGTGTGAATGCAGCATAAGGAATTAGACAAATAAATCTAAAACCTACAGTAAGGACAAAAACAGTGAAGGACTGGGAGACATTTTTTTCTCCAAACTATTTCATTTATGCACATTAAAATCAATATACAAAACTAGGGGGACAGAAAGAAGAAAACTTATGTTATCTGCCCCTTTTAACTAAAATAACATGAATACAAATGAAACAACTGTATAATAGTAAGTTAGCTTAGAACAAAGTTATTTCTGGACTGGTTGGCTATCACAACTACAATTAATAAGTAACGAAATAAAGGGGGAACAAAAAAATACCAAAATAAGAAATAACAGAAAGAAGAAGAATATACATATATACACACACATACATTCGAATATATACACATTTGCATACAAACATTTTTTTATGTAACAGATCTATATAAGTTGAGCATTTAATTTTTAATCAGTTTTTTTAACCCTTGGAGGTCCCTTTAAAAAAAGTAACATTGGGTACCCTTACCACAAAAAAATGTCCTTTTTTAAAAACAGATTCCATCCTTGGCTTCAGCACTCACTAAACATAATAAAATGTGGGTTTTTGTAGATTTAACCCCTTTAATGCCAGGTGTTATTTTAAAAAATCTGCATTGTATAAAAACAAGAAACACTGCCTGCACAAAAAAACGTACTAAGGGACCTCCAAGGGTTAAACACAAATATTGTTTTGCATTCTTGATTTCAGTAGTTAATTTATTCCATAATTTGACTCCATATATTGAGACACGGTGCTCCTTTAAAATTATCCTGTGCCTAGGTATTATAAATAATTCGTATTATTTTGATTCATATTTACTGTCTTTTTGTAAATGTTTTAAATAAACTTGCAGGAAAGTATTTTTTGTTTGCATTGTACATAAATTTTAAAATGTTATAGTCCACTAGGTCATAGAATTTTAATGTTTTTAATTTTATAAATAACGGATTGGATGGATCTCTGTATAATGTAAGATGTAAATGGAATTTGTATCATTTTTATATGTCGTTCCCCAAATTTCAATGCAGTAGTTCAAGTATGGTAAAATCAGTGAATTATATAATAGATATAGGGAGTTCTATGTAACATTGCGGTTGTTTTAGCTATTCTAGTTTTGACACTGTTTATATGTGGTTTCCAAGACATTTTTTCATCTATGATAACTCCCAAAAATTTGACTTCTTTTACTCTTTTAATATTAATATCATCTATATTTAATAATGTTGTATCATGGGACACAGGACATGAATTCTTAGTGAACCTCCACTTTAATGCCACTGTCTCTCCCTGGGTAAGCCACTAAACCCGGTATTGTCCCCAATCTGTAAACTGGTAAAAATGTAACTTGACTGGTCAGCAGGAGTAGAAAAGCTCTACAGTCCATTTACCATTCATTTATTTATGTAAAACACTTCTTCAGAGACGCAATAATCCCATCAGAGGCTCTTTGATTTTGGGAAGGAGCATCTTCAAACATGAAAAAGTAATCAAGAGTTTCAAAGCAGCACATCAGTGATTCAAGTATCTCTACCTGAGTCGGTGAACAACTGGAAGCCTGATGGAGATGAGAGCATGTGATTGGCTCCTGCTAAGAGCAGCTGTCTAAAATGCCCATTTTTGGGTTGAAACCAATTACATCCTCTGATCCCCAGTCACCGGGCTGATGCAGTCACAACCATTAATCTCCCTGGCTGAGTGCAACACCACGTGTTAACAGCCAAGAACCCCCCAGCCCCCTGTTTACTGCCAAACCCCACAACCAAGGTTCAAAGTCGTGCCAATCATATTGACTTCTCTGACTCTGATGTTCCCCCGAGCTCATCAAGATTATGGTCAAACCTCTGATGACTGGGAAAAACACATAATGTGCACAACACGGAAAACATTCCACTCAACCTTGTCAGGTTTAAGTTATTGGACCAAGGTTTGAACCAGAGTTATGTGTTTTCAGAGCGTTGCTGGTGTGATTTGCTGGAGAAGGGAGGGGAAACAGAAGATGAAACACACACACACACACACACATTTGGATCTGGAATGTTAAAGACAGAATATCCTGGAGCTGTGTCAGGAACCAATTCCAACAAATCATTTTCAAAAGGGACAGTAGTAAACAGTAGATGGTTTCTGTTCTGCAGCCGCCTATTTCAAAGAGAAGAAAAGGCACCTTCAGCTCAAAGCTCGCTCCAGGCTGCTATGGACAAAGAGAAAGAATAAAAGAAACCATTTTACTTTCTGCTTTGGTTCCTCCAAATTTTCTTACTATTTCAAAGGTGAAGAAATCCTTTGATTTAAGCTTTTTGGTTTCCAAAACAACCGCCCTAAAATATTATCTATCAGATTGTTTTGACTGCTGATTGACCCGCGTTTCATAAGTAAAGGAGAACAGAGAACAGCTCATGTAAAATTAAGAGAAATGGTTTAATCAACGCCTGAATTACACGGACCTCGAGTTCCAGTTTGGTGAGCCTTTTCTGTTCACAGAGATTAAGGGAGGAGTCAGGCAGTCCCCCATTGTTCCTCTGAGAAAAGAAACTCATTTGCTTTGAACGATAAATGTCTTTCGAGCATAAATCACGCTTTCTAATCCCTTTACCAGTGACACGTAATACAAATTGTCTCTCACTTACAGATCAGACAAAGGAGACGATGAAGGGAATTTGCAAGTGTGTTATCCTTTCTGTTGAGGACTTTCACCAAATTGCAAGATGATTAGTTCATGTGCGCCTATTACTTCTCCCTTTCTGCTCAACAAACACCAAAACAACAATGTCATAGATGTTTTTTTTATAATGAATGAAATATGGATGTCCCACTTAAAGTGACTTTTCTTAATAGGCCAGCCATCTCCAGCTTTTAGCTGTGGCCCTGCTTGGGTCTGTTACACACCTTTCTACTCCAGTTTTCAAACGCCATATGATTCATTTACCCACGGGAAGAGGCTTGGCATTTAGTTTTATGAGAGCATGTGCTGCACATCTATTCCCATGACACTGGTGACTTTAGAAAACATGCAAGCATCTGAGTTTCTAAAGGAAAATACATATCAGAGAGGAATAAAAAAAATGGTCCCCTGTGGTCACAGTCTTCATTAGCAGGAGGCGCCCAGAATTACCAGGTATTTAGAGCGTGTGATTTTTAATTTTCAGTGTTGTCTGCTATTTGCAGGTTCAAGTATAACAAAAGACAAAAATAAAATGTCTGTTTTAAATGTTGCTTTCATTAGATAAGGTGTCCTTCATTTACTGACCTGCAGTTTCTTTTTGCTGCTCATCTTTCTTCATTAAACTGCATTTTAGAAACAACTTCTCTTAAATTAGAATTAAAGAAGCAATCCGGAGTTTTCCCCTTTCAGGAATTATGTATGATTTTTCAGAAATCCGTAAAAGTGATTGTCTTATCATGTAGTGTGATATAATGTAAGCGATCCTTTTTTTTTTTGCTAAGCCCGCCCCCTGCCCCGTAAAACTCCGTGCAATAGGAAACTGAGCGCCGAGTAAAACTAACCAATAGCGTTAGACTACTGCTTACGTGCTTCAAATTTAAGGAAGTACCTTGACTGATGCAGCGTTGATGAACTTTTCACAGACAAGTAAGTCTTTAAAATATAAATATATGAAAACACAACATGACATGACAATAATAATTGTAAAACAACATGTTTTAGCTCTGTTTGTCAGCTACTGAAACACTTTCATAAACAAGAAACGTGCAGTCGCCATCTTAAAAAAACGGATCGACCGACTCTTGGTGTGATATGCTTGTCAGCCACTAGATGGTGCCATCAGATGAAAGAAATACTCCATTAAATCAGCTCAAAACTGTCAGGATCTGGCTGAGACTGGACTGAACAGACACAAATGTGAGTTTGAATGTGGTGTATTGTATGACCCAAGCGCGGAGTGGACTGACCCTGGGTTTGAACAGTTAATATAGGAACCGCGGTGCGCAGCTCGAAAGGAAACAAGAGCCCGTGCGGTTTCAGAATAAAGAGAGACGATTTACTGGGAGTCGACAAGCTGGACTGGAAACTGACTGGAAACCACTGGACTGGAAAACGCTGGACAAGGTTCTACTGGAATGACTGGAAAGAGTTCAGCTGGAATGCTGAAACGAGGAGCAGTAATTCCGACTTCCTGAAATAGTCCCAGGCTGGTGATGTGGGCATTAAGTCCGGTGCAGGGCATGATGGGAAGCGGAGTCCTGAGGCTGGTTGGGTCTGAGGGGAATTCAGGGGTGATCAGAACCGAGGTGGAAGTCGGGGAGACAGGATCGTGACAAAAACATTCTGTCAAAAGTGAATTTAGGAGCTAAACCACTACTGACTGTTAGCTTTAGCACAGTACATCAAAGATAGTTTGGTCCTTATCAATATACAGCTACAGTATAGCTGTTGTAATCTCACATCGTTCAGGTGTTTAGATCCTTATACAGCTGGTGCATTAGACTGGATTAAGAACCAGCATTTATTAAAGTGCTGCTACAACGCTTGGCTTCTTCAGCGTGGACACAGACGATCTTAGTCCTTCCAGATGAGATGTTCTCCTTCTGCAGCACCATACTCTACACATCAGCAGCAAGCTTCTAAGATGATTCTACCACTTCTGCCCACTGTTTCATTGAGCTCATGAACCAGATCGCTTCAGCAAGCAGCTGTGTGATAGAAGATCACACCAGACTAGCAGGATGCTAATGGCAGGATGGAGTCGTAGCCTCTGCAGTTCTCTATGCCCTGCAAGAAAATATGCTTTTAAAGAATTTGGTTGCTTGTTTACAGCAAAAACCCATTCTGATATTTTGAAAATGTGAGAATTATTTTATTTTTAAGGCCAAAATACAGTGTTTATTAACGTGGATTAATGGACATCAAATCAGTTTGTACAATTTAAGGTTTTCCATTATACAAGATCAGACACATAAATAGCTTCATACATCAGAAATTGGTTTGATCTTGACTTACATGCATCGTTGTTTTCTTGACTTTGTACATGTTGGTAATAATTGTGTTTTAGATGCTTACTTACTGAGAGATTTGCTAAAGGTCTGGCAATGCATCTGCCTCTTTATGAGCATGTGTCTTTTCTGCATAATTAATCTAATATAAACTACGATGGTACGCAAAGGACCCATGTCTTTAGAATGTGCCAACCCTAAATCTAACCAGGCTAAAGATAAGACACAGCCACCCCTTCCATTGTAGTGTACCGTCAAATTTCTGTAAAGTTAGTCTGTTGAGTAGATCTGAATGATCTACATTGTGTTAACAGATGTGCCACATGTCTTGCCAACAGACACAACAGCAAAATTCCCTGCAGGGAGCTGGGATCGATCTGGCAATCCTCCGACTACTGGACACTCCGCTCTACCTCCTGAGTTACTGCTGCCCAAATGCTGCACGTGATTCCCTATGACAGCAGGAACTCTTCCGACATTAATGTCACATGAGGGTCTTTGTGGGCAGGTGAAATATGTCATATTCCCCTCTCCAGGTAATAAATACTTGCACCACCCTCCACCCAAGCTTTAACGCACTGCCACCATTACAGAACTAAAACACCATGACGTTTCAATGAAAGTTTTGTGCAATCTCAAAACCATTGTGGAACTAGAGCCCACCACGTCTATAATACCAGCCTGAAAACCTCACCAAGCAAAGACAATCCACATTTTGTAGGCCCAGCCCCTGAATTATTCACCCTCTCTGCCCCAGTCAGAAGGCAGAACACTGTCAAAGCCTGGACACCTGATTGATTATTTTAGCTGTTTATTAATGACTTTAGGTTATTTATTTATTCATGCTGGCCTGGGTAACACCTGTTACTCTCATATGTCCAACATTCTATTGAAGGACATTAGAGGGAAACTCATATTTTTAAATCATTTTCTTCAGCCAGTATGTGCTAAAATGACCCTTTACAGGGTTAATGAAATGTCACTCAGCCCCCTGTTGCCAGAATACCACACTTGCAACTTCATCCTCTCCAGACAGCTTCCCTGAAGTCTCACAAAGTCACACTTTACGGTAATCTATGTTTACACCTCAGAACAGACGAGCTATACCTCGTTAGTGTTTATTGTAATGTGTTTATCATGGTGGAGCCTCTGAAGAGACAAAGAAAACATTTATCTGATAGAGGCAATAAAAGAAAAAGACTGTCCAACCATTATAGGAGTAAAACAAGAGTCAAAATTGTGAGTTTTCTGAATCACGAGAGCTCAGAGACAAATAAGGCCTGGAATATACTTCCTGTTTAGCGACACAAACGCTGCCATGTGCAACTTGCGCTGATTTGAAGCGTCGTTGTTTGTGCGTCCCCCTAAATTAACACGACGCGTCTGAACGCTGCAATATATGAGTAACCAGTAGGTGGAGTTGACAAAACAAGCGAGACACACTCACCATGGTGACTCTGTCTCTGGTTAAGAGGTCTTTCATACTATCTACGATTCCGCTGTCATTTTCTCTGCCATGATCTCAAAATTAATCAGTTTCTGATCTCTTCTATTGACGCCTTGTTTGTTTTAGTTGTACCCACAAACCTGGCTCTTTATCCAGTCTGAGTACTCTAGTGTGCCCCATAGTGGAAAACTCCAGTACTACATGCAGTGCCGTGCAGCTGCAAGTATGTGAACAAAGACACAGCTTGCGGCCTGCGCCAACACGAGGTTAAAATGCAAGCATCGGACCACATTCGCCTCCTTCCTTTGTGGGGGGGGATGAAGGCCCTCTGCACAAACTGAGTGCGCATGCGCAGGAAGTGAAAATTAGCCCAGGATTGGCTTCACCAGCATGATTGACAGCTATGCAGACCACTGGTTTAGATGATCCACCCGGAAGTTAAGAACATCAATACCTAGTAGCTAGCCGACATGCTAGCTCTGCAGTCTGCTTCCAGCATGTTTCCTGTATGTTTTAGATCATGAACACAGCTGCTTTGTTTGATTTAGTGATGAACCGCTCCTGTAGACACTAATGAAGGCTGAGGAGACATTTCAGCAGTTAGACTAAGGTGTTAAAAAGACGAACGCACAGCGAGGAGAGTGCAACAGTTTCAGTTTTACGACAGTGAATTAAAACGGACTCTAGGGGGTGCTAAAAGCAAGCCAACACTTCAGAGTTTTCCTTTAATATTAATTTCTTCACAAGAAAAAGGTTATCCAAATGTTAAAATGCTAACAATGCTGTTCTTGTTTAATAAATGCATGCTACATAAACACATGTTTATGTGTTTTTTTTTATCCCGGGTACTATTCACAGGTGCTGTGCATTAAATCTGACATTAGTCATCGTGACTTTGCCAACCTGCCTGTTCCCTACAAATGTCTCCTCACCTGCACCTGCCCTCCTTTCTGAGTCTTCACATCTGGGTCCTCCATCGTGTTTTTCAGATTATGTTCTAGAAGATTACATATGATGTCAGCGCAGGGGATGTATTCTTTTTTCTGCAATAGGTGCTTGCTGCCTGTAACACGGTGTGACCTTATCTCTCATTCTAAAACAAACACTACGGGGCACGCTGATTTTATTGACAGCTTTTCGCTGTGTGATGTCCTCTCTGCTGTAGCGGCTCTGAGAGTAAAACACAAACAAATAAAGCCGGGGTGATGTGTGTTCTGTGTGCCAACAAAATCCCACTGAATTTCTGTTCTTGCAGTTGTGTGTCTGTGGACTGTAAAATAAAAAGGAGATTATGTGTGCAAGCGTGTGTGTGTGTGTGTGTGTGTGTAATAGATTAAGATCAGCATGTGTTTGTGTGACTTTTATTTGTGTCGGCCTCTGCGTGCACTTTTGTTAGTCCGGGAGGATCACATTGTTTTCAGAGTGCCCTGTGTGTGCCGACAACATCTGCTTTGAGCGGGTGATCCATCTCCTCTTAGCTGCCATATAACAAGTCATGAGGGATTTTACTCAGTGAATGCCCAACACAGAGGACGCCATCATAAAATTTACTGTCTCGCAAGGGCATCTTAAAGGTTGTGCTTTTTATCTCCTGCTGCTGAGCATTAATTCCATTTTTTCCCTGTGATTACCCGAAATAATTGAACGCACTTTTGTTGTGAGCAGAAAACAACTTGTTTCCTTCTTTAAATTTCAGCGTGTTTTTTTATATTTAAAAGCTGCACTTTTAGCTGCTAATAAGAATAACTCTGCACCATAACACGACATCCCCCGCTGTTTATTATCATTAGTGTCATCCATAGTCGGTGTACATTTCAGGATGTTTGCAGAGAACACAGGAACAGTGTCAGCAGTGCACTTTCAACACTGATAGCATAGCAGGAGTTAAAAGTAAGCTTTCATCCCTTCTTTGGATAGAAGACTGCTTTTAAATGCCCCTGGCTTTCTTCCAAGCTTCTAGTCTCAAGCCGGTGGGTCTAACAAGCATGATGCTTTGAGGATTGACTTGTGATTCAACCCAAATTCACAAGCTGATTACTATGCAAACATTGAGTCGAGTCGGGTACAAAAACCGCTCAGGCCTTATTTTAACCAACAATCTTTAAAAGGTCCGGAGAATGAAATTGTGAGGATGTGTTTTTGTTTGATTGTGTGGCCGTGTGAGCGTGTGTTTAATGGGCACCAGCTGAAACTTTGATGTAATTGATAAAAGAAGCTGTTCCCCCTAATCCTAATGGCGCAATTCCTTATGATCCTTTATGCACAGACTTGCAGAGGATCAAAGAAGCGGAGTTTTGCCCAGGGCAATAAAACATGTATTAAAAATGAGTTTGAAGGATATATTAACAGGATATAAATCATGCAATTCATTCAATTGATAAGTTTAGCATTGCCTGTAGTTCGCAGGCTGTTTTAAACATTCACACACATAAAATGATCCAATAATAAACTAAACCAATTGTTCTTTGCTGTGGGTACAGAGACCCACTTCCTTCTGCCTCTAATGAGTTGTTTTTCAAAGTAAAAGTCACTATGGGTGTAGGTTCTTTACATTTTTCAAATATTCCCAAATGCATGTTACATTTGGGATTCGTGTAGATGCATTTATGATTTGTTTTTCTAATTGCACTCATGCAGAAAATACACAGCAGGTGTAAACCAGTAAAAATTAGATTCTCATTAATGTTCAGGTCCTACTTACTAAACTAAATATTAGAAGCATTTTTAGACTCTTGTTGTATGTTACATCATAATTTTAAATTCATGAACACTATATTATATTGATTATTGTTGTACTGCTGTTCAACAAAGTCTTCGTATAAATTTGTAAAACCTAAATCACAGGTAAAGATACAAAATGAGAGATGCAGATTTTACTGTAATGTTTTGTACTTTGGGCTAATTCATATTATCTTTGGTCACTATGAACCAGTGCTTCTGCAGGGGCCACAGGTCTCTTCACTACAGCAGCCTCAGCAGCTGCCCCAACCTGAGACCTTGTATTTAAATACACTGAATAATCTTCATTGTTTTGGGAATTATGATGAAAAGACAGTAATGCAAAACGTAATAAGGAATTTTATTAACATCACTATAGGATGAAACAATGGCAATAAAGCTTGAAATCGAGCTCATAGTAAATTTTTTAAATATAATTTTTGCATATGCTATATTTGGTTGTGTGGGTTTTAAATGGTGACCATTTTGCACCCAGTAAATAGAAAACAGCAGTCACCCAAAGGGTTCTGATGTAGACGCTCCTCACACAGGTAATCTAATCAAAACTCGTTGGCATTCATAGCTCCAGGATGTTAATGACATTTGTTGGGCTGCTGCTTAATTAAGCCTTCAAAGTTATGTTGGCCGTGTTTTTGTGTGTTTCTGAATAAAAAGATATACATGATAGCTATTCTAAATGGCTTCCTGAGTAGCTTCTATTTGAAGAAATAGTTAACAGACATACAGCCAAGTTCAAGCAACAGGCATGGCGCTTAGATTTCATAGCTATGATACATTTTTACACCACCATTAATATTTGCATTGCACAATTATTGACATGAACTTTAAAGAGTTTTCCTTTTTGCTATTTTGTTTTATGTCGTTGCTTTCGTAAACATAACCAGCAGGAGTGTATTTCTTCGCCTCTAGGAGATATGGACGTTAAATCCAGCGGTGATTTGCAAATGTTTCATCCAAAGTGTCAGGCAAACAAAACATTCAAGGGTTTACAAAATAATGTTTTCATGAACCATTATAAATGTTGTGTCACATCCTCATCTGGTCTTCCCGTCATGTCATCCTAACTGCCATTATTCAGTTAAATCAGTTTCTTTTTCCCTTCAAACCTGCTTCCTGTGCCTGCTCTCTTGCATTTTGGTCTGAACAACAACTCAGCGGTGAGCAGGTCAGTAATTTTCTTTTTTTTGTGCTGGTGAGCAGTGGGGACATATAGGAGGGCATGATCTGACGCATCCCATGTGCTCCTGGTGATCGGACCCTCCTCTCCACACCTCTACTGCTCACCCAGACTGGAGCCGCTGCCACTCACCCAGAGGTCCATGCCAAGCACCTTCCACTGCACCTAGAGGTTCCAGCCGAGCTCCAGCCGTCTGCTGCAAACACAGTTAGGCGGCCCTGCCCAGAGGCCCCAGTTGACCCGCCTGTGGCAGAGGCCCCAGCCGTGCCACCCTGGTTAAGTGTTGATGTGACTCACCTGCCCCTCGTTGCCCTACCCACCTTTTTCCCTGATTATGCTCTTGTATTTAAACCCTCTGTTTGTGCTTGTCTGTGTCAGATCCTCATCTTGTCTTCCCGTCATGTCATCCTACCTGCCATTATTCAAATAAATCAGTTCCTTTTTACCTACAAACCTGCTTCCTGTGCCTGCTTTCTTGCATTTTGGACTGAACAGCAACTCCACAACATGACAATGCACCTCATGTTGTTTACAGGCTGCCATAAAACCTCTAACCCACCCTAACATTTGTTTGTAAAGCGCTTTGAGTTGCCTTCGGGTAGGAAATGCGCTATATAAATAAAACTGCCTTGCCTAACAGAAGGAGAACTGAAATGAGTGGTTAACAGAAATAAAGCAAAAAACATAATCAAAGGCAACATTTATAATCCAAAGAACTCACTAGTCCCCTTCTGTACGTTCATTCTGTGTATCTTTTACTTAATCGTTTGCTCTTTTTAAAACACAGAGAGGAGACTTGTTACCTTTTCTGCTGACGTTTCGATCATCTGCTGTGATCTTCAGAGCTAAGCTGTTAATGCAGCTTCAACTTCCGCTTCCGTTTATGTGCGCTTTCTTCCTTGATGACGCAGTCCCATGCGCAAGTACACTTGGCTGCAGCTTGTAGCACGAGGCAGGGAGTGGGCACAGGGCACAACCATACATATATGGAAATGGGGCTATTTCGTTTCATTAGCAGCTTAGCTCTGAAGAAGACCACAGCAGATGATCGAAACGTCAGCAGAAAAGGTAACAAATCTCCTATCTGTGTTTTAAAAAGAACAAAAAGTAAAACGATCACTAGTCCCCATTTCCAGACTGGAATAATGATCCATAATCTGCTGAGTTAGCTAAACAACATCCACTTAATTAGCAAATGCTAACTTTTCAGTGCTAACCACTTTTAAGTGCAAAAACCATATAATTACTGGACAAACTTAAAACACCCACAACAAGTGTCCATTACCAACCATCGAGTTAACGATCATAAATATGTTTAATTAGTCCAAACCGCGACAAACACGCAGCATCGTGTGTAGCTTCTCTGAAAGAGTGATTCGGTACTTGTGAGGAGGTTTCACTTTAACATAGGGGACAGAAAAGTAGTAAGTAATGATTTGTTCCTCTTCTGTTCCTTACCCATTAGTCCCTGAATAGGACAGGTGGGTGATTTTACCAGTAAGTACTGGTTAACTATCCATTAGTCCCTGGTTCATTACTTATTACCTCCTAAGTCGTTTCCTAGTAACGAAGCACAGCTTTGTGTCCCTTATTCTAAAGCGTTACCCCTTTTTGTTAATAAGCTAGGCTCGGCTACATTCTTGCTTGTATTTGCATCCATGTTCAACATATGCTGCATGTTGTCATTTTGTTTATGCTCTGTAATGTTGCTTTGCTGCATTTGCTCAGTTTACTTGTTTAATTTACACACTAAGTCCGTTTGACTGTCGGGATTTAAAATCTGCCCACTGGACACTTTTCCACTCATGAGGATCTGTTAATACCTTATTAGGGGGAGATGCTCCGTCTTTCATTCTGCAAGTGCTTCACTTTGACAACTCGACTCGAAACTCATTGATTTCTTTGCAGCTATGAGCAAGGGTTTAGAATAAAAAAATGCTGCAAGTGATGATCAGTAGAAGATTTTGAGCTTTGCTGAAAACATTCAGGATTTAAGCCCCCGTAAGCCAGACTCTGGCACCGCCAATGCTGTATCCACAAAAAAGTAGCTTCTATTAAAACTGAACTGGCTGTAGGGGTGAAAATAACAAAGTCACACAAAAAGGCCCGAGTTGCCGTTTTGTCTTGAGCAGAGTGATTCCCCGAGCTGAGGAATGGAGTGAGACAACTCCTGGTAAAATAGGGCGCTGCTCCCTCACAGGTGATCTATAGTTTGTCAGCACCAATCAGCCCAGAATGGGAGAACAGTCCATTCATCTGCTCATGGCTTATTGAAGAGGGTGGGCTGCTTTTGAATGCCTCAAGCTCACAGCTCCTTCCACAGGCATTATTGGATTGAGCCTATTTATCTTCCTCTTTATCAGTTTAGAATGCACTTTTTGATTTATATGTCCGTATGATTCTTTTCTCCGTGAAGAATTCCCCCTGTACGCAGCACCGAGCCCAGAACTCAGCATGAGAAATAGTTGCAATGAACATGTCTCACTAAATATTAACAGTAGACCTCTGCAAAACAGATGTAAATGGCACCATTCCGGTGGTTTCACCAGACTTTAGTGCGAGTGATTAAAATGTTGAAGATCTTACGCTGGGGAAAATAAGACGTTTTAGATGTGCTGAAATGGAAACACGTGCATATTACTTCAATTTGCATTTAGACAAGGTATCTCAAGGTCAGCAGAGGATCCTATAGGATCATAGCAAAGCATATTAATACCACTAAATTAATTTCAGATCTACCTATTTGTTGCACAATACACATATTGTGGTTGCACTCTTGGGTGTTTTCTTGAATTCCAATGCTGCACCCTAAATTCAGCTTAAAACCTCTTTTGCCTGAATATGTCAAAGCATCTCCACCTCAGTGCACTCACACAGTCAAATAAAGCGAGGAGTTTTCACCACCGGCAGCAGAAAGAAGATATTAATGCATCCTGAATTCTGCTGATTCAGTGTGTGGTTAGTACACTGTTAAGTAATGTGTAGTTTTAGCCAAGCAATTTGGTCAAAGATGTGCTCCAGCTGAGCTGATAATTCCCATAAAGCAAAACTTGCCATGCTTTATTGGTTTCCAAGCCAATTGTTGGAGGGAGAGAGAGAGAGAGAGCTTGTTAGTTGTGTTTTTTGCACTCTTCTTTTTTGATATTATGTATGGACTCTCCTTCAAATAAAGCCTATTGCTTGGAATATGGGTTTGAAACCATTGCACCAGTCGAATAACTAATATCACAACAACAATCACCACATTTGTAGCATTGCGCTTGCACTTTCAGGAAGGAGCATCGTTTGGTGGACATTAAACTGTTTTGATGTTTCCTAGGGTTGCATCTCCCTATGAGTTTTGACAGTTGGCTTCAGGGTCTGCTGGTGAGGAAAATATGTTGTTGTATTTTAAGAGGGATGGGAGTTGTTAATTTAAAACAAGAGATTGCTTTAAAATGTAAGTTTTCTTGTCTGTGTGCAATAACATGAATTTTCAATGTTAAAAGACATGGATGGTACTGCAATTCAACTATACAACTACACAGTGAGCTGGCAGCACAATGAATTATGAAAAATGAAAAAAGTAGCTACAAATGAAATCTTAAAGAGAGCATACACTTGTTATTTCAATAAATCTGCTGGTCTCTGGTATAAATGATGCCTTTGAGTCGCTCTGGCGCTCCTGTTTCTGGAAGTAGAAGTTATTTGAAGTCTTACTCATTAATATTCATGATATTAGAACATCTCTCCTCTGATTATCTAACAGCCTCACAACTCTTCCACTGCCTCCGTTTGCTCTGCAACGTTGATGTTTTATCTCCACAAATAACACTAGCCTGAAGGAGTTCTGCTGTGCTGTGAAGCTGCTAATGCTAACTGTTAGCTTCTACTAGCCCAGACGCGCTAAATAGGGGTATAAGACTATTTTCATGTTCAGCCTGCATGTAAAAGTCAGAGAGACTGATCAAAAGAAGAAGAAATAAATGTTTCTCAGTGAACCGCATCGATAAGATTTCATGAAAACAATCAGTACTTTTTTCACTAGATGCCAGGCAGATCTGACCTCTCTATCACTTCAGGCAAAACACTGTTGACCGTATTTCCAACTTGAACTTTAAGTCCTGCAATCCAACTGATTCCTGTACTCTAATGCAGCCGACCATCTCAGATATTTTCCTCCATCTGTCAGTGCTACAGAACAGAAAAGAAATATTGAATTGGACATTTTCTATTTAGCAGAAGGTGAACCGAATTTAAACAAAGGATTGCAAAGTTTGTTCTATGTCCTGTGCAGCTTATGCAGTGTGCAGAGTGCATGGTCTAAGCCCTCCCCACTTTGACAGAAATTTATGATTCTCATTTATTATCCTTAAAATAACAAAGGCTGGATTCAGCAAAAAAAAATGGTGTGAAATATTATCTCTTAAAAGAAGCACTTGGGGTACTTATGTCAGACACCTTTGTGTTCTTATTGAATATTCTCCTCTGTTTGGTTTCAAATGTACCTGCCTAGAGTGGAGACAAAAACACCACGTCATGACACATTTCATTACAACAGCTTTGTGTTTCTCTCTCTCTCTCTCTCTCTCTCTCTCTCTCTCTCTCTCTCTCTCTCTCTCTCTCTCTCTCTCTCTCTCTCTCTCTGTCCTTGCACACACCCTGTACTGTGATAGATATCCCTGCAGCCTGGTGTCCTGAAATCTCATAGTTATGAGGTGCCAGTCATGTTCAGTATTATTAATATGCATCCCTCTTTCACGCATTTTTTCATATATAATTCCTACCATAAATGACAAATGATGGATGGCACCCAGTTCTGTACCTTTATCCTAGAGTTAACCATTTGGTGGGTCATTGCAGGGACAAACAAAAACGCTAAAAAATACTCACGTTTTATTTTAAAATATGTGCCACACATTTTTCATCAACATTTCTCATTAGATTAAATTGAAATAAAAACATGAAATTTGTATCACATAAATTATGCTGTATTAGGTCTTCTGGTCAGCTTTGCACAGATCAAGGTTTTGTAATTATGCATGAGAATAAAACTCCCACTAAACTAACTAGAGACAAAAAAGGATGGGACATCAAACTTCTAACAGGAAGAAAAGCAATGCTACCTGTTTCTAAGAAGTCCTGGTGGTGTGTTTGAGTTGTTCTAGAAACTTTTGAGTAAGAAAATTCAACTGTAGTCTGAACGGGTTGACGGAAGTAAACAGGAAAAAGATGTAAAGTGACTTAAAAATGAATCAACTATTTGAAAGGTAATACATTAAGGTAAAAGTAAATAATTCAGTAAAAACAAAAAGATCAGATTCAGGCATCAATGAAAATAACTGAAGTGGCCAGAAAACTTATTGTGGAACTTTTGCTTTTGAAGTATAACAATGTGCATCAGTGACCAGAGGGAAGCAGGCTACGGTAGATGTAAAGTCCATGTGCAGAATCAGAAGCTAAGTGAAGTATTTTCTGTCTCCATCTGTTGTGGATGGTGGTAATTGGTTCCAAGTCCAGGACAAAAATGTAACAGTTCTATTTTGTAGCTTCGCTAAGAGGATTTAGGAGGATTTTGCTCAAACCTCCAAACCAAGTTAAAAGTTCAACTCAGAAAGTCAGAGACTCCTGGACAACTCTGATCTCAAAATCCAATATGGCTGCCTATGACAAGAAGAGATTTCCATTTGTCTTGACTTTATTCAGATAAAGAAATCATGGCTATAACAGTTTAGTCCTACAGTGTGTTGTGTCTGGCTACACAGTGAAAACTACAGATTAGATGGTGCATCTTGCAAAACTTCTTAAGATCAAATGTGACTTTGGTGTAAACACACATGGCAGAGGAGGAGAAGGAATAGAAACCCCCTCACTCTGCTTCCATCACCTCACTTTCTGATCCGTGACGCGTCACATTCAGCAGTCTGGACGCTCGTTTTTACTTGATAAAGGGACACGACAATTAGTGCTGTCATGAGATTGAAATTTTTTTTAGATTAATTAATTATGACCTTAATTAATTAATCTAATTAATCTCTTTTTTAATCTCACCTACTAATGGCTGAGAAAAGCCCTCGTTTTGATGTATTTTAATTTAAATTCATTACATTATTGTGGCAGACTAAAAGATTAATATATAACAAAAAACTGGCTTTATAAAGTCATTTATTGTTAAACAGACTTCTAAACTTTCCTTTTACATCACCAAGGCGGAATAATACTGTGCTCTTTAGTCAGTCTCGAATAATTAGAAATTAAAAATAAAACATCAGGTCCATATAGAATAATCTAAGTTAACACATCAAGGAACGCTTCTTTGAGCAATGCACTTTTAACATACCACAAACAGCAGGAATATCTGATAAGACTATCTTTAGAGCCATTACAGTAATCGGGCGTGTCCTTAGGATTGTTGGAAGGGGAGAATTGGGTCACAAATCAAAATAATTGTTTTGCAGCGTGAACCAGGCCTTAGTTCAAATGGGAAGGTATCAAAGTCAGTCACTGTAATCTCAGAAATCTGGGTTTCATGTATAGTAGTGAATGTGTGTAACCTCATCAATAACCCCAGATTCTTGGGTCTAAAGCAGGGGTTTTCAATTCAGCATGTTTTAGTTTGAACTCTGCTTCAACACACCTGATTTCAATCAGCAGGTGATTAACAGGCTTCTGCAGAGCCTGCTGTACAGGTGATTCAACCACTGAATCAAGTGTGTTGGAGCAGAGAAACCACTAAAACATGCTGGATACCGGCTCTCCAGGCCCGGAATTGAATACCCCTGGCCTAAGGGGTGTTGGGGTTAAGGTTGTGGAATCTAGAGGACAGGAGAAAGGACATTTATATCACATAGTTTCCACTCTTGTCCAAATTCAGAGTGTATCACAAAAACACTCAATTACAGCTGATTTATGGGTAGAAATTTCTTAAACTTGAATCACGGTGGTGCCACTAACCCTAAAATAGTATGCATAGAAGAATGCATGTGTCAACGACGCACGTGTCACCAAACATATTTGAACTTTGTTCCAAATGTGCAACGTGTTTTCACCATTCCAGCAGCTCTCGCCAGGCAATTAAATCCAACTACTCATCATAGCAGCCTTTAATTTTAGGATAGCGTGACGTCTTTCAAGCCACAACCAATAAGTTCTCACAATATCACTGCAGGATTTCAAGTGAAAGTACTTTGATCTTTCTGCGAAGCTCTACTAGGTTGCTGTAAAGGAGATTGCAGTTGAAGAACATTTCAGACCTCTATAGCTTGCTGTCACATTCGGTAAACCTGTCAACAAACCACATCTTTTTCTAACTTTAGCCTGTGTCCTCTGTGCTGTTCAAGACCAACTTTTAAAAGTAATCTAAGATTTCGTCTTAAACGAGTAGAATTGCTTTGCCATAAAAGCAAGCCTTTCCAGAGAAGCACAATGCATGTTCAATAAAACAATATGAGCTCATAAAGGGTGAGCAGGAATGCATCTCAGAGGCAGATTTAATGAAAATCAGGGAACCAATAAGGCTTGTAATAACACACTCTGACAGGCTGGCTTTAAAACAACTTTACTTCAACAACATGACATTGGGATTAGATAAGACGTATGTTTTAATTCATTATCAGTTCTTTAAGAACATTAGTTTTCATGCTTTAGGAAAAAGAAGATGTATCAAAATGTGTTTGGGTTATAAAGGTTAAGCCAGGGATTCATGCAAAGAAAATGAATTAATTGTGATTATTTTAAATCCGTAGAAAGGTTCGGTGGTTCCAGTCAGGGATTTGAAACACCACAGATAAGGGCGGAAGAGACCTCAGCAATATTTGCAGGAGACACTTGAGTTAAAAATGATGACACCTAGGAGTTATTCCATCCCCAAGTGCAAAAAAGAAACTTAAAGTTTAGACTCAACAGGTTTGAAGGGCGGTGGTGAATGACAGGAATCCTAATAACAGCAATGTTCTCAGGATGCAGGTCTGAGATGCAAATCCATGCAGTCTGTCTCTGTCCTCATCACTCTATGCCAAGATGTATTAAAGCCGTCCTGTGTTGTCATGGAAACCTTTTACCCTTCACATTTACCATTGTCACTTGCATTTTTGCACTTGTCCATCTCAATAAGGCAGTTCGGATGGCATTCACCATGAGCGACTTAAGAGCTGATGAACTGTCCTTTTTTCCTCCCCTCCTCCCCTCAACAGCCTTTGTGACATTGTCCAATCACACTCTATCAAGACGGGCTGACACCTTTTGACCCTTTTCGGCTGTTGTTGACTGATGACTAGCTAAACGGCGTTGGGTTGAGCATTTGTTGAAAACTGTCAGGTTAGTATTGCTTTACTTTTAGAGAGTATTGGAACGTGTCAGTATGGAAAGGACATATCAGAAAATAAAAAACAATTACAACCTCTCGAGTTCATATTTTCAGCTGAAAACTAAAGCTAGCTCATGAATAACATCAATATAATAAAGCCTGGTTTACATGGCAGGAACACATTGTGATAAGAACGTATGGGTATATCAGTGTGTGGTGTGCAGCTACTCAAATAGCACACACTACACTCGAAACGCTTCACTCACGAACTTTCCTCGATCAGAGATCAAACGTGACTTCAAAGTAAACAAATATGGCAGAGGAGGAGCGTGCAGCGCGCTTCCGTCACCTCGCTTTCTGATTAGCTACACGTCAAATTTAACAATCCCCGAAAATCAGATGAAGACAATCCCACATCCTGATGTCCTTCCAAGCCAAGGAGAAGTGCTCGTACCACATCACAAAGGTATAGGGTTATCTGATCAGATTATGTTTAGAGCCATTACGGTAATCGCGCACATCCGTAAGATTGTCAGAAAGGGCATCAGAAGTAAAAAAATATCTTTTTACATGTTTTTTTATTATTATTTGGAAGAACATTGGAGGTCTTTTTTTACTTAAAATAATGATGTTTTGAAATGTTTTGATTCATTTTTCCAGTAATTGTTTAAAATCTTATTTGTTTGAAAATTTGGGTAAATTAGTCAAAGAAACTTGTTCACTATTTTTCTAAATGATCTTTTTCAGTTATTTTCTAAAAGTATTTTTGAAAACACATGAAAGCATAAAGTGATTTTCGGTGTTTTTCCACAGTTAGGCCAAGGAAAGAAATAAGGCATGGAGTTTCTGCACATCGCTTTAAGTGTTGTCTCTTCCTTCTTCTAGTTATTTAGCCTGTATACATTTATTTATTTATTTATTTATTTATTTACTTATTTTTTACTAGGATTAACCACTTGAGATGAACCATCTCGTTTACATCAAAAGTTTCAATGAAAATAAAAAGACCAAGATAACATAACAATTTCTGTCCAAACATCACAAAGTCAATGGGGCAAGATTAGAAACACAAAAAAAAAAATTAAATAAATAAATAAAATAATAATAATAAAATAAAACAATAATAATAAGATATAAATAAAAATGCATTTACATCTTAATTCTGTTCCCAGTAAGTGAAGTCAAAGACATAGATGTTGTTGCTCAGAACACAAACACTAAATCGTGCCACAAGTTATCTGATATGTTGTATAGTGCTAATTTAGCAACTCAGAAATCCTTCACCTGCCCCCTCCAGTTATCACTTGTCATTGGATGTGAAAAAGGTCTACACAGCAGCAAAAATCAGATTCTTTGTGTAGAACAACTACAAAGTGGAATTTTTTTCTTTCTTTCACGTTAAACCACAAACGTACAGGACCGTGTTTACTGGGAGTCGTGCCAATCCGAATCCATGGACATAATGGCTGGTTTTCAGACACAGTATCCAGTGGAAGGAGCATGGCTCCATTTGTTGTCCATAACACCTGCTGGTTGTCCCTGGTGCTCAACGCTTTCTCCTGGTTCCAGGTCCAGGTCTCCTCCACAGGGAGTCCAGTGTGTGCCGATGTGAGTAATAGTGTATGCCAGGGTTTTGCTGGGGTTGTGTATAGGTTTGTTGGCATCTGCAGCACAAATGAAAGCTTGTCACTTGTTTTTATTGTAACTTAAATATCTGAATTCATAGGTGATTTCAACATTTCCAAAAGATTGTATTAGTGCAGTGTTCATGACACCACCAGGTGGTATTTTAAGACATTTTCCACTCATGAACATGTTTTCAAAAAATTCCATTTTAGCAGCTCTTAAATGTTTTTTGCATGTAGAAACTAACTAGACTAAATATATTAAAATATTTTGCACCTTCACAAAACTCCATTGCCATGTAGTCAACCTAAAAACTCACTGTGTTTTGATTGGCTGAAGGAAGATACACTCCACTCCCTGCAGCCAGCACAAACAGATGTAAATAAAATGGAAGCAACAATTATTAGAAACTCTTTGTGCATTCACAAAATAACATTCTTGTTTAAATAAATCCTAGCAATCACATGAATGTAACTTTAACACCTGCCACCTAATGCAAGCCTTTTTGTGAGTAAGTCACAACCCCATGAAAGCAACAACAGCAGATTCCTTCCCTTTCTCCACCAGAGACCACAGAGGCTCCCAAAAAATCCTGAAATGGCTCAGAGAACACCACAAAAAGTCTCAGGTGTTTATCTCCAAACTCTCCAGATACCAATGTGGCAGGATTTGATGACCCCTGCGGGAAGCAAGTCCAATCCACAGAGAACCCACTCAAAGTCTGCAGGGCTTTAAAGGATTTATTGCTAACATTCCTCTAACTGGACACTTTAGGACACTCCCAGGTGTGTTTTTGCCCATGCCCTGAGTGCTCGGAGCAGTTTTGTTTGGAAAAAAAGAACCTAATTCATAATGGTAATTTTTTTTTCTAGCTGATAAAAATGTGCATCTTTTAACAACACATTCAGGGAGAAATGACAAAAGATGTGAAAACAGAAAAATGCCAGCATAATGGATGTGGTCCGATTTTTTTGCTGTCCTACTAAAGAGGCTTCATCATCGCTGCTCTCTCACAAGAGCACAGCAACAAAAAGCACACAGGAGGGATCCTTTGGTCTCAGGATGCTGATTTATACCAGGATTCTGCAAATTAGACACATTATGTGAACAGGTAGATACAATGCACTTGTGACCCAATTTCTCTGCAAAGCTAACCGAGTAAGAATTTATCACTTTTAGAACAGTCGACATAAATAAAAAGGATTTACTTACGGCTTTTTTACACCCCCTTACTATCATTTACAAAAAGGTTCAAAAACACACTGAAAAAGAAAAAAAATCACTCTCTCATTCATTATCGTAACTGCTTCTTCCTCAGCAGGGTCTTGGGGAGCTGAGTTCTAACTCCAGTAATCAGTAGAGGAGATGTGGGGGACACCCTGGACAGGTCTTCTGTCCACCACAGGGACACTCACTCACTCATAGGGATGATTTGGGAATTGCCAGACATGCATGTTTTAGGTCTGTGGGAAGTAATTGGAGTACCTAAAGTAAACCCATACATGCATGTAGAGAACATGCTAACTCCACGCAGAAAGGCCTCAGCCAGGATTCAAACCTGCAAACCTCTTGCTGCGAAATACCAGGACGACCTACTGTGATGCCACCGAAATGAATCAAAAGGTTACCGGTATGATAAAAGAAAAGTTGAGCAGTTCATCAAAACTAAAAGTAGGTCTTGAAAACAGTGATGCAGAAGAAATGAGAACACTACTGACCAACACAACAGTCCTTTATTGCTACGTTCTTCCTCTGTGACACAGAAAGTGATGAAGTTGCATTTACTGTCTCACCAGCAGAGAACTCAACTCAAGGGTAGATGCAGAACAGGAGATCGCAGCAGACAGGAAGTCTGTTAACATTTGGGGTGCCTAGCCTGACAGCTCCTTACTCATCTGGGCCCCACAGGGAAGCTTGTTCCCACCCCACAAGAGTTGGGATGGTCAATAACAGCGCTTCCAGGGACACCTGGCTGTGTGTTGTGAAGTACGGTCACTGCAACGGTACCGCTTCTTCTGGGATTTCCTCGCTTCTATTGCCAAAGCGGGATGCAATTTTTCTTTCTTTTCTCTAACAATAAAAGCAGAAAGGCCTTTTAACGTTCATGTAAAAGTGAGTCATGCAAGTCGCCTTGTGTGGCTTATGTGAGGCTGTGAAAATGCAAAGTAATATGCAGTAATCATTAGACCATTGAGTAGATTGTTCTAGTTATGCAGAGACTGCTTGGGGCTATGGCCCTATTGAGGCAATAACGTCAACGCAGACTAACTGCGTTTTTTCTGTGATTAGGTTTTGCTGTGTTTGTCATCAGAAATGCACTGGGCTTGAGCTCCTCTGGAGGTCAGATCTACTAAAACTGGACCAATCTTCATGTGTTTTACACTGGTTTCTTTGTTAATACTAAAATGTCTCCTATAATGGTGATCATCTACTGCTTATCACTCAATTCATGCTCATATTAAAGCAACATTCTTGTTAAAACCCACCTCAAAGGAAGACTAGGCAGTTTGGGCTTGTTTATTGGCACCCTCTAGTGTCCGTTTGTAGAACCAAAAGTGAAACTTATCTCCTCGCTGTGCGTTCATCTTTTTAACACCTTAATCTAACTGCTGAAATGTCTCCCCAGCCTTCATTAGTGTCTACAGGAGCGGTTCATCACTAAATCAAACAAATCAGCTGTGTTCATGATCTAAAACATGAAGGAAACATGCTGGAAGCAGACTGCAGCACCAGACATGTCAGCTCCATTTTTTTCTAAGTCCAAAAGACTTGGCTCAAGAAAATGATTTAAAAATATGAAAAAGTTGCAAAGTGTCCCTTTAAAAACGAATTAACTGTTTGAAGGTTTGCTACATGATAAAAATCAAGAAACAGATCATAAACATTCCCATGAGTCACTTCTGAAGCGAGGATTCACCTGATTTAAATATTTATGGTTGATTTTTGCAGAGAAGGATCACAGCTTTTCATCAATACTGAGACCTAAACACTGATACTTTAATACATACTTTATCACTTTGTTGATTGTTTGCCCTCTTATCTGTTTACTTATAATAGTTATTTACTTCTTGAAACTTAATTATCATTTGAAACACTTACTTGGCCTTTTACATCCTTTAGTAAATACAAAAATGCTCCGAATGTGTGACGATTTACACAGCTGTGAAAGTAAAGAGCTGGCCAAATATTTATTGTTTGTTTGTTTGTTTGTTTACACCAAAAATTAGTGACATACTATAAAAGTAGTTTCTATTCTAGTGTGTGTGTGTGTGTGTGTGTGTGTGTGTGTGTGTGCGCGTGTGTGTCAGAAGACATTATTCAGTATGTGTGCTTATGCCTGGGTGATATTTTACCCTGAGCCAACGTGGCAGATCCCATCTCACAAAGAATTCCAGAAGGCGTTCCACGTCGTGTCATTCAAATCCAGCTCACCTTGTGCTCCCGGAAAACTGATATGCCCATGAATATTTGCTCCCCTCCTTATGTAGATGTGTCTTAATGGACTCTGACAGCTGCGTGGCTATTATTGATGTCTCCGGAAAGCATAATGAAAGTGAAATTACTCCTCAACAATAGGTGGCAGCTAAATGGTGAAAATATTCACCCACTCCTGACAGGTTAACACATATCAAAAAATTACCCCCAGACAGGAGTCATTAGTGAACGGGGGACATCAAGCTCATTTGATCGGCGACGCCTCGCAAAAAAAATCAATCTGGTATGTGTAAAGAATTACTGCAGCATAATCGTCTCATGTTGCCCGTCTGGGAGGATTTTTAATGACACGTTTCTGCACACAAATGCTAAATTGGAGCTGTCCTTGGAAAAAACGACAAACAATAACAATTTTCTGAGGAGAGGCAATCTTTTATAAATTTCCTCCACAGTTCACTGAAGTGCAGGTGGCTGCCATTGAAATTCAGTGTGCCTCCCAGCTATGGTCATTGTTAATTAAGGTGGCTGTGTTCTGACTTATTGACCCCTCGTAGCTCAGGGGATTTTGATGGGTTATGGAAGAGCTCATGGAATCTGGCCCGTGGCCCAAGTTTTTTCCTTTTCGGTCATCCGCAGTGTTTGATGCATGGCAATTTAAATCCTCTTCTCTAATTAAATGTGATCTGCACTTGTGCTAAATGACTTTTTTCCCTGCTCACAGAGAGAGCTGCCTCTCACACAAGGTGACATTACACTTTTCCACTATGCAGGATTATAACAGGTAGATAGGACTTAGAGGATATAGTGTATGTAGAAGTCCCTGGAAGTCCCTTTTTTTTATTTCTGGTGAATAAGTAATGGTGATGAGCAGGCTGCTGGCCAGGGGGAATCAAAGGGATTTGGAGCTTAATTCTCAGCTTAGCTATTCCATTTCCAGTGTCAGCATAATGCAAAGTTTAATACTCAATCATTAATAAAATAATGCCATCAGTCAATCAACAGTCAGCCTAAAACATTGCAGGCCCCAAAATCTTTGGTGATCAATACTTAAAGTGCAACACAACAGAATCAAGAAAGACCCAACATCCTTACTGATCGGGCTGGTTCTGAATTTAAAACAGAGGATCAAAGCGTGTTGTTCCTTTAACTGTTCAATCAAGGCTTTTATTAAAACTTTAAAATGCAATATGGGCATCAGTTGTGTCCTCTGCTGCATCTTCAGCATTTTACATAAAACAAACAAACAAACAAACAAATAAACAAGAACAGTTTGCTGGATTGTTGCACCGTATATATTCAATATACAAATTTAACTTCTGTTTTTTAATGAAATAGGAATGAGGATTGAGTTTCTATTCAATTTCTGTTTTTAACATGTTCTTGAGGCATTTTCCTTATGCTACAGGACATATCTAAAGAATTTTAAGCTCAAAATTGCATTTCTGAGTATTTCTGCATTCAAATCACTGTGCATCAGTAGCAGACAAAAAAATGCAGCCTAAAACTGACTGTGTTTGTGACATCACAAACCCACTGGGCGGAGCACAAACTCCTAATTCAACCATCGGCCTGTATTTATGGAGCTGATGTAATGCTAGCAGCCAGTGCTGCATGCTAGCACAGAGAGCTAGCATAAACAGAAAGCTCTCAACAGCCTTGAAAAGAGGGGCGGGGGGGGGGGGGCTTCACGCCAATGGCTCCGCCCACAACCCAGAGGCAAATTTTTAATGAGCTACTGCCACCATGTAGAAACTAAGTACTAGAAAACGGTACAGATTTTGGCTAAAAACGGCATAATCATAGTTAAAGACCACTGAGAACTATTTAAAAAGATGATCGGAGTGGGACTTCAAGCTGGATTGATATTATTACGCCCCGAGTCTGCAGAGAATCACCTCCTATTAAACATTCATGCGGTTGCAGGTATCGCCTTAGTTTTTAGGTTTGACAAATCACATCAAACATTTTCACTCTTTCAAAGATGCAGCAAACCCAGCTCTAAAGACTCGTTTTTGTTGTGTTTTTGTGTCCAGGCATCAGCATTGTGTTGACTGACATGGGCATCAACACTCGTTCCCCTTTTGGCCTTCGGTGCAGTGACCTTTCACAATCAACTTATTCCTGTTGATCTTCTGATTTAGCTGCTGAACAGGAAAGAACGGGCTGCTGAGCTTGGCCCGGATCACAAAATCCTTACCCAGCCGTGATGAACCAAGGATTTGTGCATGTAGATACTTTTAAGGTTTCTTTGTTGAGTCTAATAAAAAAAAAATCAAAATAGAATATATGTAAAATATGTTAGTTTTACTCTAAGGTCTACTTATAAAACGCAGAAGTTCCCTGGGAAAATTTATTTTAGTTTACGTGCAAATGTAAAGAGAGACAGATGTCTTCATTCAGCTTTCTAGATGACCTCAGCTTGGAGATTAGTTCTGACCGGATTGATAAGCTAACAGCTAGTCATAGCAGGGTCACTTCCAAACTCTAATCTAAAAAAAATCATGGTGTTTTTACATTAACTCAGACATAAATTAAACAGTTTGTTTCAAAGATTTTTCAAGTTATTTAAATTAGCAACTAAGCTAACATGCAGTGTTGGGCATCCTACGTTAAAAAGTAATTAGTTATAGTTACAAATTACCTTTTCCAAAAAGTAATTCAGTTACCACATAGTAAAAGTGTTACATAGCAAAGTAACTGTGACATTATTTTTATGCTCTATAACGCAGTTACGTTCCATAATATCTATAACGTCAAAGATTTTTTAACTGAATGATTCTTACTATCTAGAATGAACATTTCAGGTATCTGAAATGTTCAATAAGAATGTTCTTATGAATATCTGGAATGATCATTTCTACTAGAAACAATAGAATTATAGATATCTGGAATTCATATCCAGTCTGCCTAATAAATGTTAAAAAGGCCACCTCAGGTTTTTAAGGATTCTGACATATCTCAAACTTAATTCCTACTAGTGCATTTGTTATTATGGATATCCTTTATTATAATATCTACTAGTAACTACAAAGCTGTTGATGTCTTCATTTGCTATTTTGACTAATAAGAATACAATTAGTACTAGGATAAATTCAGTTATTGCTATATAAAATATAAATTACAGAGAGGTCCGATTTTTGATTAAATGTTAAAACTGCTTGCCATAGTGCTCTGCACCTGCGTGTCCTCTACTTTCAGAAGTTCTGTTTATTTTTCTTTCCTCCTCTTTTACAGATTTGTCCCCACCAATATTTACAGATCCCATCATGTTAATGTAATAAGTGTCCCAGGCAATTTGTGTTCGCCATGCCCCTCCCTGCTTTCATAGTGATCTGAGGTGTGTGCGGTGCTGCACCATCAGAGTGGAGAAACGCACGTGTGTATGTTCATTTTTGTAGTTTGTTACCAGATCAGGATAGGATGGGGGTGCGGGTACAGTCTGCTCTTTGAGCCGTTTAGTTCACGTCCAACACATCACTGTTGTGGCTGTCAGACAGCCTGACAGCGCTGTGCTTCGTTTAACCACATTGTAGAAACGCGCCACTTTACATGACCAGTAATGGTAATGGTGTTGAAACGATGGGAAAAGTAATTAATTAGATTACTCCGTTACCTAAAAAATAACGCTGTTAGCAATGGCGTTACACTGAAACACCATTACTCCCAACACTGGCTACGTGTGGCTCTTTGATTCGTTGTGTTACACTACCCGTCACAACTTTAAGATATTTTCAAAATATTTCAAACCAACTTTAGTGTAACTATTAATGAAACAATATTTTCATGAATTGGTATGAAAATATGAAAAATAATTTTTAAATTCTCTTTGTAGCTGGCCTTGGTGTGACTAGCCTTGTTGGTAGCCATTAGCTAACCTGTGCTGTCAGTGTTAATCTGCTCCTCAACTCTAAGGTTGTTGAAGAGTAATTTGCAACAAAATTTTAACTGTTCATAATTTTCCACAGAAACTCACTGACCTGTTCCTTAAAACACAGCTAATTCTAGCATTTTTTCAAAGCTTCTTTTGAGATAATCATTAAATTATGTTTTAATTTTTGTTTTGTCACATAGATAGAGAATCATTGTCAACATGGCGTCTATAAATAGGAACAGATATTTTATTTTCACGCCCAATAAGTTTGTTTGTGCATCTCACAGCAACCAGGTGCAGCCATATTGCAGGTGTTAGCAGATTATCCTCCAAATGCAGGATGATAATATGAAATTTTATATTTTCCAGTTTAAACGTCCTGCACTGTATCTAATACCAGCTGGGATATATAGTTTTAATTTGCTTCCCTTCTCCCTGTTGTTGCCTAACATTTACTTTTCTCCAGTTGTCTTGTTTTCTCCTACGGGCTGTTTAAGTGCCAGCAGATGCTTATTTTATACATCCTCAACTCAGTCAGCAAAACTATACTGTTTCTTACATTGAGACTCTTCTGCTAATGGCGTGCTACCATTTTAAATGTATAGAAATCAGCAGAAACAATGGTCCAATTTGAGAACATTTCAGACTGAAATGGGTCAGAAATGGGTCTTTTCAGAAAATGACCGTAAAGTCCCAGGAACCCATTCATTATGCTGATTATGGGATGGATAGCTTTTTATAAATAGCATGCTCACCAAGCCTCATAAGTGAAGTTTTTGATATTCTGCCTCATGCACTGTTCCGTGTGATTTGATTCAATAATAAACAGTGACATGAAAACGCTGCAGACCTCTGATTGCCTTTTCTGTTAACACCGTTTTATAAATGACTTCATTTATATCCTGCAGTATTTGTTAACAAATTAAAGTGATTCACCCACTAACACCTATAACCCTTACAGGGCTTTACAGGCTATACGGTGCTTTGTCTTTACCTTAAATACACTCTGACACTGATCATCAGCTTTGGGGAAATGGGCTGTTCACTGTGTTGCCAATAACACTTCAACATGTGGAGTGAAAAGAACAAACTCTAGCCCCTCACCAGGGTTGTGTTTCAGACCCCTTTAGAACAACACTTTTAAAAGTGACAGCAGCTGTTTTTGTCTTATTCAGCATGTTTACATGCACATCTAAGTCAATCTAGGTCGAACAGGTAATAAACTGGGAGCCTTTATCCCAGTTTACATGTATGCTAGGACACCAGACTCTCGAATGAAGTGCGTTCCACTCCTCTGCAGTAGGTGGCGACATGCGACCTTTGGTGTTATTTTCTTCTGGTAAGCGTATAAGAGGATCTTTGTTGACATATGATTTCATCGTTGTGTGCATGCGTGAGTTGCTGTGCAGCAACAACACAAACAGTATGACTTGCTATCAATACGCGACGTACACTTTCACGTGAGTTTATGGGCAAAATCCCTAAAATATAAACAGTTTAACGTCTAAAGACAGGAGAAGGGTTAGAGAGAAGCTTAAAATCTGTAATGAAGACAAAAATAAAGTTATTTAAAGCCCGTATGAGCTCTGGGATGACGGAAAACGTTGGTCCGATTCACCGGTGTTTTCTCTACAACTCTTTATTTATTCCTATTTAATAGAAAGCCCTGGACCCTTCACTCATGACAAATTAAAGGCTTTCAAACGTCTGGAGGTCTACGATTATTGTGTTTCAGGGAAAGTTTGGCCGATGTCTACTGCAAAACAGAAACCCGTGGTCGTGCTGAAAGCAGGAGTCGGCACTGGCCGGCGAGCAGAGTTACAGCGTGATTCACATCACCTGTGGATGATTGTCAAAGAAAACGGATAAATTCTCACGGCGACTGCAAAGCCGGGTAAGTCTCCATTAATCAGTGTTCTTATTTATTTATTAATTATTATAATGATCGCAGGTTGAGACACCTGAAACAGAACGCGAAAACTATATGACTCTGTGGATTTAAAACTACATGAAGATGAATATTTTTTAAAAACATCTTCTCTTATTAACAGTCACAAGGACTTACCATGAACAAATGAGCCTCACAAACCTTCCATTGCTGCAGGAATCCAAGCTTTCTTCAGACAGTCGGGTCGCCCTCAATCACATCTTTCATATTTCGCTGTCCTTTACGGAGGAAATTCCAATAAAACTTTTTATCAAGCCTCCCACGGGCCGAACGATCAACCACACAGCAAGAATGATCCATCTGCTTCGCTAAACCCTCCTCCAAGCATGCGAAACAATCGAATTATAGGCTAAATACGCCATTTCTTACCACCCAGATCCCATGATGCAATGCGAAAAACAAACATTCACAAAAGATCCTCCTATAGCAACACAAATATTAAACAAATTCTGGCTGGAGTGAACAGGATTATGCCCAATAACTGAAGGAATGGATAACAACGCTGCAGAACAGCTTTTTTGGAACTGTACTGTTTGATGGTGTTACCTGTGTTACTTTGTGGTGATGATATTATCAGAAGACCGCTTTCGCGGTCTCGTTACTTCCAGAAGGTGAGCGTCCAACCGGTCACAGCTCAGCTGATCCATTTACGTGCAGAGGAAGTCTGGTTCTAACCACATTATCTGGGTACTTTAGCTCGATTAGAAGCAGTTCGCCTTAGCCAGACTAACAAGTTTATTTAAAAAACCAACGCCAGTCTAATTAAGGTAACAGTTCGGTTTTCTGATGTGCATGTAAACGTACTGATTGAAGCTTTTGGGAGACTCTTGTATGGAAAAAGTCATTGTTTTATTTTGTTTTGGTGCTGCGGTTGGCCCTTCCCCATCCTAAAGCACTCACATACAGCCCGGTCCCAGACGATTATCCCCTCTGTATCCAGACTGTAAATGAATCACACGTGCAAGAAGTCACCACTGGCTAGTCTCGCCCATCTTACAGTCTAGGTGGATGTAAAATGTGGCATAAACTGACAATGTAAATCTAACTTTAAAAGAACTAGAACCAAAGTCTGTCCCACAATGTTATAATGAATCTATTATACTCACACAAACATGTGACTAATTATGCAAAAAATATGATGACATAATTTAGAGATTTCTATTGACTCTTAAGACAACCATTAATTACTTTCTTTACTGAAGAGTTAGAAACGTTGCTGCTAGCCATCCCTTCTGTGTGCATTAGTGACATATTTCTCAGATTAATAGCTGGTGTTTTCCTTTTTTCATCGTATTCAGGATTAAAGACTTGTGTGAAAAGTATCTTCATTTCCTTCACTTATTGTAATTAGTATGATTTGACTTGTCATGTTTTCCACCATCTCTTAATTAATGACTAAATTAGGAGTTTTTAAAATTTGAGACACATTTTGGAGAAAATGCTGAATTGCAAACAGGCCAAAAAATACTAAACAACTAAAACTTTAATCTGCTGTTACTAGCTGGAAACCCCTCCCCTGGGAGGTCTCCAGGAGACCACCTCAGGTGGTTCTCCTCGATGTGGAGGAGCAGTGATCTGACTCTGATTCTCCCCCTGATGTTCGAGCTCCTCGCTGTGTGCCTGAGCCCTGTTGGTACTTAGTTCTGCATTTAATTCACTTTTATTAG
This sequence comes from Aphyosemion australe, assembly GCA_006937985.1. NCBI lineage: Eukaryota > Metazoa > Chordata > Actinopteri > Cyprinodontiformes > Nothobranchiidae > Aphyosemion > Aphyosemion australe. Next base: position 1,722,726 of record SSNS01000087.1, read on the forward strand.
AATTCAAATGTATTTTTTCGTCACGGCTTTTATTGTGAAAGATGTGCAGGTGTACCAGAGGCAGCAGCAGAGCACACTGATCCAAATGGGTTCAGAATGAATTAATGAAATGTCTGAGAAAAACCCAAAATGTTCTTACAGGGTGGTTAATTTATTAAATAATAGAGTGAAAACTGCATTTTGTCTTGATTAGTATGCACAGTTATTATGTATTTATTTATTGTTATTCCCTCCGACTTTATTAAGGGCAAGCCTGTATTTGTCCTTGTGACCCTCGCCTTAAAAAGTGAGCTGTTTATTAAACCTGTTTTGTTTTTGTTATTTAAATCATAAAATTAATCCAGATAAATGAGCCATGGCTTGGGTTGGTCTGATAGTATAGATTTATAGTTTATTTGCCTTTATTGTGCAAGTGTCTGATCGGAATTTCTTTTTGTGCTCCATTGTGGTTTCACATATTGGCTCAACAACAAACCGCTGATTCCAACCATGCAGAAGGGAAACTGTCTGAAGTGTAAAACAAAGCCGAGCTTCGAAGAGAGTTGTTGCATCAAGTCATTGTATCAGATGGAAAAGTGCCCTAAAATGAACGTCTGCAAATGGCACATTGAAATCAGATGAAAGCTGTCTGATATAAAACTTTTGACTCCGTTTCAGGGGTTGTCTCCTCTTAAAGGAAAAGTGAATAGTGTTTTTCCTTAACGTCTTGACATTAATCCAACATTTACGTTAAGGAAAGAGCTTTGGGAAGGTGGGAGATGATGTCCACCAAACCTGGGAAAATCAAGAAGACCAGGCTGCCAGTTTAGATGTGCAGAAATGCAATAAGAAACATCCTAAAAATCAAAAGCTTTTTTCTATTAAACACAAAATTAATAATAAAATAGTTCTTTACAGTGGTTAGTTAGTCAATTAATTAGTTAAACCCCATTCACGCACAATAAAAATGAGTTAATCCAGAACATTAATGGTCTTGGCGAGGTTATTGGATGCATATAAACAATAGCAGGTTACTGATTATGCTGATTAAGTCTGATACATCAATCATAGTTGACCATTTGTCATGTTCAGCATGTGTTTTGCAGTAAGGTCATGGTGTTTTTTATTGTGGGAACCACCTTTGAGCTCTGTGCTGCTTCGTTTGACACAGACATTAAAGAACAAGTCACCCCCAAATCAACTTTTTTTGCTGATAAACTGTAGAAACGAGTGCTGCAAACCTAATAGTGCTGCAGACGTGTGTAGTAGGGGTGTGCAAAGCAACTGGTATTTGTATTTGTTGATGGGGGAACTGTATTTGTATTCGAGTGAAACTGTGCTGTCCGTGAGACCAGGGGGGCGCACGGATCACTCACTCATCCGCTGCCGTCTCATGACGAAACACAGCTTTTTGATATAAAGTTTCTCTTCTTCCCGAATTCAAATATTTTTTAAAGGAACTAGAGGCAGGATCTTTAAAAATCTGTAAACATTTAAACATGTATGTTCATTTTTTCAAAGCTAATGGGTGATGAAGCGTTATAAACCAAAAAGAATGAGGCCACCCATGTATCGTTCCATTTTCTTGAACAGGCTGTTTGCTGCAAAATGCGCTGCAGTTCGGTCACGAATTTCCCGCGCTGCCCTACGGATGTGGCGTCAATTGACACTGCTTGCGCGTTCACGACAGCTTCAAAACAGAAAGAAAATGTGTTCGACACTGCAGATCGGTAGGTGGCGCTATTGCACCTTAAGTTGCTTGCCAACCGCCAAACTCCAAAAGAAGAACTGTGGGAATGGATTCTACTGCAACCAGCAAACGACCAAGCGTGGCACAAAGGAAGTTTATTCAGCGGCATCTCGTGAGTCAAAAACCAAATATGGTAAAAGACAGGCAGGGACCCGAATCTATATCGGATACGTGATTGACGAATGGAGGCTGCTTCAACTATATCTGGGACTCAAAAAGGATGCTGCCATGGCTCATTTCCTAGTGAGCAGGTAAGAAACATTATAGGTTGTGTTTAGAGATGATGACAATGATCTGACCTCACCGATGACTCAGAGAGAGCTAGCGTGCAGTAGCATTAGCTGTGATCATGCTACAGTAGTAGCATTAGCTGTGATCAGGGCTGCAGCGTGGATTGCTTCGCCGCAATATTGTCCGTGAGAGCGGCGGGGAGTTGCCTTTTCAGCGTGAGATATTGGAGGTGTGGCGTGAGAGCGTGTGAAGAGGGTCAGGTAATGGTATTTTTGTGTTTGTGTAACATAGCCGTCTGTGCACGCTCCCGTGCTGGGCTGCAGTTACTCGCAGAGCCGAGCGCGTCGCTCATGAGCATCGTTTCTTTTTTCCTGCCTCTAGTTCCTTTAAAGTATTTGTTAGAAATAAGTATTTGTAACAAACACGTTATTTGTGCCTTTCCGAATACCGTATTTGGGTTTGGCTCCACCCCTAGTGTGTAGTCAATTATTTTGGCATTTTAGCGCATCGTATTTGAAATAAAAATGTTCCGTCTAAAGACGTCAGTGTAGCGCCCTCTTTAGGTTAAAAGTCTGCACTACATTTGAATATGAATCAGCCATTGCTATTGGCTAAATCAGGGGTTCCCAATTTGGGGGTGTTAGGGCCGGAATATATTTGCTGTTTAGCGACACGTATGCGTGTTTAAAATGGCTGCCACGTGTAGCTTGCGTTGATTTTAAGTGTCGTTTGTGCGCGTCCCCGGAAATTAACGCAACGTAAAACCAGTAGGTGGAGTTGACAAAACGAGCGAGACACACTCACCATGGTGACTCCATCTCTGGTCTAGAGGTCTTTCACACCATCAACGATACCGCTGCTGTCATTTTCTCTGCCATGATCTCAAAATTAACCAGTTACTGATTTCTTTTATTGACGTCATGTTTGTTTTGGTTTCCCCGGCTCTCTATCCGGTCTGAGTACTCTAGTTTACCCCCTAGTGGAACACTCCAGTACTACAGGCAGTGCAGCGCTGTGTAGCAGCAAGTATATGAACAAAGACGCAGCCTGCTGCCTGCGCCAATGCGAGGTTAAACAGCAAGTATATCACGGCCCTTAGTGCTCATTTCTCTGACAGAGGATCTCCCTGGAGGGGTGCACTGTCAGTCACTGCCTCAGCACCACCCTCTCGGTCCACCATGCAATGCCTCCTTTTGGTGCATTTTTCAAACAGGAAGTGTGGGTCGATTAAGACTCTGGTAGGGTGGTGACTTGCTCTTTAAATATTTGAAGCAGCACTGGCTGTGCTGGCCTTGTGTCTGTGCTATAATTTCATCAATACGTCAGCATTATGCTAGCATAGTTTAGCTACAGTCTGATGAAGTCTAGGAGACCCAGGATGTGATGGAGTCATTGGTGTGTGATCAGTACTGCGTGGTAAGGACACAGGAGGGGCTGTATCAGCAGGAAAAACCTGTTTGGCAAGTAAAAAGAAAAAAGGGGCTGTATTATCTTTGCCTTCACACCAAAGACAGTTTTCCAGGATAACCACAATCCCTTTATGTTCTAATGGGAGGTGAAGGACATATAGTCTAGTTGTAACCAAGTTGGGGTCTTTTCCTCACTGTAGGGTGCAATATACCAAGTTTAGGTTTTTAGCATGATCTCCAGAAATAAAATTCTTCTTTCTCTTTTGGTTTTTCCCACAGAGGTTACCACAGCAAATAAACTGTCACCATTTAGTCTTATCTTCTGCGTCTTCTAACTTCACACCAACCAAAGTTCCCTGAGAAATAAAATCAAATTGTAAAAACTAACATAATATTTTCTCTATATTATTTTGCAAAAGCTTAAAGAGGACCTTCATGGAGAAACCATTTTTTATGTATTATTTTTGAAAATGATCGGTCATTCTGAGTTTAACATGCAGGCTGAATGTGAAAGTTGTGTCCTAATCCGATCTCTGCTTTAGCTTCTGATAGAAGATAGATGGTGAAAAGCTTTGTCCAGAAAAGCAACACTATCACTTAACAGTCATGGACTCACCCATCTTGACTCGCGACGGGGAAGGCTGTTGTTGGTTTAGCATCCAGGAAACAGCAGAGAACGTCTCGGCTAGCAAAAGCTAACTGTTAGCATTAGCAACTCCACCACACAGCAGAACTCCTCCAGGCTTGTGTTATTTGTGGAGATAAAACATCAACGTTGCAGAGCAAACAGAGTCAGCGGTAGAGTCGCGTTGCTGTTAGCCAATCAGTTAAAGTCAAAGTCCCATTAGTCATCATCACACTGGTGAAATTTGTTCTCTGCATTTGACCCATCCCATGGGGAGCAATGAGCTGCACACACGGCCGCGCTCGGGAACTATTTGGTGGTTTAACCCCCCAATCCAACCCCTTAATGCTGATTGTCAGGTGGGGAGGCATTGGGTCCCATTTTTAAAGTCTTTGGTATGACCCGACTGGATTTGAACCCACGATCTCCCAGTCTCAGGGTGGACACTGATACCACTAGGCCACTGAGCTCAAAGGTGAGATGTCCAAATATCAGGAAATAAGACTCCAAATCCTGTCATCTGAAGCTACTTTCTCCTCCAGCTGAATTCTCTGTGCTGAAACAGGCGCACCGGAGCTTTTTTTCCCTAGAGTATGACTTACAAGGCATTCATTCCTACTAGAGACCATTGCAAATGTATTAAAAATATGAGTCAAGTTCCTCTTTAATCCAAAACTCCCAAGTATCACTTTGTGAAAGGTAACGCCTCTCTCAATAAAGCCCTGTTTGTTGTTAGTGACCAGTACAATAAACCAAAATCTTGACATATTTGAATCCTAAAGACCAGTTTTAAGCACACTTGAATAATCCTCAACCCTGTAATCTCTCACCTTCCAAACCAAGAAATCAAGATGCTCTAGAAGTAAAAAGAAGTGGGACCAGAACATAATCAGATCAAACTGTAGACTCAATCGAAACCATCAAAAATCGTAAGACTCTTAAATTTATTTTCTTAAGTCTCTCTCAGAATCATATTACCACTTGAGCGTCTCAGTTCCTACAGGGCCTTTTGAGCACATTTGCCACATTTCTCATGTCACTAGCAATTAAGATGGAGTAATTACTTACTTTTGACATTCACAAAGAGGGAATGAGTTTTGAGTACCTTTCAGCAAACCTGCATTGCATAAAGTAGCAGGTCTGAGTGCTTCACACAGAATCCCTTCCTCCTGCTTAAGAACATTTAGCTCTCACACGTCAGCACAACGCAATCAATCCTCCCCCCTGTAAAAATGACAGGGACAGGACGGAGACGTTGCATAATTTTTCCAGGCAAGGTGGCATATAGAAATAGGATGCTCCTACAGCAGTTTGTGTGCATTCCTCATGAAGTGTTCAGGTATCACACCTTCTGCGTTGCAGCCTGTGCAGTGGAGATTTGTGCTCGATTCCCCTGCCCATTCATCAGCTTTAGCTGCTGGACATCTCAGGGCTTCTTCAGGGCTCCGCTCGGCTTTAACGGATGTGTTAAGAGTTCAAGATGCTGGCTCCTGCAGAGGCACTTGTATGTTCAGCACATGGGCCACCTTGTTTTGGTCAGCTTCTTCTGAAAATAGGAGCAGTAAATTATTTCTGGCTGACCTGCTGCACTAAATTCAACGGGGATTTAATGCAATTTTACAGTGAATAGTGAACAGAAAAACACTTCTGTTAGGAGAGCTGGAGTAAACACCGACCCAAGAAAGCAAACATCTTTAAGTTTGAAACTTGTATTTACCCCAGATAAAGTAAAATATTAAACCAGTTCATTTCAAATGTTCTCTCTATAGCTGATGAGTAGTTTTCACACATTAAAGTTTTTTGTTTAAATCCCACTTGTTCAAGTCACGACCATGACCACTCTCAGAAACCTGAGGTTTAAAAACAACTGTGATGGGTTTCTGTTTGATTCAATGGAAAAGGTTCACTTCTCAAAGGTAATTGTGTTTTATTTATGTAAAAAGCCATGGCCTCAGTTTGAATCATTTTACCTTCAGAATAACCTCTGAAGTTTCAATGCTCTGCCACTCGGGTCACTGTTGTGAATAATCTGGTAGAATAATGTCTCGTTTGATTTACACGTTCAGTTTCAGATCGGTTTTGAAATCTGCTGTTTGTTTCTACACCACACACTCGGGGTGGGTTGGAGATTTGACCTCAGAAAAACAAAAAAAATCTGATAAAAGCAGCATAATGTGCACTGCAATATGCGAGTTGCAAGGCCCCACTCACTGAAAGTATCAAAAATGTGTGCAACCTATCTTAAAATTGTAGACTCTTTATTCTCCATTAGTCAGAAAAGGTGGGAGAAACATTGAAAGACTTCAGGATGTACTGGTGATCTATGGAACCATGTTATGGTCAATCAGAGACAAAAAAAGACAATCTGATGTTCAAAGAGTTAAAAATATTGTGCATTAAAGGAGCAATCTGGAGTTTTCAGGAACTATTTATGATTTTTAAGAAATCCATAGAAGTAATTTTCTTACCTCGTACTGTGATATAATGTCGGAGATCGGTCATCTTTTATGCTAAGCCTGATCTCCCGTCCCGTTGGTCTCAACGTACAGATGTCAATCACAGAGCAGGCGCATGCTATTGCTGAAATTCCTGGACTGATTCAGATTTGGCAACATTACGTATGGACAAGTAAGTTAAAATAATAATAATAAAAAAAAATATATATATATATATATATATACATATATATATATATATATATATATATATATATATATATATATATGAATAAACAGCATTACGTCATAATAATAATTGAATAACAATTAAATAAGTAAATAAATAAATAATTGTAAAACAATTTGTTTTAGCTCTGTTGCCGAGGTGCACATTTACAAATGAGCGACGTTGCTTCCAGCCGTAATCACGGACGTTGGGAGAGTGGCTGAACAACTCCAGATTTCTGCTTTGAAAAAATTGTGAACAAATGAAAACACTTTGTGACTAAATTGGAGTAGAAATTGTGCACCTTTGCATGAGTTTTGCAATTTATTAGCACTTTCAGCTACTATGCAAAAGTGGCATGAGTACAGTTCAGTGTGATTCCAGCAGAAAAGGTGTTTCATTTCTCAGAATCGTGTTTGAAGCTAGATGTCAACAGTTGGGCTCAAAGGGTTCTGAAAATGTAAAATCTTCACTGATTTATGTTTTTATATCAGAAGTGTTTCTACAAGTATGAAAAACATAATTCTCAAATAAATAATTCTTCTGGTTTGATAAGAGTTGCTCCTATTGAGACTAAAAGAAGCCATACTCTATAGTCTAATCCTCTGTAATAAAATAATCTCACTGAAAAACATCAAAACCTTTTGAAACAATGAAGAGCCTCGCCTTTACTTACAGCATCTTTATTGACTTTAATCTATTTGAACAAATGATTCATTAAAAGCAGCATGTTCTCAAAGCTCATAATATAAAGTTTCATTCATATTAATGAAGATTTGTCTTGTTTGATTTGCTTTTTGTTGCTGTCCTGCTACAAGAAACAGCTCAGTTATCATCGTTCCTTTTTAAATCTAAACAGAAACAAGGCAGTTCTTTATTCTCTTGAGGGGATCGGGGATACGCTGTCAAACACTGTGATGCTATAAACCTACAATAGCATCATTACCTGATGTGTGAGCTCTGTGTTGTCATGAAAGCCGTTACACACAGCCACCAAAACGATTCTGATTAAATGGAACGACGATGTACACTACGAGTAACTCAAAGGAGATCAGCTGAATCACAACGTTTTAGCAGCTGTACATCCCACCAAAAAGCACTTGTGGATTGAAGTGTGCTGTGTGTCACTGCCAATTTGGAAATGAATACCCTCCCTCTTAACGTCCAATACCAAGATTAGCAGGCAATTGACTAAAGTAAGTGGGAAAGTGGATAAACATTGTCACTTTATGAAAACATAAACAGTCTGTGCACGGTAGCGTGCCAATATTTCATGAGACTGAAACGCATCTCATAGCAACACCTTTAAGTGTCTAAAATATGCGTCACGTATGGAGAAATAGGAATGAAAAGCAAATATTTAACATTTAATTGGACTTTGAATGGAACTTATATCGAATAATCAGTGTTAGGTAAACAAAAGCAAATTAAGACTTCCTCTAAAAATTAAACTTTTATTCCCTGCAGGGTTTTATTTAAATGGGGACGTTGTGTGTGCATACCAATGTGATTAAATGCCAGAAGGTGTCCATGCTTGATTACCATAAATGCTTTTGTTTGCCATTACTTTCAACATATTAGCTATTTTTTCATATGGAGGGAAAACTCGATTCCACACGAAACAGACGTGTGAGATGGTTGTGCAGCAGCTGGTTGGTGCTCTGGTCTGGATGCAACAAGGTATTGGGTTCGGATCTCAGTATTTTATTTATTTATTTATTTCCTGTCATGAAAAAGTTCTGTTCAGTTTTATCAGTCGTGTCCAATTCTGGTCCTCCCCTGTCATGCATTATTTTAGTTGTTTTCTAGCTCCAACACATCAGGTTCAATGGCTGAATAACCTATTCAGAATGTTCCAATATTCTGCAGAAGCCTGTTAATCACTTATTTATTCAAATCAGGTGGATTGAAGCAGAACATGTACAACATGCAGGATCGTGGCCCTTGAGAACCAGGAATGGACACCACTGGTTTTCATGGGTGGGATAATAAACTTGCAATAGAACCAGCCAATAGAGGATGTTCATTCCATGTTGGCTTCAGCCTCCCAGTTACATTTAGATGTCTAGTTTTTATTATGTTGATGCCAAAAGCATGCATGTTACATTAACTGGCTATCCTGTGTGTGTGTGTGTGTGTGTGTGTGTGTGTGTGTGTGTGTGTGTGTGTGTGTGTGTGTGTGTGTGTGTGTGTGTGTGTGTGTGTGTGTGTGAGAATGGTTGCTTGTCTATGGACTGATACCAGCCCAGGTTGTACCTTACCTCTTTTTTGAAACCTGTGGAGAAAGACACCAGATCCTGTCAGATCATATTTCTTTGGCTTCTTGTAAAACTCAGATTGAAGATAAAAACTTTATTATTAACTTAGAAACCTCTAAAAGACCCTGTTAAATGGCCTGTATTTGATATAGCGCCTTCCAGAGTCCTACCCCCTAAGGTGCTTTACAACACATCAGTCATTCACCCACCCACACACACATTCATACACTGATGCTGATGAACTACAGAGTAGCCACAGCTGCCCTGGGGCACACTGGCAGAGGTGAGGCTGCTGTACACATGTGCCACCCATCACTCCGACCACCACCATTAGGCAAGAAGGGTGAAGTCTCTGCACCAGACGGAGCGAGGCACAAACCCTCTGTTTACGAGGCGGGCACTTAACTCCTCTGCCATCACTGTTTCTCATGTTGCCAAAAGACTGCAGGTTTGGTCTTGAGAGTTTCTAAAAGTTAAATGAGAGGTAAAACTTTCACACGCACTGTCTACTTTTAAGCTTCAAACCTTTCTTCTTGATAAATCTTCAGGTTAAGATTAGCTTGGTTAATCTGACTCACCCCTTGAGTTATGCTGCTATAGGCTTAGACTCCTGCAGAACACACTGACAACATTGCTGTCTTTAATCTGTCTTCATGTTTGTATTTGCGGTTATTGCTGCCCTTACCCCAGTCATCCGAGGCATACGACTGCCCATTCTGTGCATGGTTCTGGTTCTGCTGCAGGATTAGAGGGGAGGATGGGGGACTGTGTTGAAGTGAAGTTTTGATGTATTCTGATGGGTCCTGGGTCATATTACAGTTACAAATTGAGAGCATGTATTTGTCCTGAATCTGAACCTGATGTTTGTTCATATAGGTGTTTTTTCTTTGAGATTATTGTGAACTGGCGCTGGGTAAACAAACTGATCTGAACTTAATTCTTGCAGCCCTGAACAGGATCAAACAGGTAATGAAAGCAGATGAATGGATTTGGTTTAAAATGCATCTGACACTTTTTCTAGTGCAAAGGATTTGCATCAGCACGCAGAGCCAATGGAAATGAAACAAATGATCCTCATTCCAACAAACTGTTAAAGTGTCAGCCAGCCACATCCCAGAGGTTTTTTCCATAAATTAGGGCATAATGCATCACTAAGTCAAAGCATCCGTCCTGCTCTTTTATAGGACAGATTCAAAAACCTGTGTGCTGATTGTTGGCTAGAAGAGACACTGGGTGCAGGCAGCGACTCTTGCAGGCACATGCAAATCCAACACCTGCAGAACTGCAGGCCCAGATAGCTGCCGATAGTGGGAGGGTATCTAAATGGTCCATGGCGGAACCAATCCCAGAGAGCAGATAGCAATTGGCAAGCAAGTTCAAGGTATAATCTCTCTTGGCCCGTGAGGTGGACTAATGAGCGAGTGGAAGAAGAGGGAGGAGGATGATTATACTTTACATACTAACCTTGGCAACTGGGCCTGTCCTTTAATGACGGCATAATTCAGCGTTCACCTTGGGAGACTGCCACGGGTTTTGGTTTATGAGGTCACCTGGGTAACCTCAATCATTCAAGTGCATGCTCTGTCTTTGCTTCACTGGCTTCCCTCACACTCCCGTACACAGGCACGCGGCTCACCCCCGCGTTAGAGACGAGCTGCCCAACACCGCCAGCTGCAGAGCAGGCTGGATCCCAATCTTAAATTTCTGTTCCTCTCCTGTCTGAGAGCCTTGAACTGAGCTGATTTGTGGTTACGAGACGACTGATAGATATGAATATAACTCAGAATTAATCTCCCAGTTTGAGGGAAAAGGCAAAGCGGTTACTTTAAAATTTTGATTGAATAACTCTTTCAGCAGCACTTTATATTATACTTCATCTTTTACATCCAATGATCCAGATTTTAAAAAAAACTAATTCTGTCTGTTTTATTGTTACAAAAAGGATGTAGGTGTAGAATTTAAATAGACAGAAAATGAATTTGTAAGAATTCTGCTTTACAGGTGGAGCGTCTTCCAGAACAAGCAGAGTAACACGAATGAAGAAGTCATCCATCATTTGATCAATGGTTGGGTTATAGCTGAGCTCTACACACAAAGATGTTGTAAATCTAAAACCTTCCAATATTGTGACTTATTAATGACGTTTTTAAATCTTTATTGTGTGATTCATTTGTTCCTGATGCTGCTGAAACTTTACTGCAATTTTACTTGCCTTTGAAGCCACAGCGTCCTGCTGGTAAATCTCCACCCCTGACCATTACTAATTGATACTAGATCTTATTACGTATTGATCATAAACAGGCTGCGCCACGTCCGAGAACATTGTCTAATTAGATTATGTATATTTCATACGTCTCTTTTGCAATACAATACAACACGCTCATGTATTAGAATATCCATTATTCATGCAGAATGCCGATACATTTGACACATTTATTTTTCAGTCTGCTTTGCTAGCCAAGCTTTTTTCTGACTCTGTGCATTTGACACTAATTTTTGGATGCATTGTGCGGGTGTGGCAAAGTGGCTCTCTGGTCTACATTATTAAAGGCCTCAGATGTGTTTTTCTTGTTTTCAGCTGATGGAAATATATTATTATGAAGCCGAGGACAGCCGGAGAAGCACAGAAATGTATCAGCGGCTCCCGACTTGCTCTAGCGCAAAAAAAAAAGCACAGGATGAGTATTCTTGACTCTACAAATATTGCCACGCTGTTCTCCCCTCGTGAGCTGCAGAAGAGGCAAAAGCGTGTGTCTGTGTGCTGATCAGAGCAGAGTTTGTGTTTCGAGTGCATGAAATCATTGTTGGCACTTGTTGTGTTAACTCCATTAAGAGTAGAGGCCAACATGACCAGGGAGAAAGAAGAGAAAAAGCAACTCTAATGTAAGTATGAAAATGAAAATTCAGTACATTTATTATGTCAGCTGAAAAGAGCTTTTCAGATGAGCAATAAATCAGAGGTGAATGTGAAGAAAAGATAACATATCTGAGAGGAGTTGTTGACAGTTTACAGCTGAACAAAGCAGCTTTGATATCCTAAAGTGACCCCGCTCCAAAGACCAATCACACTAATTAAAAATAGTGATTTTGTGTCTGCAGAGAAAGTTTTTCTGAACGCTTCTTTAACTACCAGAACTCAAGACATAACATCCAAACAGTGGTAGAGCTCTTTAATACTCACTTGTGTTTATTATTTGACTTTTATCTGTGAAGCTGATTTATTATTTTTTTTAAAGAAGGTTGTTTTGTTGTTTAAGCTTACATCAGCTCATCTCAACCTTTTTAAATTGCACTTTTCAAGCAGAGATGCATTTCAAAGTGCGTCACAGGACAAAAGCAAAACTTAAAAACACACAGGCAAAGACATAAAACATCAGCATAAGAGAGGATTAAAGCAATAACTGTAATGTAAAACCAATTTGCAAGGAGCAAAAAAATAAACGAGTCAAATGTGAAACAGAAAAGTTGAAATTAAAAGACAGAAAAGAGCATATTTAAACAAATGGTACACCACAGAAGATCAATGAGCTCTTTCAAAAAAGGGAAGTTTGCATGTTGTACCATGATTAGGAGTTTGTTATGGAAATCTGAAGCTTCTGCAGCTGATTCTGGACCTTGAAAATCTGGGAGCAAAAACGTCTTATGTGGTTATATAAACAAAGTTTTAATGGTATGTGCTATAAAGGGGTATTTCTGCTGTTTTCAAGTGTTTTTTTGTGAAAGTTAGATTTATATCTTACCCGTTGGCTGTAGCTTCCTGCATGTTTGGAGAAATAGGGTTTATGTTCTACAGGACTGATAAGCTAAAGGCTAGTCAGAGGTCAACCAAGATACATTTAATTGCTGCCACTTGAAAAAAATAAATTTTCTAAATGTTATTTGTTAAATGCTATTTAAATATAATTTACTCTATTTTATATTAGATTTGACTAAACTGTGAAGGAATTGGCCTCATCTTTGTTGCTTAAAGGTCCTTTGACACAAACACGATGCTGATGGGGTTGTAGCCGAGGCCAGTATGGCCAGTCCTGTTTTAAATTCCTAACAACCCAGCCACGCAGAAGCTCCACATCATGGATGCACTACCGTCACAATAATAAACCATCACAAGCTCGCTGCAGATGTCTGTGCATACTCAAAACCATCGCTGAGCTATCACTCTCTATCACACCTAATGGGGAGGGAGCTCACTGCATTCTTGTTATGCATCTGAAGGCCTTCCAGAAAACATCCTCTGTCTGTCTGGTGTGTTACAGTGAGTTCTAAATTGGGAAGGATACATGTCAGGAACTGATAATCAAAGGTCTAAATCTGGTGTGGAAGAATTAGTAGAAAAAATATTGTTACTATTAGAATTTTTTACCGCTCACAACCAAGAAATAAGGCTTTGTTCACCTGAAACAGTTTGATTGTGAATCTAAGCTTTAATTTTGACAGTGAGGTGAAACGTTATCTGTAAATTTATGAGAAAACTTAAAGGCAAAGTTCACTGAAAAAACGTTTTTTTTTTTTTTTGTATATACGACCAGGCATGCTGGCTAAATGTGAAAATAGTCTTCTTCCCCTATTTCCTGCATTAGCCACTGATAACAAAAAATAGACGTGGAAACGCTCGGATTAGAAAAGTCAGTCAGATCTAAGCCACGCTGAAAATTAGCATTGATGGACTCATCCATCTTAGCTCACGACAGGGGAGGCTGTTGTTGGTTTAGCGTCCAGGACGCGTGATTTGGAATCGTAGGATGGCCAAGGAAGATCCCGCCTTTCTCGCCTCTGATTGGCTAGAAGGGCTCTCCTACAATTGGCTATTTCATTTAGCAGCAAACTGTCTTCCCTCGCTAAGTGCAGACTGTACTTCTGCCACCAACAGAACAGCTGTTTTGGGGAGTTTTGTAAAGAAAATGATAATTTAGCGATATAACAATTTTGTTCTGTTTTGAAAAAAGTTTTTTTCTGTTCCTTTTATAAAAAAAAACAGAAAAACGTCAAATGTGAACTTCTAAGAAATCTTGTTGCATTTATCACACTGATGGATTTACTTTATGGCTCTCAAGCATTGAGGTTAGCGGAGTACATAGGCTATGTGTGCCTTACCTGGGTATGAAATCTAATAAAACTGCCCTATTTTGCCCAGCTGCGTGCAGCAGGTCTGTTTCTCTTCTAGAATAATGAAAACTGGTGAAAAATAGGTCTAAATCATATTCAGCTTTGAATTAAATGATACACATTTAAACAGATGATTAAATGTGTTCTAACTTGCAAACAGTGTGATAAATGCAACAAGATTTATTACAAGTTCACATTTTGTTCACATTTGACGGTTTTCAGGTTCTTTTATAAAAGAAACTGAAATTGGTTTGTTGTAAAACAGGACAGAATGGTTATTATAGAGCTAAGTTCACATGTTCTTCAAAAAAACTCCTCAAGATCTGGCTGCAGACATAAAAACCCTGCAGCGAAGGACGATAGCCAATCGTAGGAGAGCCCTTCCAGCCAATCAGAGGGGAGAAAGGAGGGACTTTCCTTGGCCATCCTATGATTCCAAATTACGTGTCCAGGACAGAGCTAAACGGTTAGAAGCTAACCGTTAGCATTAGCGACTCCACCACACAGCAAAACTCCTTCAGGCTTGTGTTTTTTGTGGAGATAAAACATCAACGTTGCAGAGCAAACAGAGTCAAGTCGCATTGCTGTTAGCCAATCAGAGGCAAGATGTCCAAATATCAGGAAATAAGACTCCAAATCCTGCCGTGTGCTGTTCAACTCTGATCGTGCTCACTTCTACTTCCTGAAACAGGAGCGTCAGAGTTTTCTTGTTCCCACAGAGATCGACTCACAAGGCATTCATTTATACCAGAGACCGCTGCAAATGTGTTGGAAAAACCAGTGAACTTGGTCCTCAGTTTCTTTGTAGTGAATCAAAAAAAGTGCATTTGATTTTACAGAATAAACACAGAACTTAAATGATAACATGACACTGAAACATTTAAACATTTAAATTAAAAACGACAAATGCCCTGGATCAAGCTTAGTGTGAAAAGCGACTGTCTTTAGGTTAGACACCCATTGTGAGTAAAAATAAATCCACATTTCCCAACACGACTCTACCGATCCTCATGAACTTGGTATTCTAAGTGTATCTTTCTTTTCTTTACACGCTGAAATAACATCATAGTGGCATCATCTAACACCTCCATCTCCACTGCATCTCTAATGATGGCACCAACAGAGGCTCCTGGGCTCGTGTCCCTGCAGGACTGCACTTCGATTATTTTTAGCCCTTTACTGATTATCTAAGTTGCTGTAAACGTCAATGTTCCCATTGTTATGTATTATTTTGTACAAGATAAATTAAAAATATCATTTTTTGAGTGTTTTAAACATACACATTGCTGTCATATTGCTAATAAAACACGTGGGCTGGGTCCAGACCAGAGTACAGACTTTAAGAATTGCTGATGTAAGCTTTTACAGAACATTTTGAATTTTACTCTTGATTTTGCTGGAAGGCAGTGCAGGAAACTCTCTGAGCGGCATCAGCCTGCACTCTGACTGCAGCATCTTGAATCAAGTGAGGAACTACAAGGGTGTTATTTGGACCCCCAGCTCAAATGACTCTGCAACAGTCCAGCCTGGATGCGACAAACACACGTGCCGGTTTTTTCATCTCCGCTTTGGGACAGGATGTTCCTGGGTTTTGTGATATTTCACAGATTAAAAGAATGCAGCTCTAAAGAACTGTTAACAACACAATCAGGTGCATGATTTCAAAGCTGCACTGACAGTTTTTTTTTTTTTTTGGCTGTACAGTACAATGACAGTGAAATTTCGAGAAAGAAGGAGCAGCTCCACCATCGCTCAATCTGCTGCCATCTCAATTACAGAAGACGCTTAGTCTTGTCAGATATAGCCATGCAGAGTCTCTTTAATGAAGACTTTCAGCTCCTTTTTAGAATATGTTGAGAGCTTTGATGTGAGTTGCCAGCTCAGATCGCATTCAAGCACCTGTCACTATTCGGCATTTGAAAGAGAGGAGATGGGAAAACATACAGACAGAGAGAGACCAGCAGGTGTGTCCTGAGCCTAGCAGCAGAGACAATCTACTGTAGCCAGAAAACAGATACAGGCTGCCATCCACAAAGACATTGTTATCACTATTGGCAAGTGTTACTTTTCGACAAAAAAGTCCCACTTTTATTTGGCCGTGGTTTGGGCAAAACAGTGGAATTGATCTGGCATTGATCACAATGCCTGTATGACTCTCTCATCTAAAGGGGGATTTCATTGATCTGCTAAAGTCCTTTTCTATAATTGCTTCAGTGAAGTGTAGGAACAGCAGTTTCAGGTGGGTAGATATCAGAAGAGAGAGAGAGAGGGGGAAGGAGAACACAGCCTGGACAATTTACAGATCCTTAAAGTCAAAAACAAGAGCTTCAAATCCCTCTGCAGCCGAGCCTACAAGTGCACGGGAAAAAATAAACCCAAACAAAAAAATAAATAGATTGCCTCTAATTAGGAGCGTTTGATTTCAAGATGCAGGTTTGTTTTCATTTTCTTAAACATTCTGAAATCCTATAAAGCTTGTTAATTCACATTATCACCTCATCTCTCTTATCTTGATGTATGCATGGAGGCATATGCTGGCCGGCGGGTTTTATGTTACTTGACTGCCACCTAGTGAATGTTCACCATGGGTCCGGCTGGTTTCCACAAGAGCTGCTCCAGGCTTGGCTTTTAAAGACCCTCTCAGTGGCAACTCCTTCAGCATATTAGCACATATCAATAAATAATCCAAACATCTCGCAGCTTTGTAATAAATTTCAGATATTTAATTAATTGAAACTCTGAGAGGAGGATGATTTTTTAATCTGGGATTAATGAAAAATATAGATTATAGATGTTGAAATGTGCTGAAAAGATTCTAGCGTGCAGCCTTCATGTCTAATGTATGACTCTCAACATGCAACCCTCCTCTTTTTCCCCTCCCTCCCTCCCTCCATCCTTCTTCCCATCCACAGATGGTGGATCTGTTACTTTTAGCTAAACCAACAGTGAGAGGAAGAGTTGTGAAAAATACAGAAGGCAGAGGTTATTGGTGAGGCTTAAGAGTGATTGAAATGACTCATTTACTCAGCGTGGCTTTTATGATGCACATAAACATCAGCAGGCTGGCTTCCTGGTGCGCCTGACAAAAGCACCATAATACTTGTCAAAACACACAAAAAGGAGGTGAATAAGAGAAAAGGATATGCTGGAGTGAGATGGAGGAATGAGGGAAGGTCGAAGCCCTGTGTCTATCTGTGGAACAAGTCAAAGTAAAGCTTTTTATCTTGTCAGAGTGTTAGAAATGCATCTGACTTGCATGATAGGAAAATGTAGAAGCTGAAACGGGAAAGAAAGTGAGAAAATCGGAGGGTTTTGGTTTCCAGCTTGTTGCTGCTGCTTGGCAGTCTGAACATAGATTTTGTTGTGTTTTTTTTTTATTCCAACATTTGAGCTTAACTTGATCAAATCTCAGCGGAGAACAAATATCATGTAGGTGGCTTTGTTCGGAATTTAAAACATTTTCTTTTAAGTTTCGCAGAATTTAGAAAAGTCTTTCGTTCTTCGCTGGGAGTGTGAGGATTTGGATAATCTTCATCAGAATGTACATTAAGCCTCCCAAATTTGCAGATGGCAGTTCTATCTTGTAGAACTGAGTAATGACTGGGATGGGTAAGTATTGTTAAGGGACTGTTGCAGCAGAGCCAATGAGTTGCACAGTGGGGGCTAATTGAAAGAGAGCGGCTGGGGCATGATTGCTGCATTCTCCGGAGATGGTTTTGTCTGAGACCAGGAGAAGGAGAACGCAGCCTTGTTTCTGCTGTGATTACCGCGCATAAAAAGCAGATTACACTCTCAAGTTTAGAGGTTACAGATATTATTTATTCAAAAGTAACATTGCCTGGCAACAGGATGGTTCTCTCAAGACTAATCAGACTTCTTTTTTTCATTCACAATTCATTTCAGATTCCTAAATTGATCTTAATAATGGATGAGCTTTGGAACAGGAGAAGGAAAAGGAGGGAAAAATAACAGTTAACTGTCACAGCGACTCTGCTTTTTGATGTTGTGCAGCAGTGATGGGTTATTTATGCTGCAAAAAGGGGTTATTTTTGCAGGCTTAAATCAATTAAAGCGCTTTAAGGAATGAATTACCCAGCTTTCTACTGTAAGCATAAATTGTGGCAATCTATCGAACAATGGCATTTGTATAGACATAATTTAATGAACATCTGGTTTTCAGAGGATGCGTAATGATTTTACATTCATCTTCCTCTAAATGGCTAAAGTGCACGCAATTATGTTTTTAATTAGCTGTGAATATATTTCTGTCAATCGGAGTGATTCATTTCTTCAGCACCAAGCGCATCACGTGAGCTCAGATTGTGCCGCTCCTGATTTTTGGAGGATTGGTTAAAAAAAAAAAGTCCTTCCATTAAAGTGAAGATCTTTGATATTGCTGGTTATTCACTCGGCGAGACAAAACTATTGGATTATCCCAACGCTAAATGAATTCTTAGTCTGCTTGCAGACTAAAAAAAGATTATGAAAAGAACAAGGCGATATATTTTATCTGTGGGGTTACCGGCTCAGACTTTAAACCTCGTCACCTGCTGCTAGAAAAATCTCCTGCCCCGGAATGATTACTGTTCAGCACTTTCCTGTTTCCGAGAGCTTTCGGACTCCTTAATGTGGTGCTGACAGTCATTTCTTCCACCCCAATCACCGATTCCTCATTAGAAATGATGAGCTTCTTTAGCACCTCTCTATGCAAAAGGTTAGGCCCAGGCCCAGAGGAGAGGCGGGGAGTCCTTCTCTCTGGACCTGACGGAAAGCCTCACAGGGCTGCAGCTATTGATTGGGGGCTTCAGGTTGCCTCTCCACCAATGTAGGGGCCTGAGCTGCAGCATACTAAGCTGATGTGTAATCAATGACTCATACCGCAGCCGGCCTCTGTGCACAGACCCGCCAAATTATACAGTAGCCTTCAATATCTGACATGGTGTGTTTTTAAAACTGCCTTCCGGAAGAACGACACACACCGGGCAAGCACACATGAGCCGAAGTCAATGTGCACGCATGTGCAAAGTCTTGCACGCTCACCAACAACCCACACGCTCAGACACAAACAACATCTGAGTCCTGCAGGGCTACTTTGATTTTTCTCTCTCTGTCCAGATGAAATGTTTATCATCTCAAATACTCGGTGAAAAAATAAAAGTACACAAGTTATAAAACCCCATCCTTCTCTCAAAGATTTGGAGTCTAAGCGCCAGCTGTGAGACGTGGCCTATCCGTGCACTTGGCCGCGCTGCAGCTTCAATGTGCCCTCCTCCACTTTGTGGGGACTTAATGATATGCACAAGCACACTCTGGGGCCAGCTTCCCTGAGCATTTAATCCACAGAGATATGATACTATCCTGGATGTTGGGTCATCCATCACAAGCTCTTCCTTTTTTCTCTTTCCTTTCCTCGTCTCTTTTCTTTTTAACTCTTCCTGCTCCGTCACACCGAGCTCAGGCACTTCTATAGAAGTTTAACATCACTTCACCTAACTGACCATCCATGTGGTATGCTGCTGATCGAGTAATCTCACCCATTTTAGAGTTTAAGCTAAACTCAGCCTCTGAAAGTCTTTTTGTTGGTTTACCATGTCTTTGATGTGTTGTGCTCATCAATGGGTTGCTGCTGAACCGAGCTCCCCGAAGGCATCTTCTTAATCAAACAGTAATTTTAGCTCTGTTGCAACTTTTTCTTTGATTCCTCATTATATTTGTGTCTATGCTCGGCGTCTGCGTAGACTTCTTCTCTTTATCTGCTGAACCTTTGTCTGGATTGCTGCTCATTATAGAACTTCAATTCCTCTTGTGGTTAAGGCTCTCCTTCTCCTTGTTTCTTACAAACAAATGTAGGTGAAAGAAAACTTAAAGCATAACCCCCTCACACGCCTCCACGTTTCATCTCCACGGTCCTTAACGGCGCTTGTATTATCCAATATTATCTACCGGCATCACACATTTGTTTCTATGGCGATGTCATTGATTACTTCCCTAGCTTTGAACTATTCATTGCACCACAGACACACACACAAAAAATGCATTAGTTTTTCACAGCAAAATCCTTCCACATTAATCAATATAAATTCTTCACATCCAAATTCTTAAGTCAACACATGCCAATCAATACCATCCTTTATCCATTACATGGTCCATTACATGTCCCCGAGGCTCCCCAAAAAGCCATTAGGTAACAAGATCTCAGAGAAGAAACCCAATCTTCCACATCACAGGGAGCTTAGTCTGCAACCTTCATCAGAAAATGTTGCCCTACTTCTCTTACTGTGCAGCCTGCAAGACAAATGGACAGTCATTAGCAGTGTATTAATTACATGTAAGGAATTATTCTGTTAATCAATCAGGTGATTTCTCCTTTCACTCGTTAGTCGGCGACAAAGAAAAAAAGAAAAAGGCTTGCGTTGTTCTGATCTTTCCAGTTAACAGGCTGTGTGGTGTTAACAGGCTGGAACACTGAGTGCATCTGCCTGTTCCTTCCACACACACACACTGCGGTGCCATCCTGCTGTGCAAAGGTTCTTCAAAAAAATGCCTGGAATAGAGCAGACATAAATTATCATGTCATGACAGATTAACAGCACAGACCCTGATCAGCTAATGATTAACACTATCACAATGCAACAGACGCAGCAGCATAATTACTTTTTATTGGGGATCGCATTTGCTCTTACCTGCAAGGATGGATATCAAAGGAGCGACACATCTAAGTCTAAATACAACAAATGATTAGAATGTGCAAAGCTGTTATCTGAGGATAATGGGCCACCGATGGCAAAGTGCTTCTAAGCTCTTTGTATATTCAGTTCACTTACTTGAAAATAATTGACTCTTCCCTTCTTCTTCTAATATATATACTTCTGCTGTGGCTGATTTGAAGATAATTATTTGTTTTCAGGAATAAATGTTGGCTGCCAGAACATTTTCTGAAGTTTAACGTTTGGGTTTGGACTAAAGAAGAGATAAAGAGAGCGTGAATGAGACTAAAATACTGTTATTTGACTTTTATTGATTAAAGGTGCACTGGATGATGTTTTTCTGGAGCAATTTTGCTTCATTGCTTGAAATGCTATTCACGTTCTGATGGCAACCAATAAATAAAAGGTTTTGTCAAACAGAGGGATAATGTTTATCACCTCTGAGGCCATGTA
This sequence comes from Aphyosemion australe, assembly GCA_006937985.1. Classification (NCBI taxonomy): domain Eukaryota; kingdom Metazoa; phylum Chordata; class Actinopteri; order Cyprinodontiformes; family Nothobranchiidae; genus Aphyosemion; species Aphyosemion australe. The sequence continues at coordinate 1,743,908 of SSNS01000087.1, forward strand.
CACATGGAGCCGGCTTTTTGTAAAACCGAAAATCCTCCTTCACCCATCTAGGATAAAAATGTGGGTCCACACCACCTCGTTTTCAGAAATAAATCCAGTGCATTGTGAAGCACATTCATAAGCATGCCCAGCCTGTAGGGGGCAGTAGTTCCCCAAATCTTCACCGTCTTTGCCAAAAAGCATTTCTTAAAGGAGTCATCACCTATAATACCGTGGATATCTACGTCCTATTATAGTCTTTTAGGCCATTAAAATAAATTGTATTGGAAAAATAAATTAAAAATGTGCTTTTCTGATCCTTTTTTTGTAAAGGGCATATTTTGTCGCAAGATTACATGAGCTTTGTTGTGCTGGTTTGTTCGCTGCTGGCCTCATATTTGGTTATATCTGGCCTTTGTGATGACATATAGGCCAGAGCTCAAGCTCTCGTTTTGGAATGCGCGTGCTTGTGGGGTGCATGTGAGCTGGTTGAAGAAGGCAAGACTAAACAAACGCGTCAATGTTAAATATCGGCTTCTCTGCCAGTGAAAAATCATTAGGAAGCCATTATAGACATGTTTTCAAGTGGAAAAGTTAAATTTCAGGAAATGACTCCTTTAAACATGGAATAGGTGGTGAGCAAATGCCTTAACACCTGTGGTCTTCTACGGTAACCAGCTTGTAAAAACAAGTCAGTGTAAACACAGGTCACACACGTGGAGTATTTTTGTCGCGGGTAGTGATGTTGTGAAACCTAAAACTCCGGTTATTTATGTCCACAAGCAAATCAGAAGAGAATTTGCAAATCTCCACCTTGGTCGGAGTTTTTGAAAGAATAATTTTTGGTGACGTTTATCTTCACTTTCGTGTGGCTAATGTCCACGAAGCATAATATACAGCAGTTAGCCGCCATTATAGTTGATGGATGTGTTTCCACCGGCCACAAAGTGTTGCGTTTTGGAGGAGTTCCTGCAGCAGAGTAACACGCTTATGCGCTACGCTTCCAGAACGCATCAAGCTCATCAGTTCAGATCGGGCCAAACAGGAAGTCAAACATGAAAGCAGTTTAAAACATTTGGCAAAATAAAAGTAACATGCAGGTTTCCAGTTGTCAAACTAGTAAAAAATAGTGCGTCATTACCTGAGAAACCTCCACAGCTGAAGGAACCAGTACAGAAAATAAACCACAGACCTTTTTTAGGACATGCTGTCATCTTTCTCTTTGCTTGTTATCGCGTAGATTGCCAAAATCAAGCATGGTCTTGCAATTCTCTGGTTATCCCAGGTGGGCCACTGTTTAGAATCCCAGCTCACAACTGCTTGTTGAGCTACAAATGTTACTTTACTAGAAGCAGAATGAAAGAAAAGATAATCCATCTACCTATAAATAAACCCATAAAGTGTTTACTCCATTACTGAGGTTAGAGCTTTTGTTTTTGTCTATATAACTTAAAAAGTCTTTTTAAATGTCCGGCTGGCTTTCCAGTAACTAATAAATTAAAATGTTAAAGGGGACCTAGAATGTAAACCAACATTTTCCTTGTTGTTGTTGAATAAGACAGCTTGGGTGGTCAACAGTAGCATGCCAAAAAGTCAAAGCCATGTGTGACCTACTTTTTATGTAAATTAGAAAGTTGAAAAAGGCGAGAGAAAACCTCCTGTTCTGAGAAAGCCTTCCTTACCACGTCATAAGGGGGAGCCACGCCTCCTCAAACCTGCATGTGTCTGAGGCCTTCTGGGAAAACCAACCAATCAGCATGTCCTGGCCGAGTGGGAGGGGTCAACAGCTCATTTCACTGAAGGCCTGAGTAAGGGGGTTGAGAATGGCCTGTGTCAGGGCTCCTCGGACAGATGAAAGCCAACAAAATATTTCTTATGCTTTTTGGAGGCTCAAAGCTCTGTTTTAGATTGTTGATTAACTGCATTCTAGGACACCTTTAACGTTAGGCAAGAACAACAGTGTAATTAGTGTAATTTACCATAATTAGCTGATGGCAAAGAAGTTCTTTCCACACAACCTCTCTCTGTTTCAGGGATATGTTTCCTAAAACCAAACACTGACAGAAAATGCATGGATACATTTTTTTTCCTTGTTTGGAGTGTTTATAGCAATAGGATGCAAAAGGTGAGTTTTCCATAATATGTCCCATTGGGTGATGGCGGCAGAGGAGTTAAGTGGCCACCTTGCAATCGGAAGGTCGCAGGTTTGCAACCTGCTCAGTCTGTCGCTGTCGTTGTGTCCTTGGGCAAGACACTTAACCCACGTTGCCTGCTGGTGGTGGTCCGAGGGACCGGTGGCGCCAGTGTACGGCAGGCCCCGCCTCTGTCAGTGCGCACCAGGGCAACTGTAGCTACAACGTAGCTCATCATCACCAGCGTGTGAATGTGTGTGTGAATGGATGGATGACTGATTGTGTTGTGAAGCGCCTTGGGGGGTTGTAGAACTCTAAGAAGGCGCTATACAAATACAGGCCGTTTACCATTTAAAACCAGTAAGTCATATCAGAGCAAGTCTACTTTCATTTTCTCTAGAACTGGTGCGTTATCTGCAGGCTTTTTAGTTTTTTTTTAGGTTTGGACAAGATAAAATTGACTTTAATGAAACAAGGATGGGAAATTATCATTTGAAACACATTTGTCCTTCTTATACTATCAATTTGGTTCGGGGGAAAAACTTGAAAACCCTTTAGAAAGTGCTTAATTTGGGCAAAATCTACTAAATAAACGCAGAACCATCAGCCGCCGAACTTTCTAACAGCTGCAGTATTTATGTTTTAATAAATGTAGATGTGTCTCCAAACTTTTTGATTTGCCAGATCTTTTTAAATATGTTTAGATATTTAGTGTGGAACACTACTGGCTTGTCTCTGCTGGGGTAGCAACTGTGCCTTCAGCCCTAAGGCTTGTGTGTAACAACAGAGGTTAGAACAAACATTTTTACCTCGTCTGAGCCTCTGCACTACATCCGTGGCCAGTTTAGAGCACACAGACCCCCCTCCTCCTTCCGAATACACCGTGTGATACCATTGACACAGATTATGGATTTTACCTGCTTAAAAATATGCTACGTGGGAGTGTGGAAATGTCAGGGAAGGCACCCAGGCTTCGAGATTTACCGGGAATTTATAGATCACCAAACGCTGCTCTCTGAGGAAAAAGTGATGGGGGATGGGGGGTAGTCCGTGCAGAATCCTCGTCAGAATGCAACCACTGTTTTCCATTTCACCCTGAGCAGGAACTGATGTCGGGTGCATTTGCATATACATGTATTTGCACAGATCCAATCAAAGCTCAAGGTGCAGACACAATTCCGAGATTCAAAGCGGAATACCAACCAGTGTTTCAGCTGTAACTAATGCCCATCGCCCAAGGATGTGGAAGAAATGGTGCATTATCTTCGGAGCAGATAACATTTAAATCACAGAGGAGATTTAAGCAGACAGCATACTGCCAGAGAGGTCAGGTCACTTGTTCTTGTTACAGCTGGAGTATGTCAAGCAAGTAGAATAGATTAAGGATGGACAAGCCATGCTGCCATGTACTTATCAGTTCAATAGTGCTTCTGTTGATTGCATATAGTGGTGATTAATTATTTATAGAACGCATCCCTTACAGTACACAGCATGCTTGTAAGACGGATTAGAACACATTTTTATGGTAGATGTGTTGCCAATTTAGAATCAAATCTAGCTGACTTTATAATTCCTTTGGCCTTGTCGAGACGGGAGCCTATTTTTATTTGAACTGGTGAATCATTGCAGAGAAAATCCCAAACCTTTGCGGGGGTTCGTTTTCTGATCTTCTGCCGTCACATCTGCAGCCAGTGACCGCCAAACTGGAGAAGCAAAATGCATTCCTGGTTAAAAATCACACCAAATCACGGTGGAATGATTTTTTTAAAACACATTCTCTTCCACCAGAAGTGCAGTTAATAAAAACGGAGGAACACGTTGGAGGAAAGGAAATGGGGGAAAAAGAAGTGAGTGAAAGAATATATTAAAGCCTGAATGGTGAGATAGAGGGGAAAAAAATATTCCTCACTCGCAGCATTCAGAATGTGTTATTAGAGAATGATTTCAACAGGCTCTTAGTAGCTCTCATTAGATGGTGTATCAAACCAGAACAAAAGTCACTTCTCCTAACTATGTGGAGGAAGTGGATTGGAAAATTAAATGGGAAGAGGAAAAGTGAGGGAGCAGTCTCTGCCACGCTCTTGTCACCGTGGCCCTGCTCCCACTAACAAGTCCGCTCAGTCGACTCGCGCTGAAAGTCATTCACATGGTCTTTAATTTCACTTCATTGATTGGGATTTAAAGCTTCAGCATGGGGCGAGGAAGACATTAAGATTATCTGTTCCCCAAACCGTGCGCTGAACATTTGTTTTTAAACTGTGGTACAGTACGGCTGAGGCCTTGTCTTTGAGTTAGCAGCCCTGAAAGTTCAGAAACTTTACAAACTGAGCTCATACACCCACTGCTCGTACTACACGAGTCCCTGCAGTTTTTAAAAGGAGTATATATTTATATGCTCCATGCTGTAGATGAATAACAGTAACATTTCATTAATCTTGACATGCTGTTCCTGCTTGATGCCAGATGCTAGGGACACAAGCTGTCGAAACAATAGACGTGCTCTTCAGTGCTTACTTTCCCCTTCCTGTTTTTTGTTTGCCTGCTTTGTTTGTGCCACCAAAGAAACAAAGAAAACATTACATCTGTCAGCAAGAGATGATTTACATAAACATCAAACTATTCTGCTGAATATCTGTCAGAGGAAGTCTTGTGACTTGCAGAATATTAGCATTTCAAGGTTGCGTTTAGAGCGTATTCGTATCTGTTTTGCATATACTATTTTTGTGTGCTCTTAATTTACGCTTAATACGGCTGGTTATGTCTCCGACCAGAGCCAGAGGGCTGAGAGTTTAGAGATGGAAATAGCAATAATAAGTTACAGCAGGAGATGTTGGGTGATTATTAGATGTGATTTATCATAATATTATCACATTACTTTAAAACTGTACTGAAACCTAAATGGCACTCATTAAAACTGACAAAAACATGAGGCCAGTAGCATTTTAAATATGTTTTCATAGATTTCGCTGTTTTATTTGTTTGTTGTAGTGATAGAAGTAGTAATGCTATCAATCATTTTTGTTACTTAGTCTTTTATTTAGTAGTGCTGGGTATTGTGGCCAATTTCCTAAATCGATTCAATTTCGATTCATAAGGCTCTGAATCGATTAATCACAATTGGATTTAATTCAATCTGGTCTTAAATAATAATTTTTGGATAGGATCATATAGCATTGTCGCTACTGCGTGTTTCTCTTGATATGTGCATTTAGCGTTTTTTTTACGTTCTTTTCATTTAGCGGCTTATTGTTGGAATTGGGTGTTGCTGAGGTAGAAAACGACGTTTCTATCGTTTAGACGAGCTTCTTCCTGTTAAGTAGATGTGCAGATTGTGTATATTGGTACACATAATGGTGCGTTCACACCGGCCTTGACGTATGCGTCAAACAACGCATACTTCATGCCGTTTTTGACGCCTATATATTTTTGACATTGACGCAGCTTGCGTTGGCGCAGCTTGCTTTGATGGTTGCGTCGGCCCCACGGGGAGGGGAAGGGAGGAAAGAGCGCGTGCGCGGCTCTCTGTTGCCAGATGTTTGTAACAATGGCGGATCCTATCGAGACAATGTAGGCATAAACGTTGAAAAAACACTCACCCGACACGCCGAGTTCTCCAGCAACCTTCCTCCAAGCAAGGTCCTTTTTATTCCGATCTCGGTAGGCGTAGCAGGTCGGGTCATACAGTTCACGACGATTACAAACAGCTACGATCAGTTTGTCCTCCATAGCTGAATGAATTCGCCTTCTTCCCTCGCTCTGCTGTGACGTATCAACTCGCGCTCTAATTGGTTGACGCTTGTAAAGCGACGCAGAAAGTTCAGCTAGCTGAACTTGCTTTGGCGTTTGCGTTGCAAGCGTTGCAAGCTTTGACGCTTTGCGCTCCAAGCAGGTGGCAGGCAGCCACATCAACAAAACGATAGAGGAAGATATTTTGGATAAAATTCGTTCAGGAGTTTACATTCTTAAAAGAAAGGAGGGACAAACTAATCGCGTGTTTGGGAAATATTCAGCGAGGTAAGAAGCTCAATATTATAACGTGTTTTTAATGAGGCGGGGCGGGTTGTAAAACTAGACAAAGTGATGCGGGGCGGTTTAGTGCAGGTCAGACTTTTTGAAATCTGCGGTACCCGCGGGTTGCAAACATCCCTAACCCGCGCATCACTATTTCCCAACCTTTATTCACGACGACCCCCTTTCTTGTGTCCAGGCAAGACCCCCCAACCCCAACTCCTACCCCCATGTACACAATTAAAAGTGAATAATTACAAACTTCACACAGACATACAGAGGTATGCCTCTTACAGCATTTTGATTGTAAACCTCACAACCTCAACACACACAACATTGTGGGGACCTCCTTGGGGGTCACAGACCCCAGGTTGGGTACCACTGTTATAGCTGCATAACCTATCATGAAGTACCTGCTGTACAATAAATGCACAAATAGATAAAGCACTGATTATATGTTGCAGGGTGAAAACATGATGTGCTTAGAAGTTTCTTAACAATGCATAAAAAGCCTTTTCTTCCGATGAGGTTTAAACATTATAAAAGTATTATGTGCATTCACCTGGGGCTCTTTATAGGGAAGTTGTAACACAATTCCACTCATCTGCACAGAAAAAGTTAGACAAAGCATCTCTGCTTATTTTTATAGTAAAGTATCACCTGCAAGTACAACACACTGCACCACCATGCAGCCCTATGCTCAGGATGCACATTCCCCCTCACACGACCATGGTGCTTCTGAGCATCAAATAGTTCATTAAACTAAACATAAGAAAATATATTTTATTTATATATATATATTATATTTGAACAGTCATTATTATTAATAATAATGCACATTTGTATAGATCTTTTCTAAGTCAGGGACTCCAAAGTGTCATTTCACACACACGTTCACACACTGATGGCGATGGGTCCCTCCGACCACCATCAGCAGGAAAAGAGGGTGATGCATCCCAATGACACAATGACTGAGATGGACATCTGGGATTGAACCAGCAACCCACTGATTACAGGGCAAATTCCTAACCCCTGAGGCACCATCACCCCCAACAGAAGTAAACACTTGAAAAGAATAATCTGATGCATTTAGTTGTGGTTTATTTGAGGTATTTTATTTTATTTTATTTTTTGTTTTTTGTGTTTTAGTTAAAAAATACTCCCATTCAAATACAATGAGAGGGTTGGGACCTAAAACATGTACCGCAGCCCGCCACTAGAGGGCCTTTCCCTGTCAGGACAATATTTAGGCTGAAGGTTTCATTTGATTGTTTCAATAAATTAAAAACTGACAAGAAAAATAAAAACTGCACGCTGAACCTGATCAACCAAAAACTTGACATTATCTATCAAGTACCTGCGTGTATAATGAGGTGAATTAAAACATCTATTTTGAAGACTACATAGGAGTAAAACATTAGTTGCATTAGTTGTAACTTCAGAAGCAGATGGCTTGTTAAATCCCTGGTGCACATTTACTGCCCTTCTGTTATCTAAACCATAGATTTTAACTGAGCAATCATCAAACTCGGTTTTCCTCATGAACTTATTTTATCACAAACCTTAGAACAAATCACCATAGCAACTGTTTCATCTCCAGCGTTAACTTTGTGAAACAAACTTTGCTTCACCAAAATAAGTTCCTCCTGGAGAAATTCAGTTTGGTTAAATTGCAGGAAAACTCTTTCGAATAAACTGGTGTCCAGCTGCTGATGAGAAAGGAAACATCAACAACATTCAAACTCACACGACAACCGTGTGTAATCACATCCTCCAGTGGAAATTACACCTCGGACAAGTGCTCCACCAATTCCTGATCCTCCGACTGTACATCAGTCACGTCTGAGAGGGGTCTCATTTGGGATGAAATTGCTGTTCCTGTTAGGAGCATGGAGATGGTATGATGTTTTTCTACACAGTATGTTTGAGTGCAGGCTTGTGTTGTTTTCTTTATTTTATTTTTTGCAAATGCCAGTGTTGTGCAGGAAAGCAGTCGTTTATGAAAGAGACAAAAGGAGCGGTCCTGATGCCATTTGCATGAGCAGTTGTTGCCGTCAGACGGACCTGGAGTTATACTTGTACAGAATAAAATAAACGACCGTGTTAACTACAGAAGGATCAGAATAACAGCTGGTGCGTCTGTAAAAACCTAATCTGTGTGGATTTGAACAGTTAATCTGTAGAACATTGTTCCTCACGCTTTGTTTTAACTCAAACTAATACATACATGTGCAGAAAGAGCAATAACATCAACCCAACCCCTCAATTTTTGTTTTTAACCTAGAAATAAAAAAAGGAATGAATGGCCAAAACGATTAGAGATCTTGTTCAACGCATGAGTGACGGAGTTGGCCTGAGCTGACCTCCTGGTGGATCAACAACAGGCGCTCTGCTCAACGTCTATCTTAAACATTGTTCTTCAGCTACTGTATACATCAATATTGCCTGTAAATGTGCTGTTTTACTTTGCAGGAGGGTGTGCGATCAATACTCTATGAATTTTTAAACTTTGCTTTGGGTGTAGCCCGTAACCTGCGCAGGCATCACTGACAATCTCATTTATGCCCTCGCTTTTTCTCTCCAAAGCTCTGAACTTAGTTTGAACTGTCGAACTTGTCTCCACGAGTTACAGGAGGCTGATCCTCGATCAGCATTATAATGTGAAATGTTGAAAATCATTTATATGTTTTAAAGGGATCGCCTTTCTCTTGCTTTTGTTCAAAGGGAGCGGCTCTCTTCTGCACGCTTTTGGCGAGAATGCTTTAAATTCTCACGGCTAGTTCCTGTGTTCGGGCTAATAGGCATTAGATACAAGGGGTGAATGCATAAACAGCGTCTGGTTTGTCTGTCTGTAATGGAAAAATGGCAAAGCAGGGGGGCTGGGCTTGGATTTTCATTGGTTCGTTTTAGATAAACAAGAGGCAGACAATGAACAATGATAAATTGCAGGTTTACGCTTCAGAAAGGGGGTCGGATTTCAATAAAGGATTTGAGATCGACTCTTTCGCTGACTGTCTGACTGCTGACCACTTCACATGTGTCTTAAAATAAAGTTTGGGGTGAGGAAGCATTTCACAGAGCCAGCTGTCATGTGTTATAGACAAAGTTGGATCGCTACAGTCAAGCTAATTGGCTGATTTGCATTCTGTGGTTCTGTTCAATTTGATTCTATTGAAAGGTGGCCTTCTTATCCAGCCTTATTGTTTGTTGTTTTTTATTTACCTGGACAGGCGTGGGGAACATGACTCAGCTCTGTAAATTACCCTGACTGCAGTGAAAATGTACAGCCTCTGATAAATCTGGTTGATTCTGTGAAATGAGTCATTCAAAACTAAACATAAGACAAAAATCAAATTAAACAAGGAACGATCACACACACACACACATGTATAATTAATTTGTTCTATAAAGGTTATTCTATGCTGCTATTACAAATATATAATATAAACTCACTGTTGTGTTGAGCTGGCAAAATTAAGGATTTCTTTTTGGAAACAATATGACATGGTTAACATGCTAAACCACTTAACAGATAGGATTCAGTTACATCAATATTTAATGGGAGAAGCCCTGGAGGTTTCTCTAGGAGATGAAAAACAACCCTGTTTGTTTTATATAAGCATGATGAGCCGTACAGATGAACATTTTCTGTTTTTGATGCTGCTTCCAGTTTTCAGAGTTCAACAGCAGAGTTCAGAGCAGAAGTGTCTCTGCTTTAAAATGCATTTAAAAGAAAACTATGTTGCAGAATATTTAAGAGAGGTGCGTTTATTTTTGCCTGATGGATCCAGTTCCTGTTCCAGTGGTTATTTTAGCTTACCTGTCCAGGTAGATGACACCAAACATCACTCAGACCATTAAATAAAATACATTTTTAAATCACTACTGAGGTATTAACCTTTAATATCTCCTACCCACACAGAATGTTCTGGAATGGATGGAGAGAGAGAAATTTATTTGCAGCACTGAAACCATTAAATTCTAATTAATGCAATAATATCCAGCAGGTGATATAGGTATGGAATGTAAATATTCTCTAAAGAATAGTTTGCTTTCTGTTATCTGCTGTTGTGCCCCAGGGCAGCTGTGGCTACATTGTAGCTCATCACCATCAGTGTGTGAATGTGTGTGTGAATGGATGAATGATACACCATAGTGTAAAGCACTTTGGAGTCCTCTGACTCATAAAAGCACTATACAATTGCAGGTCGTTTAGCATTTATCTGTCTGATTGGATCATGTGGGGCTTTATGCTAATTCTGAACAGCCAATGAGAAGAGACGTCACTCACATGTCCTTTTTAAACACTGGTTCTTTAAAATGTGGGATAAATTATCCATATTCCACCTGTACGTGGTTCTGTATATTAAAAAGAGTTATTTTTCTTGTTATTTTTAGTTGTGTTGAGTAAAGAATACAAACCCACAGTTTTACATATAACTCTATATGATTTTTAGGAGGTTTCATCTGCCATCATGCAGTAAAACCTGACGAGGACGTCAGATAAATTCATTTAAAATGTCTTTTTTGTGCATTTAATACCTCAAGAGAAAATATATGAAAAAAATAAACAAACCTTCAATATACATTTTAAATTAAATAAATGCAAATTGAAAAGAACATAATAAGATCTTGACCTGATGAATGAAAACCGCCAACAGAAGCTTGAAAATATAATAACCTGTTGGATATTTAAAGATCATTTTCTAGCAGTTCAGGTTGTAGAAAAGGTCAGATTTGATTGAGATAAATATTCTGTTTATTTGACATTTCAACACAGTGCACAATTAGAAATTGTTGCAATATCCTGAACTAAAAAACAATGAAAGCAAATAAATCAAAATGAAAAAGTTACAACTCCTCCATAAATATACGTATATATAGAAGCAGCAATGAGATGAAAGCTATTATTGCTCTTAGTTTGTATCTGGTGTTAAAACAAGCAAGTCAGAAGCTGAATAAGGAAAGTAGTAATTATTATAAATGTAACAACAGCATGATTATTGCAAATGTAAGAAATATTTAAAAATGTAAAACAAAGAAATAGTATTTAGTATTCTGCCATTTAGTATTTTATTATGGATGAGACAATAATCCTGCTGTTAGTTATATTAGTTTGAGTTTAGTTTCACAGAGATTAGGACTTTTAATAAGCATTAGATACCAGCTGCACCAGGAAGACTTTGACTCATTTGTTTTATTTCAGTAAAAAAGTTTAGCTGCCACTTTACATAAATGTGCGTGTGTGTGTGTGTGTTGGTCTGTGGTCAAATTTGCAAAGAAAAGCAAATGACACATCCAGTCATGTGTCAGTGCACTAAATTGCCGCTTCTATCAGACAGTTTTATAGGCTTTTGTTGACAACGGAGGGAAGTCCTGATGAAAATATTTCATTTTGGTCTCATTAGGAAGAAGCCACACAGAGCCGTTCTCAGAGGAGCAGGAGCAGCTAGGCAAATACAATGCAAAGCGCTCACATTTTAAACTAAAGAAATAAATAGTCTTGCTGTTGAGCAAAACACAGAGTTAGGTCGTTCTGCAAATGGAAAAGCCCAAATGTGTTTTCTAAAAGACACATTTTTTCTGATTCATTAGGAGAGGTGGGGGAGTCGGAGGCAGCGAGGAAGACTAGATGACACAACAACAGACAGGAGATGATGATGAAACTATCCCCAGCAACTCTGGCCACCTCATTAGTTTGCTTTGGAGAATTTGTTCAGTTTATTGTCTTCTGCACAAAAGTGGAATGCTTCCCAGCTCAAAAGCTGCAAATACTTTTCTCACTTTGTGTGTAACTTGTTCAAATTAGCATGTGGCTAATGCTGCATAAAGGCTAGTGCAGTATCTGTGGTTTCCATTATAAGTCCATCAAAAGACTTAAATGTAACCAATCAGACATTTATGCAGAACGTTTTATTGAATTTAAGTGTGGGGGAAAGTAAACTGGGTCAATTCAGTCACTTACAAATATTGCAAAACACAAAACTACCTCAGCTTTTACAGATTTATTATATCAACCATTCAAAAGGTTTTATAGAATCTTCTTATTTAATGTAGTTATTGTTGTGGGTCATCCACCAACAAGTCAGATTGGTCCTTTTAATGTTTTCATGAAAATAGCTCATTAATTCTATCATATACATAGGTTTAAAATATAATTAGGCCCACAGAAAATGGCATAAAATAAATAAATGTTTATAAGAAAGAAAGAAAGAAAGAAAGAAAGAAAGAAAGAAAGAAAGAAAGAAAGAAAGAAAGAAAGAAAGAAAGAAAGAAAGAAAGAAAGAAAGAAAGAAAGAAAGAAAGAAAGAATAAAAAAATATAGAAAAATGTAAAATATGAAATAAATAAGTTATAATTAGGCCCTCGTGTTACATTTACATCATGCCCTGGCGTAAATCTTCCTTTCCATTTTTGTTGAATTATTAGTGTCTACAGCAGAAATGTCAAATTTAGCTTCACATGCAACCAAAAAAAAAACACACACAATGCACCCTGGGACTTGTAGTGTTAGTAGTATTTGTACTTTATTCCATTCATATGTGATCTCACAGGCCCATTTAGGGTCCTGAGTGTGACATAAGTGTCCTGCAGTTTTGCATCAAAGTTGACATTAGATTGAAAATCTCCATCATGAGCTGTTAGAATGTGATCTATTGTAATCCTCACTGATAGAGGGAAGCGACTGAAAGGGCTTCAGCCACCTGAAGCTTAGGTTTTATTTGGGACATCTTTACCCAGAGAAGAAGTCAATCCTCTTCTTCAGTCTGAGGAAAATTCCCTCTCTTGTGTTTGAAACCAGAGTACAGATTTCGCCGCGTGTCTGTTTGTCAGATTTACTTACAGTTTTGCAGCGTTGAAGCAAAAAGTCTGAACTCCTGGAATCTGATTGAGTCTGAATCGACTCAGACACCTGATTTCTGCTCTTTATCAGCTCAACCTTTCTCGTGCTTCCTCGGCAGGGAGACGTAACACGAGCTGGGACGGGTTGGACTGTAATCCCCGAGGATTCGGTGAGTCTACATTGGCAAAAGGACAATAGTAATGATATTCACCTAATCTCTGCTGACAGATTCAGGACATGCTTTTCATTAACACAAAAGTGGATAAGAGAGCCATAAGCACTGTTTCAGAGTTTACCTAAATCCTTTGAAGCTAACTGAGATCCACATTCTGGTGTCACCTGCCTCTGTCTGCGCGGGTTTAAGCCCAAGCAGGTACCGTGTTTGCACAGCTCCCTGACATAGTTTTCTCTCTGGGTTTTTAATAAAGGGTGTGACTACGGCTCTCGCTGGGAAAAAGTTCCTTTCTATCATTTGTAGCTTTTAATAAAAACCGGATCCATGAAAGACAACACGGCGCCTCTAATTTGTGCAGAAGGAAAGCGTTTAAAATTCTGTGAGTTATAAAAATATCATCACATCCTGAATAGGCCGGCATCAAAACAATGATAGATTAGCTCACGAGATTAGAATTTGATTCTATTCTATTAAAATAAGTCCCAGTGTGTAAAAAATCATCTTGTTATTCATCCAGATTATTTTTTGCTGCCTGAAAATTGTGCGTCAGATTGTAAATGAATTACTCGGGGATGCGTGAGTTGTGTCGATTTCCATTTTTGTTTTTTGAAGGAAATGAAACAAAAGCCATCTTCTTCTTTCCGGTTTTGATGAAATTAAAGGGTGTCGGTGGCGTTTCCAATTCAGACTGCAAAGGAGATAAAAAGAGGGAGGATAGCACTGATTTTTCTTTTTAATTAGCTTCATCTGAGGAATTATCCAGCACTAATATAATGGCTCGATTCATCTCCCGCGCCATCTGGTGTGGGAGCGGTGTACCTCTGGAGCTGATTGCTTTCCCCTGGTGTTGTGTCGGGGTAATAGGCTGTTCAAAGGCTGTTCTGAGCTCGGACAGCTGAGCAGAGGTGGGGCAGGAGCAGCTGGCCTCGGCGCCATCACCTGCTGCCTGTCAGACGGCTTTCAAATATTGTCCATCCATGCTTGCTCCGAGTGTGTGTGTGGTCGTGTTTGCATACATGTGCAGAATACCTGAGCGTTATCTTCAGGCAGAGGCATGAATCCATATTCCTCTTAAAGAAAAATCTGAAGAGAGAGACGATGAGCGGGTGTATCATTAGGACTCCTGTGAACATCTGGATGAGGTAAGAGCGATGAGAAACAGGCGGCAGTGTTAAGTTGGTTTTCTCTCCGGCTGCTCGAGTGAAATGAGAAAAAAGAAACTATAACTTGCTGTATATAAATTGCTTTTTTGGCAGAAGCCTCTCTTTCGGTAGAATCGCAAACCTTCGAGCTGTCAATCAAGTTTGGGTTTCAGATACTGAATTTGTCATGTTAGTGGGGGTTCGTGTGATGGTTTGACAACATCTGGCTTGCCCTGAGTCTTCAAACCCTTCCTGCAGTGCAGCGCACCCACAGCCTCTCTACACGACTCACACCTGTTGGCTGTGACCCACTTTTTATCTACACTCAGAGGAAGGAACTTCTCACGCTTGTTCAATACAATCTGGTAGTAAATGTATTGATGCTTTGATCTTAGTATGAAAAAAAAATTAACTGCATTTATGGATCAAACCCTGAGTACCTTGAAGATCAGGCATATTTGTATTTCTGATTATTCTACATTTTTCTGTTTGTAAATCAGAACATAAGCAGCTTGATGAATACATTTACAGCTTCCTCATAGCTTGTTCTCCAATTCAGGACTTTCTATTGTTAATGTCTAAACACCTGTTATATTAGGGAACACACCAATACCTAATGACAAGGCTGCTGATAGGTGAGTGCTGTTGTTAATATCTAATGAATACTTTTACTACCCTGTGAAGGCCATCACATCCCCATGCTATCTCTGATTTTGCTTGAAAAGACAAATACAGTGATAATCACACCTGTTGAATCAGGAAGGTCACTGGGCTATAACACACTGGCTGCATCCATCTTTATATAAAGCATATTTGGTCTTCTGCTTGTGGCTGTTTTGGAATGAAAGCTGAGCACTTCTCTTTAATGTTGGTAAAGATGAAAAGCTCAAATTTAGCTCTAAAAGCAAACATTTCATGCATATGAAGCAACTTTTAGTCAACAAATTAATCTTTTTTTTATTTATTATTTATTTTGTCCACAAATGAATAAAAACATGTTATCACAGTTTAATGTCTAAAACCTCAGAATAACAATAATAAAGAACTTGGCTTTGTGTAACTCAGTCATTTAATACAGTATAAGGGCCTTGCATGGAGATATCCAATTATTGTATTATATATATATATATATATATATATATATATATATATATATATATATATATATATATATCAAAAGCTAATTTTTTTATTAAAAATAATGAGGCAGAGAATCAAACAATACGCGTGGACATTATTATTGTAAAGGCACGCTCTTTTAATTTCTAAAAAAATGCTTTTAAATTGTATTTCAATTCAAAACAGGAAAATAAAGTTGCTTTGAACTGCTGCTGCGCGTCATGCACAAAAAACACTACTGGCATAGGCTGAAGGTATTCCAGAAGCTTCAGTATGCAGCCTTCTATCTCCGTGACTGTGACTAATTAGTCAATTCAGATGATTGGCACCTCTTTTGGATCATTAGGGCCAATAGAATCAAACTTTACTCACCAAAATTAGATTCACAGCTCAGTCAGCCAATGAGACTCGTCATAACACAGAAAGAGAAAAGTCCTACTGGATGTTTGAGTTCTAAGCCTGATTTTTTTTTGGTGAAAATGACTTTTTTTCCATTTAAACTGTTTTCAGTGTGACAAAAGTGCTAGGGCTAACAGTAAACAGTAGGAAATTCTGGATAAAACAAACTTTTCAAGGTGAAACATCAAAAGAAAGAAACTGAGAGACAGAAATTAAGGCAAAAACACACATGAAGAGGGATTTCCAATCATTTAGTTGTGTTTGGAGCACATAAAGGTGCATGGTCTTGTAGCCAAGGTTCTGAGCTTTCTTTAGAGGTGCAGCTTGACTATGTTTATTGATATTGCGGGCATGCATTTTGCTGCTAAACTTCAAAGCCCCACAATTGGGGGACCCTTGGGGCCAAAGGGTTAATATTTTTAACTAATCATAGTTAATGTATTAAATTAAACAAATAGTTAATGTATTAAATTTCCACCCATATATATATATATACAGTGTATATATATATACTGTATTTATTTATATATATTTATATATATATATATATATAAATAAATAATTATGTCTGTTAAAAATATTTTTTTAAAGAGCTAAAGCGTTCGAAACGGGTCTAAAGGAGAAAAAAGGGAGAATAGTTTGGAAACCAGTAGTGGATGATGATGTTGCTCTGTTGGTGTCTTCAAGCCATGACTCTGATCGTGCTCTGTTCTCACTTTCCTGGTTCCTCTTATCCCAGCACACGCCTATGGTCATGACATTTGGATCAGGGCAGACGAAGATATTAGACACAAGCAGATGAAATGATTTTCTTTAATAGGATGGCCAGGTGTAGTCTTCATACGCTGGGTGAAAAGTGACAGTCTCTTCAGGCATGGTTCAGATCAGGAGGCCTTCTGGACCTTCAAATCTGGATGGATGGATGGATGGATGGATGGATGGATGGATGGATGGACATGCAGTACATTTAGGCTTTTGACATGATGCACATTTACTGCAAAAACAGTTTAATTTTCATATCTTTAATGTTCACTGTTTTAGAGTCACTTTCAAATTTTCCATTCATTAAATTGTTATAAAAATTAATCATCCAACAATCTTAGTTAAATGAATGAAATATTTAGTAAAAAATATGTAGGTCAACCCCATGAAGAGACCCAGAGCCGTACCCTGACAAGGCAACAAGCCAAATTACGGTGAGCTCTCTTGTTAATTAGCCAGAAAACTTAAAATTCCCTTCACGGAGAGCAGGTTATTCAGGATATCTTATCTAACAGTTGAGCAGCTTTATGGTTTCTAATAGGCAGCCTGTCAGATTGAATTGTATATATGAAGCACCTTTGTGCATTCAGAGGTGTGTACATATTCTGCCTCATTTACCTGATGTTAAGTCACGACCAACCTGGTTATTATCCCGTGCAATCCACAATTAAAACGAAGGAAGGCTCAGAAGGAAAAAAAAAAGATAACACCTCAGCTCACAGTGCACTTAAACACCAGACACAGATTTCATTTTTACTTGAAAACTTCCCGTGCATGGGGCGCATTATCATCTGATTTCCATCCTGGGTTCTCAATTAAAATTATACAGAGGTTTCATTTCATTACCTGAGCTTGGGGCAATTTACACACCATTAAGCTTCTACCTGTATCAGTGGAGATGTTTTTCAGGTGAACATCTGGGGTTGAGGAGACCGAGCATGAAATGAAACGCCCCTGGCTCCCTGCTCTGCCTTTTGTCCAAAAAAGGCCAAAAGTATTAGAACGCCATGCATAGTGAAGAGCATGTTTCTGTGGACTGCAACAAATTGGTTGGGAATCTGAATAGAAATAGAAAAATCAGCTTTGAAGGCTTGATCCCAAGTTTATCATAAGAAAAAGGCAATAAAACATATTTTACTCTGCACCTTTATGCATCAAATCAGTGCTTTTAATCATTTTTAACAAACGCGTGACTTTTTCCTGTGAACACTTTTTGCTTTTCCCAGTTATGATGACCTGTAAAAATTCAAAGTGCTCCTCGCTGAATTCCTCTAAAGGGATCAAGATTCTCCATAAAGCTCTAATTGATTTCTGTGCCGTGCAATAATAAAGACGTGCCATGAAGAAAAGTGTCCCTCTGAGACCTTTTAACACCCACGTATCATTATAACACATCTATTTTTTTCTTTCTCAAAATCATAATTGAAAACACAAACTGCAATTATGTTTCCTAATGACATAATGTAATTTGTGTGTAGAGAAAAAAACCGAAGGGTTCTTCAGCGTGATTCCTCCACGGACTGAAGTGGTTTTATAAATAATAATTTCTCTGGACTTATCTTTTCATCTGATATTAAGGACAAACGATGTGCTTGAACACAAAAGTTGTGTTTGTTTGAAAACAGAAACATGCTGAGATTGGTTTTGGCTTTTTTCAGCAAACTTGGTTAAAGCAGTGGGAAATACACAGACTCTATTTTGAATCATTACTGAACTCTCCTTTAGAGGAAAGCATGCAAACAGATTATAATATGAAGAAATAGTCCGTATTTACACACTTCTTATTCTTTTGACAGCTTGCTGTTAAATGTAAAAATTGCATTTCTTATTTTGCTTATGCATCATGTAGCGTCTGCTCTGCTCAGGTCTTACGGAGAATTACTCTGCTTGCCACAGAGCTCCACCCTTTAATCTTCTGTGGCTGAAAGAAGTGAAAAGAATTGTAAAAAAAAAAAAAGTCTAATATGTTTCATGAAAAAAATGATCAAATCCGAAAGCAAAACCCCCCTCACTTATTGCAGAGGGCAGCTTTGGTGTGCCTCTTTCACTCTTTTGTGTATAATATCATTTCTTTGTTATGGATTATAGGTCCTTGCTGCAGGCAACAAATGTTGCCTGAAATGGTTTTGAGTTTGTCAAACAACTGCAGAGTTGCCGTCTAAGTCACGCAGCCAGCATGGCTTTCCTTAAAACTGTGAAGGCGGCTGCATTAGGAGGACGGCAGCACAAGCTAGCTTTTCATTCCCGTTATCGTGCTCCGACAGTAAGGGAATCTCACTGGAGATTTGTGTTGTACAAGTTGTATTGTAGATGATATGCAGTAATCAGGCCCTTTGAGTCTTCCACTGTTTCTCTGCCTGTAGTCTGCTCCCCCTCCATTCTCAGTAAAGCTGGTATAAGCACTCAAGTTTTTGCAATGTTTTAGCATTGCATCACTCCGCATGGCACGCTATTAAGCTTGTGGGAACTGGGAATAGAGCCCAGCCTTTCAGATGTCATCGCGTGGAGCTCCGGTGTTGCACCAAGCAGATAAATTGCAGGGTGACCAGCCCTGGCGCAAAGACAGATGGAATAACTAAAGCAGAGACCTCTTTGTTTTCCTCAAAAGCAGAGCATGGAGAGCTGACGCTGCAAGCGCCGGTCAAGTTTTACCCTCTCTAGTGTTGGCTTTGTGTTTACATTCTACACAGGTCACGGCCTTCCTGCAGGTATCCCTCCATCTGTTGATATCATATTCCATCCAGGTGCGATGTCATGGCGACACTAGTTATGCAGAGGAATTTACTGTCTGCACTGCGGCAGATTACCATTGCTTAACATGCCACGCAGGAGACTTAAAGAGGCAGCACCTTTTGCGGCTTCGCATCCTGCTGGCAGCTATGTTGGAATGCCCGAGGCATGCTGGGATGCTTATACTGTGAAGGACATACGGTGTACGGTAGAGTCCAACAAGAGGAATAAAAAAAAAGATTAGGTTAGAATAACGACACACCCCAATATGTTTATCCAAACTCCACTTCTTCTATTTAGGTGATAATCGGGTTGACATTGTGGTCATTAAAAGCCAGCTCACATGCACTTGTCTCTGGAGAAATTCCTCTTTGCAAATTTCCCCTCACTAAAATATGATGCGCTTAAGCGGGAGTCAAGGGAAACATTATGTTATGTAATCTTAAAGTATGAAAACCCACAATTTACAAGGTCAATGTCATGCATTAGACTCACCTAAAAAGACTTCATGGATGGTAACTAAATGTATTTTAGTATTCCTTCCAACTCCATTCTACAACCAAACACAGATTCAAGCTAAATAATTTAGCACCTCTGCATATCAAAAAGGCACATCAAGAATGAGCCTTGGGATGCATTCTAAAGGAAAGTTTCTCACAAAGCTAAAGGCTATATGAGAAAAGACATAAGGAGCTTTGAGTACAAGAGATTTTTGTGTTAAAAAATGTCTGGGAAGATAAGAATTAGTCGTTTGAAGTTGCTATCTGCATATGTAAACCATCAGATTCCAAGGCCTGGGTGTGGGAGGATATGAAAGGTGCAGCTTTTGTCCACCGTGGGCAATCCTTCTGGCAATATGGCTGCCATGTGGGTTTTGCCAGTGTGATACTGATTGCCTGGGGTTAAGCAAGCTTTTTCAAAAAAATTGATTAAATCAACCCTGCATGTCTCAGTTCAGATGCCACTGGTAGGTATGGACTGAAACACTAGAGCAGAAATGTTCACCTTCTCCACACTACTTCACCATATTTGTACATTTTTAGGCCTGTTTTTTTAATCACATGCAGCTCTGTCTTTTTCCCTGAGCATGTATGACGGTACACGTCTCCTTTCAGTGAATTAAATTAAAAGTTTGACCTGTCTCACTGGATGAGATTTTGAATGAAAAATGTAATACCTTAGATGCATGCAAAGGATTTAAAGTGATTTAAAGATTAAAGTAATCCATTACGTTTTTTATGTAATGTCTTTTTTCTTACTCAAATTACTCATGTCTGTCAGGACTTTTAAAATAAATAGGCCACATGGGAAGATTTGGATGGATTTTTTTAGTTGTCACTCTCTCTTTTGTGTGTAAACAAGGGAAGAAGATTATAGGTGCAGAAATAAAGATGTAGTCACAGTTTCAGACAGAGAAATGCCAATACTTACATTTGTTTGTTGCACAAAAGCAGACACTTTATGATGAGCAGAAAAAGAAGAGGCTGATGAACTAAAATATTAGCAGAAAATCTTCTGTAAAAATGATGATGTTGGATTTTCTATGTCCAAACTGGCATTTTGATGTATTTCATGGTTTTTACACAAACAGAGTTTAAAGGTGTCCTAGAGTCCAAAGCCACACTTACCTTGTTGGTGTTGAATATGCAGCTTGGGGTGTCTAATGTAGCACATGTAAATTAGTCATGTTGTAATGGCCACGCAGGAACAGTTTGGTCTCAGAAAAGCTGATATAACATCAAAGCCATAGACACACACTCCTAAATGTACATGTACCAACCCATTTCAGTGTCAGCAATACATAGGCGTTGGTCACGGTAATGCTAACCATAGAAAAACGCTAGCCTGAGCTAATGCTATCGCTAGCCTGAGCTAACGCTAATGCCTTGGTCAGATGAGAGGAAAACACAGAGGAATATTAGAGCTCCACTCACGTTCTATGATGTACTGGCAATATCCAGACTTTGGATGAATGGCAGATAGATCCACGGCTAGCGGTCCAGTCTGATAAATGGTAAATAGTAAATGGCCTGTATTTGTATGGCGCCTTCTTAGGGTTCTACAACCCCCCAAGGCACTTCACAACACAATCAGTCATTCACACACACATTCACACGCTGGTGGGGATGAGCTACATCATAGCTACAGGCGCCCTGGGTCGCACTGACAGAGGCGGGGCCTGCTGTACACTGGCGCCACCAGTCCCTCCGACCACCACCAGCAGACAAAGCGGGTTAAGTGCCTTGCCCAAGGACACAACGACAGCGACAGACTGAGCGGGACGCGAACCTGCGACCTTCCGATTGGCTGCACACTTCCAATTGAGTAGGCTAAACACTTCCTCTTTCCAAACACTTCCTCGTTCTCTCCCCTGTCCCAACACTAGTGTCTGATAAAAAAAAAATAAACTTTATAAAGTGAAGATTTTATAAAACTGTTTTTGGTGCATCCACGTGGGCATGAACTACTAGACCTTTTTCAGAAATAATGACACCACAGTCTACTTTTCAGATGCCTACTACTAATTTGAGCCCTAGAAACAGAAACAGCAATGGAGAATCATTTACATTTGTGGTTTTTCTTTTATTGTCTCGCTGAGTCATGCTTATGATGCCTTTTAAAATTAGAGTATTTAAAAATATAACAGTGGAAAATCAGATCAAAGAAATCAGGTTCATAAATGTATTATAGCCTATCAAGTCAAAGGAATTTGAAGTCATATAGACGGTTTTAAAGGCTAAATACATGTGATTGAGAAAGTGGAAACATCCTGTTTTTTTTCTTTTAACTACTGTTGTGACATTTTAGCCTAGAAATCTAGACCAACCATAGCAGTAGCAAGAAGATTTTGCTCTGTGGGTCGGTCTAGTCACGCCCCATTGTAGTCTCAGCAGGTCTACCATTGGCCCAAACAATTTTGTGTCTGGCCATTCATGGCTCTCTACGTCTGTTAGGAGAGCCTAACGCTAGAGCTGCAATGGAGAAAAACAACAAAGAAGGCATCGGCTCAGGAACAGCATTCGTTTGAAACGGCTTTGGCATCAAGTTTTTTTTTGAGACATGAGCAAATAGAGGTACTTAAATCATTTATTTTGAAAAAGGGGGTATTCTTCTTCGATGGTGTGTGGCAGACTGCCCCGTTGGCTGACAACCGTAGCAGTGAGTAAGTCAAGTTTGTTGCTCTGATTGGTCCTAGAGTGGTCTACTTACGTGCACTGACAGTTTAAAAGACAATCATGGATTACGCCCCATGACTAGGGTGACCAGATGTCCCGCTTTGTGCGGGACAGTCCCGCATTTTCATCACTTTTCACACGTCCCGCAAATTGAGACTTGTGTCCCGCATTATTGACAGTCTCCTGCTTCGAGTTTCAACATGCATAAACTATGTGGAGGAAGATGCCTGTTGATGTCAATCGAACCAGGAGGCGGGACTTCACGCAGGTCCGGAGCGCGTGAAGTGCGCACCCGAACCACCAAAGCAGAAGCGTCAGCGAGCACGGAGGACAGATGAGCACGGAGGACAGATGAGCCATGAGCGTGGTGGAGAAAATGCTGTTAGAATAAACTAGTGGATTAAAAGTGTTCAGAGAGACTCTGTTAAGGTCTTTGTGTTTGAGCCATTTTTTGTGTCAGCGTGGAGTGCGATATGAAACCGAGCAGAGAATCCGAGAGTCACAAACAAATGCTGGTCAGAAGCAGGTTTCCCATTTAGACAGGTCCCAAATGAGTTTCTAACACACACAAGGTGCTGGAGTTGTTTTGTTTCAGATACAAGCTAAACTCTTTAAAAGCACATTAAACAAATGCTGAGAGAAGTAAATGGAAGCCTTCATTACTTTTTCTCAGAATTTGGAGGAAAAAAGTAATTCTAAGGAACTCTATTAATAACATCATATTAAAGTTAGTGATGTTTCTCTCCCCTAAATATTTACTAAAAAAGATTTGTCACTTTTGAAAAAACACCATTTTGTTTCTGAATTAAGAAGAAAAAATAGCAAAAAAGGTAGCTATGGATATGTGTTGATTTTATTGGAAAATTTATTAAAAATAAACAAATAGATCTTAAAATATTACTGGTACTTTTACGGCCATTCTGTTGAGGAAAATATTCAATGAAAACTCTGAAAAGCTGCTTACACCTGCATTTTTTTATTGTGGGCCTGTCTTAGCCTGGCAAGCCATCCTATATATGTGAATATATAGACCAAACTCTGCAAAAGCAAGAATTTGGTCTAGTTCACTAGGCTAGGCCTGTCTATATTTTTAAAATGAATTGATGGGTTTCAAATCAATTTAGCTAAAGTTACTCTGGAGAGGAATTATGAAATACTAAAAAAAGCTTTTGATCTTTGCTTGTTCAAGTTGAATTCGAATACATTACATATATGATGATAATAATAATTATAGTAATTTTATGTATATTTAACAGTGAAAACAGACTTTTTTTTCACTTTATCTCATTGCATTTGAATTTTACGTTGTCCCACATTGAGTAGTCTCTGTCCCACATTCGGCGAGTTGGGATCTGGTCACCCTACCCATGACTGGGTGGTTTCAATGGCATTGTGGACTATATAGTATGTACATACATAGGTTGGCTTGCCATGCTAGTGATATTTACCTTTAAGGCACAGTGTGTAAAATGTTTACTTGTTTACTATCGTTCACAAACGTGTCTTTTTTAATTAATATGTCTCACCAGTGTCTATTGTAAATATTCCTCTTAGCTTGAAATTTCACATTTTTGTATACATAAACAATGATCAACCCTCCATAGTCATGCGACTTCTTAAAATATGCTAGCTGTTTAGGGACATACAAGCGCTGCATTACGCGTTTGTGCTTTGACATGACTGAAAGAAACAGCGGAGGGCAGCAGTTGAAGTGAACATAAATACTGTTGCTGTACTCAGTTAGTTTGAATAACAAACAATGAAATCGAAAGATACGTCAAAATTGTCAGGACCTCATCACGTCTAACTCTCGGCAGCCGCGTATGATGAGCTCCCCGCCCACCATTAACTGGAACCAGCCTCCAAGTGTTTAAGGCTACGTTCATGCTGCGGGTCTTGATGCTCAATTCCGATTTTTTGAGTAAATCAGATTTTTTTGTGTGGTTGTTCACATTATAACTGAAATGCGACATCAAACACTCTCCAGTGTGAACGCTTCAAGGCCCCAAAGCGACCCGCATGCGCAGAAGACAAGAAGTCACTGTCAGAACCAGGAGAGGTGGAGTTGTGATGTGAAAGCCTTCACTGACAGTTCAGCCACAGGATCACACCTGAGTCTCTCGTTTTGGGCTCGAAACTATTTTAAAAACGATAAACTATTTTACTCCTTATTCCCGCCGTCTTCCCGAGTTAGTGTTCCCTGAAAATGTTCTGGTATTAAGTTCATTCTTGGAGAACCTCCCACCTCGTGGGGGTCTTGAGACCGAGAGCGGAGAGACTCTTCACTCCAGCAGCACCTCCCGCTCTCATGCTTTCTTGTATTTTTAATTCCAAAACTTGCCAGGATGTCTAGAAGCACCTCTCAATCCCTCTGTCATTGCTTCTCTTCTGCGCTTTTCCTCTGGAACGTCATGACATGACGCTCACTTCGGCTGACTGCAGTCGCTTTCAAAAACTTCAGATAGGAGGCAGATTTAATGCAACATGACCGTTCAGACTGCAGTCGCTTTCAAAAAATTCGCATATGTGTTGGAATCAGTACTGTTGAAACGACCTGGATCGGATTAGGAAAAATCATATCTGTGCTGTTCAGACTGTCACAAAAAGTCAGATAAGTCACAGGCAGGTCAAAATGCGTATTTGATGCGCTTTTGGCTGCATTGTGAAGGTAGCCTAAGTTACTCCCTAACTCGCCTCAAGTCGCCTAGTCATCATTTCTATATACTAGAGCTCCCAATCCGGTCCTGATGTATCAGATCCAAAGTCCTTCAAGATCCCTCCCAAGTCCCTTCTCCTCCCGGAAGCCTGCTGTCTCTCTCCCAACAGGCTCCAGCCCTCCTCTGCTGCCAGTGGGTAACCAGCAGCAATGTTGTCTGCTTAATCTCCACCGTTGCTCCCCGAGATCCATGCAACACCGAACTCCCCGGCTCACTCCAGCCCTCATCCGTGTGTGAATTGCCGATAACTGCGCTCCTCAATCGGCTGACAGAACTTACTTGCTTCCTTATGGACTGTAGATTAAAATAACAGTCATAAATAACAATGTTTATTTAATTGCTCGATCATTGTAGTTATATGCTGTGTTTGTTAGGCTACAGACACAGACTACAGGCAAACGATTATACTATCAAGCGTATGCTATTTATAAAGAACAGACCTGATCGCTGGAGGGAAAGCAGGAAGTTGTTGCCTTTTTGATGCGTGTGGGCTACCGTAGATGCAGTACCTACTCTGAACTGTGTGGCGCTAAAGAGTCAAATGTTTTTACACATTGAGACTTTAAAAAAAACATATTTAGAATGAAAATTAGTCATGAAATTATTCTTTTTTTCTTTGAGATTGATTATAAATCCCATTTCAATTCAT
This sequence comes from Aphyosemion australe, assembly GCA_006937985.1. Lineage (NCBI taxonomy): Eukaryota > Metazoa > Chordata > Actinopteri > Cyprinodontiformes > Nothobranchiidae > Aphyosemion > Aphyosemion australe. The sequence continues at coordinate 1,769,740 of SSNS01000087.1, forward strand.
AGAAATCTTTTTTTTATGAATCATATAGAGCTTTTAATAAAAGTGTAGTTTCTTCGTGGCTTTAAATTCTACCTTAGCGATTCGAAAAGAGGGAAGAAATCCACTTTTGGGACATCAGTGTAATAACTTTTCCTGTTTTTCTGTTCAGTTGGGGATCTCTCTCTGTGCTTCAAACGCTGCCAAGAAATCGTTTCTTGACACAGAAAAAAATGAAGAGATAAAAGTGTGATAAATCAACCATTTGTCACATAATAAATAATTTAACGTTACATATTAAGTAACACCGGAAGGCTGGATGGGTGCCGAGCTAATACAGAGGAAGTCACTTCTACAAACTGAGATATTCCAGCTTAATAAATTATTCATTATATTTTACTGGTTAAAAAATCTAATTTGCCTTCCACCTATTTAACATTTTGTTTCATCAGGAGTGTCTTTAAACAGCTTCAGTAGGTCGAAAAAACTCCTAACCCTCACAGAGAGGGATTCAACAGCTCTAAACAAAACCCAGGTGACTCCTCTCTACTGGTTGCTAAAGTTACCGAGCCAGCTAATTAGATACACCATGTAAAATTAATCAAGGCAATTTGGGAGTTCAGTTCTGGGAACGAAATTTCAATTTTTGTGCTTGAAACCATCTGCCTCACAGCAGCTCTAGCTTATTAGGCTAGTTGACACATCAGAAATGAATCTCTGTGCTCCAAATATATACTGCTGTCAATAGATGGATGTAGTCATTGTGTCTTTATCTGTTGCTGTTTTTAAAAGTAACTTGACTTTCAGATTATGATACGGTCATTCAACAGCACATTAACACCACTGGAAGGTCAGTATTAAACATCTAATAATCCAACTGTAGTTAAATGCAGACGATGACTGAAGGGTCGGAGTTCACAAGCCTCACAGCCTCAGAAAATAACCTGTCCAGGCTTTGAGTCACATGCCTGAAGGACAGAGGGTGGATAGTTCATTAGGATTGCTGCAATTAGTCAATTTTCAGCAGATCTAAGTTTTAAAATCAGTGTTTTTCCACAGTAATGTTAAGTTTTTACAACCAGAAATGACATTTGAAGGATGATCATTGACTGTAAAAGTCCTCTGTCACTCAAAGAAGTATAATCAACCAGCTCCGGTGGCCTAGTGGTAGAGTGTCTGCCCTGGGACTGGGAGATCGGGGTTCGAATCCCGGTCGGGTCATACCAAAGACTTTGAAAAAATGGGACCCAATGCCTCCTCGCTTGACACTCAGCATTAGGAGGTTGGATTGGGGGGTTAAACCACCAAATAGTTCCCGAGCGCGGCCACCATGGGGATGGGTCAAATGCGGAGATGTAATTTCACCAGTGTGTGATGATGACTTGGGACTTTAACTTTATCTATTTACTCCAAGTTAAAGTGATTCCAATTCAGTTTGCGTAGAAGAAAGCTTTGAAAAGACATAAGGTTGTAGCCCACTTATCAATGTTTCAGTTTTTATTGTGCAAACAAAATCTGACTATAATACATGTGTGACTCAAATAGAATGAACAGTGAAGGTCAAGTTTGATGGAAGGAAAGATGTTGGAAGACATTTAATTCAGTTTATTTAAATGGTGGCAATGTTTTAGGTCCATGAGGTTCCTCCTCAGCGAGTGGACCCCCGATCATTGGCAATTTAATCCCAGGAGAAGGCTGATGGGACACACTTTAACTTTATCACAGAAAAACTCCAATAACTACTATGATTCAGCTTCAGTTAACTCGATTTGTTATATCAAAAATCTGAGAGGTGATTGAGAGACTCAGACCAGGACCCTTCAAAGATCCATCCTAGTAGTAATAATTCAAAAGGATCCCTAACTTCTATGTACGTGTCCCATTACAGTCTAGGCTCCTCCCACTCAGTTGGCAAGGCACAGCCTCACATGTATAAGTTTTTTTTAGGACTAAGGCCCAATCACAATACTCGTACTTCCACCCTTGCGCCCTTCAATTGCGCGTTCCCAGCCAGGGGTGCGAGTGCGTAGGGTGTCCTGATTCTCAAGTACAGAAGTTGACACCCCTTTTGCTTCCTTACTCCGCACTTCACCCAAGTCCGCAAGGGTATTACCCACAATCCATTGCTGTGTGGGACGTTTTAAAAGAAGGCGGAGCAATGGCTCAAGTGCTTTTTCTGAAAATATGTATTTTCAATTGAAAGAAGTTCATTTTAAGACAATTAATGATATTTATTCATGCTCTGAATGTTTGAGACTAAGATTTAATGTGGACAGCAATGAATGTAAATTTTGTTTGTTTGAAAGTTGTTAATAAAGTTTTTTTTAAAGTAGCACAAACAGCGACCAACATCCCAGCATGCGTCATGGTCGATGACGCAAAGCTCCCTGTGCCAATTCAGCACACTTGTGTACTACGCGCTCGAAGCCTTACTGCACACCTCCTCTAAATGCACTTCACAGAAGGGTGTAGGGCGCAGTGCGAGTATCAAACATCAACTGGAGGTCAGATCCCATTCTAGCTGGATAACAGCTCGTCTTTGTTGGATTTTGGTGACCAACAGCGGACAAGCAACTCCAATATTATTTGAACAGATGATTAAAAATAGTTTGTTTAAAGGGGACCTAGAATGTAAACCAACATTTTCCTTGTTGTTGTTGAATAAGACAGCTTGGGTGGTCAACAGTAGCATGCCAAAAAGTCAAAGCCGTGTTTGACCTACTTTTTATGTAAATTAGAAAGTTGAAAAAGGTGAGAGAAAACCTCCTGTTCTGAGAAAGCCTTCCTTAACACGTCATAAGGGGGAGCCACGCCTCCTCAAACCTGCATGTGTCTGAGGCCTTCTGGGGAAACCAACCAATCAGCATGTCCTGACCGAGTGGGAGGGGTCAACAGCTCATTTCACTGAAGACCTGAGTAAGGGGGTTTAGAATGGCCTGTATCAGGGCTCCTGGGACAGATGAAAGCCAAGAAAAATTTTCTTATGCTTTTTGGAGGCTCAAAGCTCTGTTTTAGATTGTTGATTAATTTCATTCTAGGACACCTTTAAAGCTGAAGGCCAGGTGAGTGTGACACACGTCAACACTCTAGGACAACAACAATCTAACATGGCCAAGCAAAATGTTTCTAAGTTATAAGTGTAATTCATATCAAACCTGAGCCAGATTCAAAGCCAGTAGCCTACATGTCAGTTACTAAAGTGGTCAAATCCAAGGAAACCAGCGCATTGCATCAAATTTTCACTTCACCTTCATGTGGTTGAAGTAAGCATATACCATCATCCAGCAGACATGAACTCTTAACTAGCCTGCAACTCAGTAGGTAAATAATGTAGAGCTAACTTGTTCTCAGTTAAAATTAAAGTGGACATGAAATGAGGCCAATATAGCAAATCAGAATCCAGGAAATTGAACTGCAATTCATAGAAGGAAGAGCTTTGTGTGTTCACCTGTTATGACCCAGTTCGTTGGGCCACAACATAAAATGCAGATCAAACTACATTTTGGAGTTTAGAGTGTTTTTTTTTGTCAGTCATTTTAAATTCCTCAGACCAGTAACTAGCAACCAGACAGGGGTCCCAGTGGTGATATGGCTTAAGCTCAAACAAGCAGGCCTTTTGTCTTCACACACTGGTGCAATCAGGGCCTGCTCAACCTGACCAATTAAGAGGAGCGTAACACCTCCCCCCCAAAAGGGTCCCCCAACAATACAACAGGATTCAGCTAAAGCCCCTCAGGTCTGGTCCAGTCACACCGCACAACAAGACAAGTGTGCACACGGGGAAGGGAAGCTCCCCCTGGGGCCAAACGTGGAGTGGATGACACCAGACTCAGGTGTCTCTAATCAGCACACAATCCTGCCCCAAGTGCTGCAGCATGAACCTGAAACAAAGAAAAGTTAACAAGCAGGCAGTTGCCACACAAAGTTACCACTTCACCCAGCAAATAGCATCCAAAGTGAGTCACCACAAAGTGCTCCACAGAAACACTAATATCAGTCATTTTCAAATTAAAAGAGACAAAATAATCACGAATATGCTGGTAAATCATGACAAGCTACTGAACAGCATTTCTAGAGCTCAAAACAAGATCGAGTCATCACAAGCTCTTCAAAAGTCAGTAACAGGATAGGCTGTAAAGCCTACTGCACACTGGAAGCGTCAGTGTCACAGAGCGGTTCACTCACGATTTTCGCTGCTTACCAGTGCACACCAGGAGAATCTCAGCCGCGAAGCAGCTTCACCGCCGCGCTCCTTGCTGGACTCGCGAGATCACAGAATCCCTCGAGACTACAATAGACTTTTATTTTGAAAATTACTGGGCATTTTACACCGAAACCAAGTGTGATTTCCTGTCTAGCCCTATGTTAACTGCGGAAATTGACGCATCCCAGAAGTGGCAAAAATAGAAATCGATTCTATCTTTAGCGGCACGGCGTGCCGCTTCTGGGATGCGTCTGAAAATTGCAGCATCGCGGCTGGTTTGAATCACCCCCACAGACTATAATGGATTCTATTTGAAGCAGCGACATTCCACTACCGTTTCACGCCGCTAATGCTGCCAGTGTGCAGTAGGGGTAAACCACCCAGCACCTCTTCAGGTTCCTTCTCCTCTAATGGTTCTTCATGTCCTGGACAAGTTTCCCCAGATAGGACATCCCGGACAAGCCCTCATTTATGTTACACCCCAGCTCTTTGGCAATATAGAATGGAGACTGAACAAACATTTTGGAGCCATTTTAAAATCCTCACCTGACCAGCGACCAGGCAGGAGCCTCAGTGGTCATCTTCTACACTGTTGTATGACAGTTGGCAAGAAATTTTTTGGTGCATTATCACCATCAGTGAGTGGAGTGTGGCCCAGGACTCTAAAGACCATTTTATGTCTGTATAAAGGATTGGGCCTTCATGCTCCCAAACAACCAATTATCCAACAAAAATTGAAAAACCTTCTCCCTCCCTACATTCTGACCCAGCAGCGATTCAAATCAGACTTCTCAATCAACGCCCAAGTCCGACAGCATCACTCGTCTCTGAACAGCATATTTCTCACATCTGACAAAGGCCCAATCCCAATACTCGCACTGCGCCCTATGCCCGTCTGTGAAGTGCACTTAGAGGAGGTGCGCAGTAAGGCTTCGAGTGAGTAGTACACAAGTGTGCTGAATTGGTACAGGGGTCGACCGTGACGCATGCTGGGATGTCGGTCGCTGTTTGTGCTACTTTTTTAAAAACCTTTATTAACAACTTTCAAACAAACAAAAGTTACATTCATTACTGACCACATTAAATCTTAGTCTCAAACATTCAGAGCATGAATAAATATTAATCGACTTAAAATGATCTTTCATTTAAAAATACATATTTTCAGAAAAGGCACTTGAGCCATTGCTCCGCCTTCTTATAGTTCTTCTTCAAGATTCCCACGTAGCAATGGATTGTGGGTAATACCCTTGCCTAAAGTCCACATCGATGCGGACTTGGGTGAAGTGCGAATTAAGGGTGCAAAAGGGGCGTGGTCACTTTCCGCACTTGAGAATCAGGACACCCTGCACTCGCACCCCTGGCCGGGAACACGCAATTGAAGGGTGCAAGGGTGGAAGTGCGAGTATTGGAATTGGGCCAAAGACTTGCTCAGCAGTCCACACTTATCTGCATAAAGCCTCACCACTGAGACCATTTGTCTGCACCTGCAGGTGCAGCCACTTGGTGCAATCAAGGTTTGCACAACAACCTGGCCAATGAAGAGGCAGAGGGGTGTAACAGCCTCTAACAAATACAAAAGAACAAGTACAGCAATAGATTTAAAACTTAAAACCATCATTGATCTCCTCTGTATTTGCTGACTTTGCTGTCCTCTAGCTGTGAGGCACCTGACTCTGATTCAGCTACTAAATGCTGGAAGATCCACAGAGAACCCTGTCTTTAGTGAAGTTATGTAGCTGGTTGTAAACATGTTTATATCTGCTTTAAAGCTGCTCTTTTTAATAGGGAGTTCTATGGGAATTGACTCTGTTGGAGTCGGCCTCATGTGGACTCGAAACCACTGTGAAACTTTTATTTCTTGTTGCTTCAAATAAGAAATGGTGTTTACAGACCTGAGGTTAAAGGTTACTGTATTTATTTTGTGTGTACATGTGTGTGGCAGTAATGCACGTCTCAAAGGTGTAAGAAAACTGGGTTTAAGAGAAACTCATTTAACACAAACTAATAAATCTGAATAATGAATGTTTGCATTTAGCTCGTGTAAGGCAGAGCAGACACAGCGTGTCTGTTCGAGGCTCCAAATTGTGTTTTGTTTTCTGTCCAACATGGCTGCATAACGGGAGTCCAAAAGTGTTGCAGCCCAGTGGACATTTGTTGGCTCTTCATCCATTCCAAGGCCTTCCATTATGGCTCAAGATGACAGATGAAGATACGCTGGTGTTCTCCCTCCGGCTGTAAAGCATCAGGTCTAACCTTCCTTACAGCAGAAGTAATGGTCCACACCTTTAATTGTAGCTGGCTGTTCATCTTCACTAACAATAGCAGGAAGCTATGGGTCAGGGATGGAAAGGCAGTCGTGTCTGACAAAGGAAGTGATTTAGTTCTGGAGGCAATTCGTAAGCGGTCGTTGCACGGGCAGCAGTAATGTGCTGGAGAGACAGACCGTATAGGGTAAGAGCAGTGAAAGGCACTTCTTTGGTATGTAAGAAATGCTGGATGATTTCTTTTCCTCCCCATTGGAAGGATTTATCAGAGGCAGAGAAGAGTCCAAATGTATGTTGGGTGCTCTTCAACATGTGGCCATTTATTAAAGTGGGCATGATGCTCTGCAAATTAAGCAGCTGCAACGATGTAGACAAGTTGGAAAGCAACTGTGTTGTCACGTCTGCATCAAAATACAGAGAAACATCTCATTTAAAGAACTGAGCCGCTGGAAAACATGTGATCTCCTTCAGATCCTGATGTTTTCTCTTTACTTCATTTGATGTTGAAACATCATTTGATGTTCTGCTTTCAAAAGTCAGCTTTTAGTTTTGTGTTTCATTTTTTTCTAGCACTCTGCCTCACAAAGCAGCAAAATGCTTGTGAAAAACGTGCCACTGATGGGTCACTCGCTCGCTGTCGGAATTAGACATGAAAATAAAAGAATATACAAGTGTGGTTGCCAAATTTAAGCACGTTCCCTGGGAAAGTTGAGTCCCATTAAAATGATAGATTGCAAGGTGGATGCGAAGGGATCCTTTACAACCACAAAGCAGTCTAATTGCATTCACTCCTGTGAAAAGTCTACAAATGTTGAATCTAGAATCTCAGGCGAATTGGCAGCAAGCTGCGAGACAGCAGATGACTAGCTTCAAACGAGTAGCAAGGGGGGTAGGGATGTAAAATCTTGACAAACAGCGAGGAGAGCGAGCGTCCACATCGTCTCTTGCCCCTGACAGGCTTCCCCCATGCATGAATTCAAAGCCGGTAAAAACCGTGGCTGGATTCATTTTGATCTGACATCCATCATGTAGATCAGTGTTGTGGTTTCACTGTACTGTGTCCACAATAAGATGTTTTGGCAACCGGCCCATGACATCTGTTAGAACCAGTCGAGAGAGTCTGGGACCAATTTGGCGTTTGTGTCACAAGTTATTGCCGGCTTTTCAGCACGGAGGGCTATACATTCATTACAGAGCAGGCACACAAGTAGTCTTGAGTCGAAAGTGTCGTCTCCACGTGGGGGAGAGAAAATAAAATGTTGACTAAGATTTGTGATGTAATTACACGCGTTGTAATAATATGCATTTTTGTATCCTGGAAAATTCCCAACAACTGTTTCAAATCTCATTTGCCCGAGGGCAAGGGTGTTTTGTGTGCTCGTTAAAAATGGTAAGAAACAAACTACGTTAATGTGCTGCAACGTTAATGATTGCGGAAGACGTGGCGTGTCAAAAAGTCAAGGGGCTCTTTGGGGGTTGGATGAAACCAGCCCCTTTTGGAGCTAATTAAATCAAAAGAAACTGGGTTTTTCCCAGTACTGACAGCACGCCGTGATGTAGTTAGCATCAAATTGTGAGTCTCATTGCTGAGTTATAGAGCTACAGCTGAACGGTTCCAGCTTGTATGGCTGAGGCATGGCAGCATGTGTGTGGAGGGCGTTGGGCAGATGGGATGTGTCTGATATCTCTCACTCAACATAATGAGACGAGAACGCGCTTCGCCAATCTTTGGGCCCGGCTGAGGGCAAGAGACACGCTGCCCACTCATACGGGAGGGATCTTTCCTCTCTTCAAAGATAATGAGATGACAATGTATTCAACTATGATTAGATAGGGAGGGTGGGGAGGGGGGGAGACGGACCGAGAAACATCTACAGCACTTGTCGGCTGCCTTTGATCAGACACCGAAAGCAGCTGTCATTCTTTGTTTCACTGCTGGACTCATGAAAGCACAGCTAACTACTTTGTCAGCGTCAGTGTCGCTGAAAGTCTTTAGTTTGTTAACGCGGGCCCGCTTCCTCACCTCCTCACTTCCCGGTGCAGGTAATTTCCTCCAAACTCGCTATGGAAATGAGCTGAAAGGAGCACAATCTGTTAAATACGTTGCCGGAGTCAGTCGCTTGACAAAAATTGTCGCAGTAAAATCAATTTGCCATCACCTGGGAGAGGAAAAGACGACATTTCGCCTAACATCGCTCTTCACTGCAACGTGTCAAAAGTGCCATGTTAACAGGGTTAGTTAAGCAGGCGTGACAAGACAATCTTATTCTCAGTTGACAGTTTGTTGTGGTACTTCTCTTTAGTTCCTGTGGTGAAGATCTCTTGCATGCTTTTTTTTATTATTATTTTTAACTCCCATACTATTTCTTAGAGCTCCGTGTTTTGACATATACCCCAAATCCTTTGTGAAAAAATAAAAGAAGTCATCTTTATTGAGCAGTATGCTGATTTTCCTGTTGTAAATTCTGACAGCAAAAAAAAATAAATAAAAAATGTTATTGTTTATCTGACGCCAGAGATAAGGGTAAAATCCAGGTTATGTGCTCTAAACTGGTGACTTTTTGTGGGAATGAATGATTAATGCATGAAATTTAAATACTAATGAGAAATATTTATCAAAAACAAAGCTTTTGGATTTTAGGCATATTTGTCTGCACAAGTAACAGTCAGTAAAATATGTGATTTTTTTTTTTTTTTTACTGTTGCATCTTCCTTCCATCACTTTCTGTCTCTGTTCACTGCCAGGAAAAAAAAAAGATAACATACAAAGGAATGCTGCTACTTCAGTACCAAAAAATAAATCCCCCAAAAGGCTAGCAGCAGAGCTAGAATAAAAAACAACAATCTGTCAAGCTTTGTCATACAATTATGAGACATTGTTCAAATGTTGTGATGCCAGAATCCCTTTAAAATCTGACAAATCTTCTCTCCGGGCAGAATTCATCTTGTTCAGGCTTCATGCTTCCCTTAAAACTCAGCAAGATGCTCATTTAAAAGTAACAGAATAAAATGCTTTAACATCCAATTTCCCAACATTTCATCATCTTGTCTCAAAAATTATGCAGGGCTAATAGCTCAAGTATTTGTCCTTGGCATTCTTAATGCTGGTTGACATTTTTTATGTGCAGTGATGGTATTAGAGATTTTGATCTGCGGTTTGCGGTGGGAGGCTCGTCCTCTGCAGTGCAACAGCACCCTCTCTTGATAATCTCTGACATGATTACATCACCATGCAGGAGCTTGCAGTTGGCCAGAAGAATCCTGGTGGTGATTCAGACTAAAGGATGGTTTTAGAATTTATTTTGGTCAAATTTAATCTAATTTCAAGTTCCCAGATGTACGATGGGACCCGTCCAATAATCAGCACCTTTTTAGTTTTTTTTATTACATATTAAATCTCAAATCACACATTTCTCATTTCCATCAGGAGGATTTTTAATCATGAATGTCTGTTCTTTCACCTTTAACACGTTTTAAGTTTTCAAAAGAGAAATCAGTGAAGAACAAATCATTTTAATTTGATCAACAGTTAACAAGTGATTTAAAAAACGAATCAACGGTTCGCTTTTTCTATTAAAAACTCCCTGTTCTTACAAGGGTGATTTGTCAGATTATAGAAAATAAATCAAGTTATTTCTGATGATGAATCGTTGTCAGACAGGGACTGGAACAGTTTAACGATTATGTGACAGCTCAGGGATGTGGGAAGGAAGTCAGATTTAATCTGTATTTAGTCTGGAGAGTTGTAAAATGGTAAATGGTCTGTAATTATACAGCACCTTCTAGAGGTATACAACCCCCCAAGGCGCTTTACAACACATCGGTCATTCATCCATGTATTCACACACTGGTGTTGATGAGCCACAATGTAGCCACACCAAATAGGATGTATATTTCTGTTTATAGAAAATACACGAATAGGTCACATGTAAAAATCCCATGTCATTATTGTCTAATTCAGTTTAATGAAAGCTTTAATTGGAGATGCTTGTCTTAAGTTTTAGATTAAAGCTAATTTTAACCTACAAGAATGACTCCAGATTATAGTGATAGTTTTAAGCAGGGGTGTCCAAAACGTGACCTGCAGGTCATTTGTCTTCGGAATGATTTTACTTGGCCCACAATCAAAGATTTTTTTGTCTGTCGACATATTTAAGTGATGCAGCCAATTACTGTTTTTATATTTCTTATACTAAAATTTTACTAATGCAAGGCTGGGTCAAGAAGAAAAAGTTTACGTAATTCAAAACATGCAGGCAAGTAAATTTCACCTACAACATGGCAACAGTTTACTACATTATAACGTTTATAGCCTACTGGTTGTAAACAATTTATTGTGTTTTTATTTATAATCATGAGGTAAATAGTTCTAAATTAAGCCTTAAATGTCGAATACTACTACTGCTACTACTACTACTACTACTACTACTACTACTACTACTACTACTACTACTACTGCTACTACTACTGCTACTACTACTAATAATAATAATAATAATTCAATGAACAGTATGTGGAATCCACATAAAGGGCGATGGTGGCAGAGGAGTTAAGTGGCCGCCTTGCAATTGGAAGGTCGCAGGTTCACGTCTCGCTCAGTCTGTCGTTGTGTCCTTGGGCAAGACACTTAACCCATGTTGCCTGCTGGTGGTGGTCGGAGAGACTGGTGGTGCCAGTGCTTGTCAGTCTCACCCTTGTCAGTGCGCCCCAGGGCAGTTGTAGCTACAATGTAGCTCATCCCCACCAGTGTGTGAATGTGTGGATGACTGATTGTGTTGTGAAGCGCCTTGGGGGGTTGTAGAACCCTAAGAAAGCGCTATACAAATACAGGCCATTTACCATTTCCTACAGTGGTTGAGGATACAAAGTTATAATCCTAATACGAACTCTGACCTGCAGAATCCATTAGCAAAAGAATCTAAATTTAGATTCTTTTGCTAGTTTTAAGAACTCTAGCTAAGCAACATTTGCTTACCCCATTGGCAGATTTCTTTACTCAAAACAAGAAAATATGGATCATATTTATGAGTATGTACCTTATTTTAAGAAATTTCCTTTTTTTTTAGAGATTAATTTATTTTCCTTTTAGACTAAAAATTAGATAAAATGTCTAAAAGTGATGTAAAAGTTTATGAGCTTGCATAAACTGCTACGTTTTCAAGATTGTATTTGAACCAGCTGTAAACCCATAAACCCAGAATCTGTTTCTCCAAACTGAGGCTGTTCAAAAAGCAGGTTAAAATATTAATTAATCATTTGGTGTTTTAATGACTCATCTAGCTGTGTTTTGCAATTTATTGATTTTTTTTATTTTGAAAACAGGATCCGTCCTGAAATTCTGATGCATTTAGCTTTTAGATGCTCCAAAGCTGCATTCTGTTGCTCTGAGTGATTTCAGCTCAAGCTGTTGACGTCGAACTTGGCAAAGCAAATTATTCTAACAGATGTGGAAATAGATTGGGCAAAAATAAGTGAATCTAAATGAGACGACCGTACCACACGAACAGGATAGAGTGGAAATGTTTACCAACTGCTTCTGGTAGAAATCGACTAAAGTTGAGCAAAAACACAACTAGAAACACTGAATGTGAGATCTGAACTCTGGGAAACATTCATTTTTTAAAATAGTTTTCAGGAGATTTCTAAATTAAAATGTCATGTGTAGGCCCATAATTCTCTATTTTGATAACAACCAAAATCTTACCAAACAGGGTGGGGGAGGGATTTGGAATTTGGAAGATAAACAATGAACAAACTGAAAGGCAAACAGAAGCAGTTGGTCCTCAGTCTGCTGCTGGGAGAGCAGCAAAGCAGAGAAATATCATCATACATGCCATCTTGGTTTAAGAAGGGGATCCTACAGTGGGAACACAACTAAAGTTAATACTCACATCTAGGTCTGCTTGCTCATGGACTCAGTTTTGTTTAAGAACAACAACAAACTCCTGCAGCCTGCAGGAGCACAACTCCATGGGTCTGATGGTGCAGAAACTCTGTTGTTTATTTGTTCTCATGCTGTACAAAATTATGATAAAAACATAAAAAGTAACATTTGGCCCCATAAACATGGCGTTGATACAGTTACAAATAGGTTTTTTTATTGTGAACGAGCAAATAACGTTTCAGTGTCAGAAGCAGAACATCATAAATGTAAAAAGTGCTCTGGAGTTCAGGTGTCTTAGCTAGCAGAATAAAGAAAGAAGTCTAGTCATCGTACAGGAAATGATTCTTCAAACACAAACAACAAAATAAACCTGTACAGCATTGTGAAATATCAATATGATATATTTTTTGTGATTCACAACTTTGTAAACCTTTATTTAATGCAAAACAAGACGTCTAAGACAAGTGGATGACTTTGGTGTTCTGTCGCTACAAGCTCAAACAAAATCAGTTCATCTCAGGGAAAACTCCTCATCCTCAGTCTTCATCGTAGTGGTCAACACGTTCAGACCACTCTCATAGAAAAGATTTTCTCATTTTAGCAGTTAAAAAGGGTCACGAAAGAATAAAAATATACTGCAGCGGCTGGCCAGGATAAGAAAAGCTTGTGCAGGATTGTAAAATAACATGGCTAATTTACTGAAAATGCGACATTAAATTTGGAGGACGTTCACATAAAGTTTCATAAAAGTAGTGTATCAAAGCAGCGCAGCCAATCCTTGGCAGCGATTTTCAGTGTCTTCGCCAAGTCTATGGAAATTCTTAATCGGGTGAGAATGTGGAGAATGTGCAGCGCATTCCAGTCCTTCAAGTCCTACCCAGCGGACAGACTTGTCCACTAATGATAGAAACAATGGTGTATGTCTGCGTTTGCCTCTGAAAAATCTGCACAGCCGAGTTAAAGGAGGGGAAAAAAAAGAAAATATGACTCTCAAAGGATGTGTCCTCAATCTGTTGTTTTGTTTGTCCGGCCCCGTCGCTGCTCTCTCATTTGTTTCTCATGCTGTTGCGAGAGGAAAACGCTCAAGGCAGTTTCACCACCACCACCACGCAGGCGCCGGCCCTTCCGATGTTAAGGGGGACCTCCTGCAGGAAGACGGAGAGGTTAACATGCAGCTTTTCATCGGAGGCTCTGCTCAAAAACTCTCATTTCATTTGATGCAGATAAGAAGGTTAGACTGCCAAGATTGGGGAGGAAAAAAGGAACTGAGTAGAAAAGGAAGAGCTGGTGTAAAATATTAACAGGCTTCAGTAACTTCAACAGATTTATGTTCCTGGGGGATGTTAACCGCAGCCTTTATCTTGCAGGGAGGCAGCTCTTGCAGAACAGCTACAATTCCACTTGAATCATTTTAAATGTCAGAGGTTTCAGTATCTAAAAGTGAATTTGCATTGCAGTAGTTTCATTTCATCATAAAAAATGTTTACCAATGCTGTAATCACAGCCTATAAACGGTTTTATTCACCTCAGTCCACTCGTTATTTTGTGCATCGTAGGACTCGACGGTGCTGAGATATGATTGGCCGTCGTAGCCACCCACAGCGTAGAGCCTGTCGCCCAGTAAGCACACCCCCACCGCGTCCCGGGGGATGCTGAGAGAGGACACGGTGGTCCACGTGTCCGTCTTTGGGTCATACCTGGAAACACATGACTTGGTTAAACTGCTGACTGGTTTAATTCATCTGCTCTGTCAGTCAAAGCTGAAATACTGCAGTTCTTTAGTTTACAGATGACAAAATATTTATCTGTTGATCATTTGAAAATGATCACAGACAGTTTGGTTTGTGAGATGTCTAAAGTGAAGAACTAGCTCTAAATGTAAATTTGAATAAAACAAATATTTTTTGGGAACAGAAATAACGAGGGTAAAGGGGGTTCTATGCAGTTTTGGCTTGCTTTTAGCACCCCGTAGTGTCTAATTAGTAGAACCAAATGTAAAACTTATCTCCTCGCTGTGCGTTTGTCTTTCTAACACCTTAATCTAACTGCTGAAATGTCTCCTCAGCCTTCATTAGTGTCTACAGGAGCGGTTCATCACTAAATCAAACAAATCAGCAGTGTTCATGATCTAAAACATGCAGGAAACATGCTGGAAGCAGACTGCAGCACCAGATATGTCAGCTCCACTTTAATAAGTCCAGCAGGGACTGGCACTCTGAAGTTGCAAGTGTGGTATTCTGGCCACAGAGGGTGGTGGGGGTCTGAGTGACATTTCATTAACCCTGTAACCCTTTAAAAATATGAAAAAGGTGCAAAGTGTGGCTTTAAATCACAATGAGTGACGCTGGCAGAGTAGTTGAGTGCCCACCCCATAACCAGAGGGTTGCTGGTTCACGACCTGCTCAGTCTGGCTCAGTCAGTGTGTCCTTGAGCAAGACACTTCGCCCTCCTTTCCTGCTAGTGGGGGTCGAGGGTGGCCTAACGTCCATGGCAGCCTTACCTCTATCAGTTGGCTGTGGCTACATGTGAATGTGTGGGTGAATGACTGCTGTGTTGTAAAGTGCCTTTGGGGGCAATATGGTGATCCTCACTGGTGAATTCATTTTAAATGTCATTTTGCTGATTTAACAAAAGATCGTCTTTATCAAGTCATTTTCTCCCACTCTGCACTTCTCAACTAAAAAAAAGATTATTTATTCCTTAACTGCTGTGTGATGTTAAAATTCATTCATTGATTCTTTTAATTCATTCATATAATGAAGAGTTAAATCATGGAATGATCTGGAAAATCAATCGATTTCTTTAACATAGCATGTGCTACTATTAGTTCACCTATTGAATTAATTATAGATTCACTCAGATAAAGACAATAAAGTTTCTCTTACTAAATAGAACTTCTACGAAATCACAGTGTAGCCATAGAAACACTACTTGATATATGTGGTGTGTGTGTGTGTGTGTGTGTGTGTGTGTGTGTGTGTGTGTGTGTGTGTGTGTGTGTGTGTGTGTGTGTGTGTGTGTGTGTGTGTGTGCGTGTGTGTGTGTGTGTGTGTGTGTGTGTGGGGTGTGCGTGTGCCTGCTCTGTCTTCTCAATCCCCAGTGAGTCGTAGTGGATGGCTGCTCATACTGAGCCAGGATCCTCTGGAGGTTTCTTCTTGTTAAAAGGGAGTTTTCCTTCCCACTGTCGCTACATGCTTGCTTAGTATGAGGATTGTATCAACACACAGTCAGTGTCTTGATGCAATCTGCTGGGTTCCTTATATAGGAAACATTTTTACTGATTGGCTTAATGAACTGAACTGTATTGGAATGTTTACTTTGTGAAGTGCCTTGAGACGACTCTTGTCGTGATTTGGCGTTATATAAATAAACTGAATTGAATTGAATTGATTTAAGAGGCTTTATGAAGAGAAAATGAGATTGTATGAAGTAAATGAGGGATTTCTGAACCTAATCCAAAGGGGTTCTAATGAAGGCAACTGGACATCTGTGGTTTCTTGAAGACGCTTAGCGAAACGTCTTCAAGAAACCACAGATGTCCAGTTGCCTTCATTCGAACCCCTTTGGATTACCATGACCTGGATGACTGAGAACCTTCACCAGCAGATTTCTAAACCTAATGATATTGTTAAAAATTATAGGGTTTTATTTGTGGCTGTCTTAGGATGAAAACCGGAGCAGGTCATAGAATAATATCCTTCATCCTGCATCATTTTACTCAAATGTTGTATTTAATATTGTTGATCTTTGAGCTTGTGGTAGTGGATTATAGATTCATGTTTATAAAGTTGGATGAGTGAAATAAAGGAAATAAATTACTTTATTTTTCAGAATAATCAAGACAGGATATTCTGAAAGTTTTTGAGTCATTTTTCATTAGTTACCTAATGAAGAAACTCAAGATTGGGAAAAACGTATAAAATCTTTGAATGAGTGACTGATTGGATGCAAATTATATGAGTTTGTTAAAACATTCAAATGAAGAAGTGCTGGTTTGGCTGAAACCAATTACTGCATGCAGGCATTGATTTATCTTTCTTATACTCAAACATTGATTCAGCTAAATGAAACTCTCCAGTCCAAACAGTTCAACCTTGAACTGTGTGAGTTTAAAAGTTTAAGGTTTGTGTGAAATTGCCAGGCTGATTCATAAACATCAAGGTCGAGTTAAATTAGGGCTAAAGTTTCAGGGCTGCAGTAACTTTTTAAAAACTGGTTTACATACAGCAGGTCGTACCGGGTAGAGGAGCTAATAAAAAGTGCAGAAGTCTAAATAAATCATAGTTTGGTTTGTCACTGACATCCTGGAAGTGAAAAGTTGTTTTTTAAAGTTATTTCAGACAAAAAGTTTAGATTTAAATACCATTGCAGCCACTAGATGGCGCCAGATACCATCAAATCAAATGATTCTGCTTTCTATAGTTGAGTATGCTGATAAAATACATGGTTGTTCTAAAATGCAGCAAAAGGGTGAAGGTCTGAAACTGTTCATGTCCTTTTATGGTGTGAAGATCAGTTTCACTGACAGAAGCTTTTTCTACTGACCTCTCAACACAATCAGAGAGTCTGGAGCAGTGGTTGGAAGCGGGGGCGTCATGTCCGCCCACAGCGTACAGGAAGTTGTTGTAAGTGGCCACGCCCACTCCTCCTCTCCTCTTGGACATGGGCGCACACATGCTCCACTTGTTGGTGTGAGGGTCGAAACATTCCATAGACCTCAGACATGAGCTTCCATCTCGTCCGCCGACTGCAAACAGTCTGAGAAATTAAACAAAAGCTGACTAATGCAGCAACACACCTGGTTTCTGTTTCTCCTGAGCAAACTGATCTCAGAGTTCTTTACTTAACTAATAAATGCTTTTGTGGAGCATCCAACACGTACAGCGGTACGAAGTGATTTGATTTTGTAGAGTCTAGATTAAACTGTGTGATTATGCTGTCAGAGCAGCTTTTCCTCTGAGCTGGAAGCTATTAGACAACCTCATTATAGTATAGCTGGAGCAGCATCCCATCTTGGACCAGCTAAACCAGCACCAAAACACAACATATGCTGGTAACACCTACTGTATGCTGGTTTTATCAGCAGGGAAATTTTCTGTTCGTCAAAACCAAGCTTGCAGTGATTGAATGTTTCAAATTCTTTTTCCATTTCTTGTTCTTTATGTATGAACGTTAGCATGCAAACAATTTAATCCTGTGGTAATAATAGCAGCTTTGTTTGTTTAGCTTTGTTTGAGGCGCTGAAGCTTTGTGAGAAAGAAAGAAACTCGGACGAGTCAGATAAACTGGGAATAGGGTAAAAACTGAGATCATAATAGGAATAAAAGAATATGGAAAAAGTAAAAGCAGCACAGAATTACTTGCAGGTCACAAAAAGCCAATGCTGCATATTGTTTTAGATATTACAAACTGGAGCCAAATCTGTTGATTGAAAAATATCAGAAGACAAATAATTAGGTAAAGCCAAGATGTGTTTCAACTTTTAGAGGCAAACTCTAAACGTTTACGGGTTTTACATTTCCTTGCAATGCAGCAAATTTTGAATAATTTACAGAACAAATTTTCTCTTAAAATAATCAAACGTTTTGTGTCACCAAACCTCTTCAAATGGGTTCCCATGAGACGTTTGAGGAGTTTGTGACCAAATTACAGACAGGGAGAAACCTTTAACAGTTTTATAACGAATTTAGACACTATGTGAACAAATTGCAACAAGAACATTTTCATAACTGTTGCTTTATGTTTGCGTTTTTTCCATAAGCTCCATGAGTCCTGGTCAACACAATTTTAATCAATTACCAAAATTATTAAAAAACCTAGCCTGCCTTCTTGGTGTCCCTAAACAGTTACAGTTCAATCTTCATGAAATTTCAAGCAGGAAAAAATAATATGCTTCATCATAAATGTTAAGGTTCCTCATAGGAACATACTTTCCGTTGAGGGCAGTGACCCCCATGGTGCTCCGTGGAGTGGACATGCTGGCTACGTAGTTCCACTGCCGGGCCTGAGGGTCCCAGCGCTCCACAGTGTTCAGGTAGCTCCAGCCATCGTGGCCTCCTACTGCATACATGGGGCCCTCAAGCACAGCGATGCCTAAAACAAATAAAGACACTGTTAATATTTTTTTTAAAAAGAAAAGTAAATTTTTTAGGTATTCTCTAAGTAAAACTAAACTAGTGGAGTTATTCTGAAAAAATGGAATATCAACTCTTGTGCTCATAATTTATTTTTTTTTTTTTTCAATTTTCAAAGAAAACCAAAAGATACATGTTTGAAAGGCCCACTTGGCTGTTTTGGCTTGTTTTTAGCACCCCCTAGTGTTCCGTTAGCGAAAGCAAAATCTTATCTCTTCTCTGTGCGTTCGTCTTTTTAAATACTGCTGAAATGTCTCCTCAGCCTTCATTAGTGTCTACAGGAGCGGTTCAGGGACTGGACCGCCACTCTGAAGTTGCAAGTGTGGTATTCTGGCCACAGAGGGCAGTGGGGGGTCTGAGTAACATTTCATTAACCCAAAGGGTCATTTTAGCACATACTGGCTCAAGAAAATGATTTAAAAACATGAAAAAAGTGCATTGTATGGCTTTAAATGTTGAGCAGTAATTGTTTTTATTATTTGGAAAGTAACTTTCTGAATGCTGCAATCTTTAAAATTGCATTTTCATCCATAGTTATCACTAATCATGCAGAATTTTCATGTGTTTGTCTTAAAGCCATGCAGAAGTCCTGTTCTCAGCTCAGAGCAGACAGGAAGACTATAAAACAGCCTCTCTCAGTTCCAAGTCGTAGAGGAAAGTGATTTCCACCAGCAACAGTGCGGGGGATTTCAAAACACAATGGGTTTCTATTGTACAACCTTTATTCCCCTCAGTGAGACTTCAATTATTTCTAGGGAACATGAGGGCGCAGCCGCGTTCAGTGAAGTTCAGGGACAAAACTATTCTCATAATGAAGGTGCCTTCTCCTAAAACTCGGTGCTTTCATAATGAAAACCACCAACTCTTTCTTGTCTTCACCCACGACGTGCACGGCGGGGAACGGCCAAGCAGGGACGCTCGCAGAGACTACGTTCAAATATATTCAGACTAAAAATATGCACACAATAAGCAAAGCAGCAAGAAACATTTGCTGCAGGAAAAGATCAAAGACGGCAGCGGTAATCTGTGCAGCGTGCTCTCCGGGGCTCGCTGATACCTCCTACCACACCGGGTGAGCGAGCTGAATGCTTTGACAAGATCTGCCTGTTCTGTTAGCAGGACCTGTTTCAACTATGAATCAAAACGCTTCCTGATATGAGATGTGTTGGGCAGGGGATGATAAGGGAGCGCAGGGCCAGTGCAGCTTGCCAGGCTTTGATAGGAGAGCAGGAGCATATCAGAGGTCTGGGGGATTTTCTTTCTTTTTCACACAGCATACCATTTCTGAGCCTCGCTAACTGCTTCCTGCAATTATCAAGGATTCAAAACAATTTTAAAAAGTAAAAGATTTGAGTATCAAACACCCTGGTTTCACACTGCACAGACACAGTTACAGGAATATGTTTGGATTAAACCAGTAAAAGTCAAACGTTTAGTCTGAGAAGACTCATCTGGCACCAACACCCACCAAGTCCATGTCTGTGTGTGGACATCGGTGGCATAGTGGACCAGACTTTGGTGAGCGGGTTGTAGCATTCCACCATGTTGGACGTCTTGAGTCCGTCCCTCCCTCCGACCACATACAGCTTGTTGTCTATCACCGCCACGCCAAACTGTAGCCGTCGTCCGTTCATGACTCCAACCTGGACCCAGGTGTTTGTCCGTAGGTCGTACTTCTCGATGGTGGTTGAGCCTGGAATCATCAGCATAAAGCGTATTAGGACTTAAATTCAGCAGCAGACAGGCTAGCCGAATTATTGCATGGATACCTTTGGTAGCATCCATCCCTCCTACGGCATAAAGGGCTCCCACTGTAGACTTTCTGGGTTTTGTTCTCGGGCTCTGGAACATGGGGCGCCGCTCAGGCAGCAGATGGTATTTCATGGCCTCCATCAGTAGCTTCTGACATTCAAGGTCATTGGAGAACATCTTGTTGTTTTCCAAATCCGCAAGAAGCTGAAATTGTTTAGGATGATAAGAGAAAAATGCCTGAAAATTATGAACAACTCAGACTTTCTAATAGCAGATATTTCCCCACACACCAAGCAACGGTAGTAAAAATCATCTTAACACCCCCCCCCCTCACACACACACACACACACACGCACATACACACTTGTAGCATCCTTAGCATTAGCTGCTGGAGTTCATCCTATCTTCAGTAACACCACTCCTCCTGTTTTCTCCTTATTTAGACTCTTCTTTACTTTTGTAGCAGTCCTCTTTCAAATATGGACGTCCAGCCTTTGCCCATCTATTATAATAAGATAAATTGTTTATAGGCTGCACACACACCAGAGTGAGGAATGGTCTAAACAATTATGCTATATGGATAAAACAGGTCAGATTAAACTTCACTAAAGAGTATAACTGCCACCTGCTGAGGTAAACTGGTACCTGCATTTAGAACAAGGACATAAACATAGAAATTATATTTTAATATAGCATTTGATGTAATCAGAGAAGACCAGTTAAATGGTGACCCATCACTGATGTAGACTTCTCAGGTCTTCATATATGACTTAATCTTCGGTTTTCATGGTTTCTAACAACTTTACAGGTTATTGTCTTATACAGCCTTTATGCTCACATTTTCAGTTCAGTTTTACCAGAAAATGTTCAAAATTGACGTTAAATAAGTTTGTTTACCCAAACTAGCAAATTCAAATCAACAGCTAGGACAAGATTAGACACGTCTCATCTGAAGTTGATCAGCTGAATTTATGAAATATGGCAAAAAGAACATTTTGACATATAAAATTGTGTTCAGCATCACAGAGTGACTACATAAAGGTCTGTTAGAGGAAGACTTGTCATAGATCAGCTGAAGGAAACTCAGGTCCTGTTTCAGGTTTCAACAAAAACCTTCATCTGCTTTACATGTTTAGGTCTGACGACTTTGTTTTTCGTTGTTAACTTTACAAATGTTCTTATTATTAATAATAATAATAATAAAATAATAATAACAATGATCATATTAATAATGATAATATTAATAAAATAAATAATAATGATGATGATAATAATAATAATAACATTGATAATATTAATAAAATAAATAATAATTATGATAATAATAATAATAATAATAATAATAATAATAATAATAATAATAATAGTAACAATAGTAATAATAACAATAATAATAATAATAACAATCAAGTGCTTTTAACCCAATAATGTCCAAAATAAAAGATTTGGGGAAAAAAATTCAGAAAACTTGGTAAATTATTGTTCAAGCCCACTTTAAAAGATTACAATAAAACTGTCGCCTTAAAAGCAAAATACAAATAAAAAACAGTCGGCTGAGGGGATTTGCAGCATTGTTGACCACATTTTTATGGTTACTAATAACAGTAAAATAAACTAATAAACAGTAAAAATTGAACCAGAGGTTAGATTTCACATGGCCTTATGATGCTCACTGGTTTTTATTATCAAGCAGTTATTTTTATTTAATTTTTTTGTTGTTTTTAAACTTTTTATGAACATAAATCCTGATATTGTTGTTTGAGACCAGGGCTGGTACTGTCTGTCTCAGTGCTTCAGCGTTTGTCTCTTTTCCTGTTCTATCGAGGCAAACCACCTCCCTTCCTGCTGGCCGTCCTTTCCTGTTCAACGGGAGCTCTTCTCCCCTCTGCTACCCCCTCCCAACCACCCACCCCCTACCTCCACCCCTTCCTGCTCGTGATCAGGACAAGGTGTTAAATCAAACTGAAGCTTCAACGTAAAACATGAAGAAAAACTTTGACAAAATGGTATTTTATAACCAAGACTTCTTGGTTATAAGACTTCTTTTTCTGACTGTATTGAAATGGACGTGATTATAAAAAATCCTAATCCTAAACTGGAATTAAACCTAAATACCAGTTTTTTTTTTACTTTTTTGCAAAGTGCACTGGTAATATTGAAATATTTAAAACTGGAAAAAGAAAAAAAATCTGCAGAAAATGAATTCAGTACTGTGAAATTTATACAAAAAGTGTTTATTTGCACATAAATTAAGCCGATCTGTTAAGTAAGTTGCTATTTTCACTGTTTCACTTTAGGAGACCAAGATGTTTACATCAAACGGGTGTTTGGTAAACAAACAGAAACATATGAAATGTAATTTTACTGTTTATAAAAGGATCCATTTTTCATGAACTCCAAAAAATTCTGAATCAGCAAAAAGTCTCTTTAGAAAATGTGTTTTTACTCAACGTTTTCATATTCATGAGTTAAACTGATCTGTTTAGCGATGCCTGCAAGTAATGTGGGAAGCACTGCTCTGCCACAGAATTTCAAACGAGAAAAGAAAAACAGCTCCAGCTTCGACAATAACAATGATTCATTTCTGTTGTTTATTTGCTCACAGAAAGCAGCCTCTCCCAAGCCAGAGGAAGAAATAACTTGTGTGTTAGATCACTTTTTCCACTTTCTGGCTTTTTTTCACTTCTTTATTCTTCTAAATTTTAAAGGCTGTTTTATTGTGCTCTAGGTGTTGTCTTTTTTTTAAATGATAATTAGTTCTGGAAGGACACTTCACAGTAAAATTAAATAATTGTTGTTTTTTTACTTTATTTTCTGAAGGAATAAATTTTTACCATGAAGTTTTAACTAAGTAATTAAGCTGTGAAATTGTTGCAAATTCATGTTTTTGTGAGACGATAGTGTCGAGGTGAAGCAGGTTGCAGAAACAAAACTGGATATGTGGCTTTTCTAAAACTTGCAGGCTTTATTAAATGCTTCCACTGTTCTCTCACCTGCGGGGGAAGAAGGGGCAGGCGGATGTAAGCGAGAAGCACTCCAAGGTCTTTTTGTCGATGCTGGACATCGTATCTCACCCACATCATCAAAGCTTGAAAAATTGTTTCTTCATCGGGAACGTTGATGTCATCGCTGGAGAGCAGCTTAACAATCTCTGCCGTGGGGAGCAGAAGAAACTCCTGGTTCTGAATGACCTCCAGGAAGTGTTCCTGGAACAGAAAGGAGACACAGAGGAGACAGATAATCATCAGTTATTAGCCGAGGAAGTACGCTCGGTGCAGCAGTGTGTGTGTGTGTGTGTGTGTGTGCGTGTGTGCGTGTGTGTGTGTGTGTGTGTGTGCGTGTGCGTGTGCGTGTGCGTGTGCGTGCGTGCGTGCGTGTGTGTGTGTGTGTGTGTGTGGCACAAGGACAGGGAGGTGAAGAAAAATGAACACAAGGTGGGTATTTAGTCTCTGTCTTCCAGGACTGATGACTACAAGAGAAAAAAATATTCTGCTTCTTTTAAAAAAATTATATAATTGTTCTTATTTTTTCCTAATGTGGACTCCATTAAATAAGTAAATTCAAATCAGTCCGACATTAAACATCCTCAAAAGAAGCTCCTCCAAAAGCTAATAAGGTTGTTATTTTCCTGCTAATCATACATGATACCTTTAAGCCTCGATGAGCCGTTTTAATGAGAAACAGGAGGTCCATGCAGACAATTACAATCCCACGAACAGCGTGTCCATCTCTGAGCTCTGTGGAAGATGTTTTCTATTGCTTCTCTAAAGATTAATCTTCCATTTATTGGCCAGAAGCCCAGCCAGTATGACAGCACTGCATGGATACATCTTCAAGGTCTTTGTCTCTGGGCACTTCCATTAGAGATGATGTACTGTATAAAACCAGCTCTCTTCTACGGATCTATACTATGTCCAACATTTAAACACTCAAAAGACAGACTGCACAATTATTTGCCTTGTTTACTCTTTGGACGATGCAGCGGAGCATTAATTACCAAGATGCTGCAGTAACTGTGATCTCTGTTGGGTGGATGTTCCTAATTTATATATTTAAAAAAACAACCAAGTTATTGATCATTAGCTTGTAACAAATTACAGTGTCTTGGTCTAATCTTTATGAGAGCGGGCTTTAGGAGTTTAGGACAAAGAGCTTTAATGAAATGAGGAACATCTATTGATCTCTAGCGGTGAAGCTGAGGTGGAAAGTTCATCCAGCTCTTGTATCAGTTTGTTACAGTCACCGGTTGTGCATCGTTGACAGCAAAACTGAGGGTCAAACTGATTTTTATGAAGATTGTCTATTAGAATTGCTGTTGGGGAAATGGGATTAGAAAGATGAAAGGGTGCCAATGCAGTAGCTCAGGAGGTAGAGCGGGTTGTCCAGTAATCAGAGGGTTGTAGGATTGATCCCAGCTGCTGGCAGAGAATGCTGTTGTTGTGTCCTTGGGCAAGACACTTAACCCATCTTGCCTGCTGGTGCTGGTCGGAGGGACTGGTGGCGCCTGTGCTCGGTAGCCTCATAGACATGAATACGTAGACGCCCCATTGAGCGCTGGAGAGCGTAACAGCGTCGCCGCCATATTGGATGGGTCTCCTCATTCTCCAAAGTCAATGCAGGGTGAGCAATTATGCCCGTTTTTGTGCAGCCTACAGTTGCAACAACCGGCATACTATTGAAAACAGCTCATGTGGGATTACTATTGACTTTTCTACCCTACCTGATGGGATTTTATATTTTGTTTAATTATGTTTATATTTTAATTGTCATGCCATACCATGTGTCTAATTTTGTGAAAAGGCATGATAAAATGTGTTTTTTAGCTGGGTAAGCACCTTCTTCAGTAGAAATGAATGCACTGGGTGCGAATGGAGACCCAACTAAGATGGTGGCCGGCCACTACGGCAGCTCCAATAGTCAGCGCCAGTCCACGAGGTGTTTACGTATATATGTCTGTGGGTAGCCTCGCCTCTGTTCTGTCAATGTATCTCAGGGCAGCTGTAGCTACATTGTAGCTCATCACCATCAGGTATGAGTGTGTGTGCATCGGTGAATGACTGATTGTGTTGTAAAGCGCCTTGGGGGGTTCTAGGACTCCTACACAGAAGGCGATATATCAAATACAGGCCATTTACCATTTTACAGCACGGGTGGGCAACTCCAGTTCTCGAGGGCCCCTATCCAGCATGTTTGAGTTATTGCTCTGCTCCAACACACTTCAGTGGTTGAATCACCTGTTAGACAGCTTATCAAGCTCTGCTAAAATCAGGTGCGCTGAAGCAGGGAAACAACAAAAATATTCTTAGGGAACTGATGAAGCAGTTCCAGCTAAATGAAAACTCCTTTAAGACATTTGCGTTTACAGCAGAAGTAAATAAACTGTCGTCGACCAAAGATGTCACTGCAATGGTAGGGAGACCCGCCAGAAAAGGTCTACGCCCCCTGCTGTCCTGAAGGAGAATTGCTTTGCAACACTGACACACCAATGGAGAAGTATAAAAAGAAAAAAATTCTGTCAATATGTGTGCATGTGAGTGCAAACTTGCTGATGAAGAAGTATAAACTAGGCTTAACTTTGAATAGAAATTAAGCTTTAAAAGAGGGACTGTTCATAAACTATACGTAGTGTTAAACATTTTCTCAAGCATGAGAAATATTATAATTCTATAGTTCTATGGTCGAAACAAAACCTATTACTTCTTTGCACAAAATCCCTCTCACATAAAGCAATTTCAGCAGGTTTATTCTTGACAGTTTCAGTACCTTCCACAATGAGTCGTTTCAGGGTTCTGTCACTTTAAGAAAACAAGCTGGAGCTGGCCACGCCCACCTCTTCCTCGCTCAGGCTGCTATATGCTGAGATGCTCCGATACCTAGGAGGGGCTAGGAGTAGGGCCTTAATGTTGTGGTTGTTGTGGAAATTGCTCTCAGTTTTTGCCAAATTTCCTCTAAACTCACAAATGTACAGCTGCAAAAGGTATGTTCCTGAATGCATCGCATGTTTTGATATATTTTTTACAGAAATTTTTAAAGTTGCAAGTATATCTGCATGCTGAAAATCGTGAGTGAAACAGCAAAGAGGGTGAATCAACAACAGTATTATTGCTCATGCTTTAATCAGTATAAAGATGAACGGGATCCTTACCAAGACCTTTTGAATCACCTTCTGCTAAAACTTGCACAAATACAGAAAAGTTGAGGAGTTAAATATTATCTGTGCTGCTATTACATATTATTGTCAGAGGGCTGGTATCATAAAGGAAAAGGATGTTTGAGGCTCAGCTGCAGTTTACAAATAGAAGAAGAAGTTTATCAAACACAACTCAGTCCACTCAGAACACAGCGGATGCTGTAACCAGGAAGCCCACAGCCCTCCCTACTCATTACTGAAGTGATTGAACAGGAAGCTGGCCCTCTTGTGCAGTTTGATGATTAGATTAACCTTCTGGTCTTGGACGGAGGCTACGTACACTGGGTGAGCAGATGTCCTTTAGGAGATAACGCCTGCCTAGCTGCTGTCACTTCTGCACAACTCGGGGGGAAAAACATGATCTGTCTGACAAATATGGGCTGAATCCTAATCCAGGACAAATTTACCTCATAGAAATATACGGAAACTGCATATATATGGAAGTGCATTGATCCAATAATCTGTTCTCACAGTGCACAACCAAATGACATGATTTGGAAGTGTGAAATGATTCCATTTCTATTCTATCCAAATACCCACATCATCTCTGCTGAAATTAGAAGATATAAATAACCAAGAATCAACATTCTGTTCCCGTATGACTGAATGTTATTATTGATTTATTTTAGATAAGAGCTGAAAAATTACTTCTACAGTCAAGGTGAAATGAAAATATACCCTCCATTAATGAAGTTTTTATGAATCATAGCATAATAAGAAAATTTCCAACTGTCTAAAATTATTTAAATCTAACCTCAACAGATTTTCCGTGCCATTCTTTTTTAAACGAAATGAAAAATGGAAGTTCAAAGGGTGAAAGAAACCAAATTTTAGGAGTTATATTAACTGCTGTAACTGGAAGTCACATATAGCTTATATAAAAAGAAAAATTGCCAAAGCCATAGCAGTATTACACAGAGTTAAGTTTCTACTAAATAGTTCTGGTTTGTTAACATTATATAACTCACTGATTGTTCCATATTTAACTTACTGTGTAGAAATCTGGGGATCCACATATAGAACTCATACTCAACCTCTGTTTATTCTACAGAAAAGAGCATTAAGAATCATTGTAGAGATCCCTCAAACCCGTTATTTAGCAAATATAAAATACTGAAGTTTCATGATTTAGTGGATTGGAAAATACTGTAATCAATGTGCAGAGCAAATACACAAACTTTACCAGCAAACATTCAGAAAATTGTTGAAAAAAGAGAGAGCAGTTACTTGTTGAAAGGAAGAGCAGTCTTTAAAAAACCCAGGTTCAAAACCAAAGTAAAGGAAATGAGAATTTCAGTAAATGGTGTAAAATTATGGAATAACCTTAAAGAATTAGGGTCACTTAACACATTTAAAAGATGTATTAAATTAAAGGTACTGAGAAGTTATGATAATGTAAATTAAGTTGGTGTCTGTCAGCGAGACTTTAATTGTTAGAACAGGATGTGATTATAATGTATATGTGTTGTATGAAAGATGGAATGTACTTTTGTTAGTTTTACTAAGTAACAAGGGACGGATAATATTAGATATTTTCTTCTTCCGGCCCGTTTTAGTTCAAAAATGTATTGTTTCTTATTGTTGTTTTTTTACATTTACATATACATATATATATGTATATACTGTATATTTTATTTTTAATGAAATAAATAAAGGAAAAAAAACTTAACATAAGGATCGTTAGCCACCTTTGCAAAAGCAAAGGTTTTCACAGCTTGATGGTCTGGAGCATACAAGTGTGTGTTAACACAACTCCAATGATGGAAAAAATATCTATATTTTTGCTGTCCATAAATTTAGGAAAGGTTAAAGTTCATTTCTAAAAATGTGTAAGAAAGAATGTTCACCAGTGAAAATGTTTAAAGATCGCTACTTATTTTCATAGGAGTGGGCATCCCAGCAGGTTCATCTCAAGGTCAGAGGTCAGTGCCCAGAGATAATAAAACACATTTTAAAAAATCAAGAACTAGATATCAGACTATATTTGCACCATCTGATGCAACGTTGTACAGAGGAGTGGTCCAAAATCTTTTCACAATGATGTAAGAGACTGAAGTCAGACAGAAAATAACCACTGAGAGTTATTGCTGCTAAGGGTTGTTCTACAAGCTTTGGATTGTGAGATGGACTCACAACTTTTCCATTTTGAATTTGTTATTGTTTAAAAATGACACAATGGAATGTGTTTTGTTCTTGCACAATTGAAGTTAGAAAATCCATAAAACTCTCCAACTAAAAAAGTACTATGACTGTAGTAACATTTACTACTGAATTTAACTGACCTCAGTATGAATGACTTTCATGTAAAAAGCAGGCATAGAGTGATGCTGAAACACTCTTGTTTCTGTAATGGTTCTGTATTAGGTGTCATTGTGCGTTTCAGCAGTGAGGAGCATTGACCCTTATTACAATGTAAATAATTGACCCCAACTCTGTTCACTGTCCTACCATGGTGTAATTATGAGCCACATTCAGGAGGTCCACACAGCCCTGGGCGTCTGCAAAGGACCGTATTCCCAGGCAGTTGGAGGGATGAAGCTGCTTCATGAGGAAGCTGCAGCAGACCTGGATGACTTGTGAAAGCTGGAGGAGACACGCCGCTGCCAATAAACTCTCTATGGTCTCCTCTTTCAGCTCAAGGACACCTGGAACGGCACAGCAGGATCATGGAAAAGGATGTTTAGCTAAAACCGGGATGGAAGTCATTTAAATAAGAAATAAACAGAACAGGTTCTTTCTATAATTTTATTTTTCACATAAAAAAAAATTTCTATGTCAGCATTATGATGTTTACGTCTCACCTTTAATAGTGTAAGAGTGAATTTACTAATTGAAACACATGTTTGGGGATTTATTGTGGGGGGTTTAGCCTGATAAAATAGGAGCTTCCCACTTTGTGAGCCCAGTGATGAATTACCTTATTGATCCATTTTAATCGTTTCCTTGGTCTCATAATGACTTACAAAAGCCAGTGAGTTTATTTTATAGGCACTCACCCGTGTAGGCGAAATGAACCAGGGATCTGAGGGCCTCCGGATCCACTCCCTCCATCTTTATCTCCTCTTGCTTCGCCTCCCTCACATCGCTGGTGAACATAGCAGCAAAGTAGTCCGAAACAGCACTTAGGACCAGTCTGCCATAAAAGGGGAAAAATGCATTAAAAATGCTCTTTTATGTTTCTACTGGGACATGCTGGATGACTTCAAGAGTGTTTTTCTTCAAATGTAGCATTGCACTTCAAATGTGAACATGTCTTTGCAGTTTATTTTATCAAATTGTAATGTCTGAGTAAATATGTTTTGTAGCAGCTGTTTCATGTTTCATGCTGCGCTTCTGCTTGAGAAGTTTTACATCATTTTAGGTCGCTGAGTCAAAAGTACAGACTCATTTAAAAAGCTGCTTTCAAGTGAGTTATGAATTATTTTAACCTGCAACAACTTTATTCTAATGACCAGATGGACATTAAAGTGGCCCAGATTTCACTGGTGGGCTTGTCTGTGTTGCTTAAATAGTTTTGCTGAAGACAACAGATAGAAGGTTGAACATGGAAGCAACAGCCTGTTTCTACACCTCACTGATTACCACCCACTGCTCAAAGGTGGGCTATAATGTTTTTGCTTATATGTTAGTTCGCTTGTAGTTTGTTGTATGTACGTTAGCAAATGTTGTCATCGTTGATCGAAATACAGGGGAGATAGGGAGCCCGTCTACCCCAAAAGGATGATGGGCTCCCCCATCAACTGACACACCCAGAGACGAATGAGTTTTAACGGAGGTGATTGGACGGACAACGACTCAAGATTTCAAGATTTGACCAAAATAACTATAAGTCAATTATTCAACATAAGATGATTCTTTTTTAAATTGTGACATGAAAATTAGTGGGAACACATGTATTCCCTTAAAGCCATATGCAACTTTTTCATATTTTAAAGGTGTCCTAGAATGCAATTAATCAACAATCTAAAACAGAGCTTTGAGCCTCCAAAAAGCATAAGAACATTTTTTTTGGCTTTCATCTGTCCCAGGAGCCCTGATACAGGCCATTCTAAACCCCCTTACTCAGGCCTTCAGTGAAAAGAGCTGTTTCCCCTCCCACTCGGCCAGGACATGCTGATTGGTTGGTTTCCCCAGAAGGCCTCAGACACATGCAGGTTTGAGGACGCGTGGCTCCCCCTTATGACGTGTTAAGGATGCTTTCTCAGAACAGGAGGTTTTCTCTCGCCTTTTTCAACTTTCTAATTTACATAAAAAGTAGGTCAAACACGGCTTTGACTTTTTGGCATGCTGCTGTTGACCACCCAAGCTGTCTTATTCAACAACAAGGAAAATGTTGGTTTACATTCTAGGTCCCCTTTAAATCATGTTCTTGAGCCAGTATGTGCTAAAAATGACCCTTTACAGGGTTAATGAAATGTTACTCAGACCCCCACCGCCCTCTGTGGCCAGAATACTACACTTGCAACTTCAGAGTGGCGGTTTGGTCTGTTGGACTTAATAAAGTGGAGCTGACATGCCTGGTGCTGTAGTCTGCTTCCAGCATGTTTCCTGCATGTTTTAGATCATGAACACAGCTGATTTGTTTGATTTAGTGATGAACCGCTCCTGTAGACACTAATGAAGGCTGAGGAGACATTTCAGCAGTTAGAGTAAGGTGTTAAAAAGACAAACGCACAGTGAGGAGGGTTTTACTTTTGTTTTTACTAACTGGACGCTAGGGGGTGCTAAAAGCAAGCCAAAACTGCCAAGTGTGCCTTTAAAGCTGGAGTACGTCATTTAAAATATTTAAAGTACCTTAAAATGCTTAAATTTCACTATCTGACCCTGTTCTATGACATACAGTAGGTAATCTTTCATAATTTATATTTGCCCCAAGTCCCTCCCCTGGACTGTACAGCAAGAACGTTGACCAATACATGTGCGCATCCATGAAGAGGAAGCAATCAGTCAATGAGAATGCACCCCAGTTCCCAGCATGCACCACTCAGTCACACAGATGCCTCAGTGATATTATGGTGCGTTCCAGTTGTCCTCGGAACTCGGAATTTCCGACTAGGAAAAGACGTAACAAGCTCGTTTTGCGTTCCAAATTCCAAACTCGGAAAAAATTGACGCCGCCAGTAAAGCTGCGTGTGTTGTTGCTCTGTATGAGTACAAAGAACTAATAACAAACTATTCTCTGCACCTATGCCCCTCGAGGAAGAATGCAGGAAACGCATAGATAGTGTCACACACAACAATCGGCAGTTGCCACATAAAACCAGAAAAAATCATTAAAAATCAAACGTCAAAATGTAAACACCAGGAACAGTAAAAAACCATAAACACCGGTCAATTTCTTTGGCAATGCTGACGTTTTCAGCAACGTAACTATTGATAACAAGAATAAACAACAACTCGGTGCCTTTAAATAGCAAAAAGAAAGAAAGAAATCAGAACATATTAAAAAATGTAAAGACTACAACAACACTGGGCGCGGCCATCTTTAAAATGGTGATCTTGGGGTCCTCTGAAACAAACGAGCTCGCAGCTCGGAATTCCGAGTTCATTGCGGTTAACTTATCTCGGAAAAACGAGTTCCGAGGACAACTGGAATGCACCATTAGCACACCAACCTAGCTTGAATGCTAATTCGACCTGCATTGAATTAATTTCAGTCTGTAAACTTCAAGAAAAAGGAGGGAGGAGAAAAATGGATTTATCTTTTGAGTATTGAAGCTAAGTGATTAGCGTAGCATTCAGCCTTATGCTACTGTTTTAACCTGTTGTAGCGTTAGCAACGATTGCGAGGGCCGGTTTCCTGCTGATTTTAGATGTTGCCCTGCTTGAACACTGCAGATCTAATTAAAATGAGTGATTAGCAGCTGCTGCAGAACCTGATGAAGGCTGAGGGGATAATTCAGCAGTTAGAACCAGGTGTGCAAAATCATCATGCTACAAAACACAGCTTTAAGCTATGTTGGGTCTTTAACATTTTAAAATGCATTACAATTTTTATTGAATCACCATTGCTTTTCACTTGTGGATGAAAAGGAAAAAACATTTTCAAAGACGTGTTGGACAGAAAGATATTTTTATGTGTGTCTGGTTGAACAAACAAAATGACAAATTGGCATTCAAGCAGATGCGCTCAGTGAACAGAATGGCCTTTAACATTCAGACGACATCATACAATCCGTTCAATACTGCCACTTCAATTCAACAGTCTTCTGAGATGTTGATGCCCGAGTATCCAGTGGAGCACAGTGTTCCTCTGTGTCAGGCGTAATGAGGATTGACAGAGGTGTAATTAAATCACAGCAGGGTTGACATTTAGGAACAAATCAGGGAACATGGAGTTTGTATGTCATCTCACGTTTAAATACCTGCTTTGAATTTCAAATATCATCTTGTTATTTCTTAGAATGATCCAGCTGACAAAATGTGTTGCAAAATGTGATCCAGACCGGAGCGTCGGCGCCCACTCTGGCAGATTAATGAACCTCATCCAGATGAGCTGCTTTACCCTTTAATCTATAGCAGCTGCAAGACTAATTAATGAAATGAAAGCAGACAGAAGCGAAAACACCAACCTGTGAGCTGGTATCTTGTGATCCCCTGCTATCAGGAGGACATCACACAGCTGCTTGTGCTGCAGGTACGTCTCCATTTTACGGAACGTCTGCTCGGCGTGATTTGTGGCCTGGAAAAATTCATCGGAGGAGTTGGTGTTCATTCTGGAGAAATTGCTCAGAACCAGCCTGTGGGAGACGAGACACAAAGCAGGAAGTGATTTACTGCATCAGAACATTTCTCGCCCGGATGGAACATATAGTTTATTTAGAGCCACTGAAGGTTAAACTAGGTTTGTTGAAGAAATGGCTTAATTTACTCAAAAATATTGGGTTCACTGTTATTATTCAAGAAGCAAATAGCTGCACACATGTAGAAGAACAATCGAGGACACTAAAGAAAGTATTCTTTTGTTCCCAGCAGAACAACTGTATCTGTCCTGCCACTCCGAGCTGAAATTAAAACCATTATGGACTGAACTCCAAACACAAGCTGATAACTGAGCGCTGCCATCCGGTGAGACAAGAAAGCCGTTCTATAAGCAGCAGCCTTCCAGACAGAAAGGTCTTTTTGGGTGTCTGTGTGTGCATCTGCATGTGTTTGTGTGCATGTGTTTGTAACAGGGACTTAACAAGTGAGCCGGCCTGTCTCATGCAGCATTGTGTGGAGACTGAGTCCCCATCCCCACAGGCTGCTAGATTACACGCTGTTTTACAGACACCCCAGTAATCCCTCACTCTCGTGGCAAGGCAAGCAGCCCAGTCACTCTGGTGTCCTTCACAGAAGAACGTGTGCCCAGTGACATTTAGGGCTGTTTGTTGAGCTACGTAAACATCCGAGCTGCCTCTCCAAGAGAATCGTCTCGCGTGTTTTATTTATTTATTTTTTCTGCTGTGAGGAGACTGATATGGCTCAGGAAAAAAATAAATGTAGCTATTTAAAGCAACACTTTGCGCCCCTACTTATTACTGCTCGTGTGCTGATATGAAAGCCGCATTAACTGGTCTAAGTTACAGAATTGTCAATAGAAATAAGCTGCAAATACAAACTGTAATGGTTGGCAGCTCGATGCATTGGCCCACTCTGAGATTTATAACACAGGGAAGATGGAGAGGGGGCTGTGGTTCTGATTGATGTCCTGTTTAACACGTTGTAACAAAGTTTTCAGCCGAGTGAGGAACTTTTCCTCGTTGTTTCGCCAGAAGCAACAATATTTCCCCTTTGGGAACTGTTTATGTTTCACCGCAGTCGTCGCAGCATCCTATAGTCTAACCTTTATTGGGTAGCTTTATGCTAAATGCAAAAGTAATTTATTGCCCTGCCTCGGTATTCCCTACTGACTCGGGAATCTTGCAAAGGAACACCAAACAAGACTGAATAAGCAATTGGGCCATAAAAGCAAGATCCATTGCTTTTCTATTGGCTCCGAGGCACGCTGTAAGGATTTTTCATGGCTACCAATCTCTCCGACACTAATTGCTTTGGTATCACATTCTGGGGAGCAGTAAATTCTGAGGTGTATATTTTGCTTCTAGTGGTGGGTTGGATCATCAAAAGTATAGCCCGGTTTTATTAAGGCACTAAAACCCCAGAACACCTTGTAGAGGAGCCGCTGCAGGGAGAATGATGCTACACCACAAACCTGAATCACTGAGCAATTCAAGGAAAAAACACAAGAAGGACTGTGAACTAATCCAGGAAGAAGATGTAGAAGATGAACAGTCTTACAATTTGGTTCTTGCACCTTCTTAAAGCCGTCTCACCCACATGTGACTAATTGCCTTGGAGACACAGCAGTAGCAGTGTTTATTTAATGCTTTGCAAGTGAGGAAGATGGCGTATTTAACACTTATGTCAGAACTATGTTTCTATTTAAAGACAACACTCATGTACTGCATGACACGCTGTTGAAAATGTTTCAAAACTAAGATATGTTCCTCCATCAGCTCAGATTATCTCTCGACTGTAAATGTCAGACATGCTGCTGAAAATCTTATCCCAACCAGAATCGGTCCCATCCTTCTACTAGAGCGGGAGCTGAGCCTGAATGGCCCAAATGGGAAATATATCTTTCAAAATGGATTATAACAGCTAGGCTGCTGAACAGCTTGAGTTGGTTGGAGACTCCAACCGCTTCTAAAGAACCTCTTACAGTATGTGTCAAGTTGATGTGTTTCCTGAGATCTTTATGTCTCTGTCTTGTGAAAGTCGCTGAGCTGAGGGATGTATAGGCTCTAACTGTTATGACTCCATCTGGGAAGGGAGACTTTAAATAAATTCTCACAATGCACCAAAACACATTTTTTCTCTCTCTCTGTAATTTTTCAGAACTGTAAAAGGGGTTCACAACGGCACTTTTCCTTCTTTTCTCTGAAGCTCATACACGTACACCTGCTTGACATTCAGTTAGGCCGTCAGCTGCACACAGGAACCGTGTCCTCGTGAAACCGCTTCAAGTGCAGTCAGCAGGCATTTTATGTCAAAGGGCGTGATGAAAAATTGCCTTAGCTATTGGCAGAAATGAAATATGGCCTTGTGTGTTTTCTACAACAGTTACTGCAATGTGCAATAATCATAATCTGCAAAGAGCTGCAAACACAGAATGTAGTTAAAGTTGAAGTAAGCAGCTAAGGAAGGCATGAGGTCGATGAGTGTCTTCCTGTGTGTGTGTGTGCATGCGTCCGTGCATGTGTGTGTGTGTGTGCGCGTGTGTGTGTGTGTGTGTGTGTGCCGAGGGTTTGGGGGCGTTCTGTAAGTAAAAAATGTGCAGATCCTAGCAGAAAGCTCCTTGCTGCTGGCAGGTGAACTTGCATGGTGTATGAGGCTGTCATCATCATAATTTATTAACGTTTGATTATACTGGGTAAACAAATGAATATGCAGTATTGGAGCTGTGGATTGTGATGTATGTTTGCTGTATGCATTGATCTTATACAGCATATCCAGCAGGCTAATGATGGAATTTGAAAGTCTGATTTTATTCCCAATTAAATATTTGATTGATTAGATTTGAAACGCTGATTGGATGATTTAACATTGCTGTTTAATTTAGCTAATGTGCAAAACAAGGCAAGATTGGATAAATTGACAATAAATTGGAAGGTGAATCAGAATACTACAATATTGCAAAGAAAAAAACAAAACTTTTTACTTTTTAAAAGTAAACTGGTTACTTTTGGCAGAGTTACATACATACATTTCCCTTTAATATTAGAGTTTTTGCAGAGTTTTAATGTGAAATTGCATCTGACAAAAATACATTTTCATCACAGACATTTCATCTAGATGTTGAAGATGTGCAGTACCTTGGACAATTATTTACTCCCTCAGAGATTTCTTGTTTTTTGGATCTTTTTGGTCACAGATCAGTTTCAGATATAGTCTCAGACAAAAATAACCAGTGTAAATTCAAAATGCAGTTATAAAAACCTCTGCTGACCAAAAAGAACACAAAAGTACATCATAATAATACTTTTGGGAAGTATTTCCTGGTCTGTGGAAGTTTTTTGTCAGGTGTGTGTCCCGTTCCATCTGGAGTCAAAGTTACACTGCATTACAGAAACCGATCATCAAACCAACAGTACAGCATGGTGGTGGTAGTTTGATGGTCTGGGGCTGCTTTCCTGCTTTAGGACCTGGATAACTTGCCATAACTGGTGCATCCATGAATTCTGTTCTCTATCAGAAAATCCAGAAGAGAACTGCCTGACCTTTGACCTTAAACAGGCAGTTTGTGCTTGAAAACCCTCCAACATGGCTGAATTAAAGCAATCATCCAAATATTAGGGCCAAAATTCCTCCACAGTGATGTGAGAGACTCTACCAGTTATCACAAACACTTGATTGCAGTTGCTGCCTCCAAGGGTGGTACAACCAGTTATTAGGTTGAGGGGGCAATTCTCACACAGGAACAGATTGTTTTGAATAGATTTTTCCCTCAATAAATGAAGCCATCATCTCAACACTGCAATTTGTATTTACTCAGATTAGCTCTCTTTCCAATATCATCATCCAGACCTCCTAATTTTATTTTGACTCGAGTTGCTGTGGGACAATTCTAAAATATTATTGCTGCTCCTCCAAATTGATTTATTGAACAAAAACTCTGTCAGGGAACATTTCCTTTGAATTAGCTCCAGTTCTGGGAAACAATCCTGAATGATCAACATTTGAAAGAATCTGATGATTTGTCCTTTTTGCCCTGAAATGGCCTTTGGAGCACAGAATGCCAACTTAGCAAGAGAACTGACATGCAGATTAATGACAGCTGTAAGCCTCTGTCAACTACCAATTTAAGATTACAAAAGATAAACGGAGTTGTTCAATTTATGGCTTCTTAAGAGCACGTCAAATTGGATGTGTCACACGTAGACCAATTTGAGCTGCGTAGCCTTATGAGGCGTTGGACCAGCGTCTGAATTACTGCTGTTGACAACGAGGGAGGTGGTGGTATTTCTTCACCAAGGCAGCGGAAAGAGAATTGAGATATCATTCAAACTAACAGCCTGCTGACTCAAGGCTCTGTTATTGTTTATGTGGGAGAGGTCATGGTTTCTATTCCACTCAGGTTAACTTCTGTCATATATTCTCCGTCAAACTCTTGGAAGAGGTTATTTGGACGAGAGTCACAAGGACACAACAAATATAGAGCATATATATTTATATAAACAGACAAAGGTGACATGCAGCGAGGCAGCATATACATCCTGTTTCCTTCATTATGCGTCTCTGCAGATATGCACCAGGATAATGAAGGTTATCTAAATTTAAAGGCAACCAAATGGAGATGAATAATTATAGCAACGTAGACCTCAGCACATACTCTCCAATTACTTTATGAAGTACACCTATTTCAGATGATAGCAAGCCAACAGGAGCTCAAATATCCAATCACTACAACCAAGGTCTGCAGAATAGCATCTGTAAACCAGAACATGGGGAACTTTGATGCAGAGGGACTAAAGTAGCAGAAGATCTCACCTGGTGTCACTCCTCTCAGCTAGGAACAGGAAACTGAAGCTACATTTCACACAAGATGACCAAATTATTATTATCCTCTGAGTGCTGGTGCTGCTGTTACAAGTGAATTTCCCCACTGTGGCATCAATAAAGTCTATTCTATTCTATTCTAAATTTCAATCCAGTCCAGAACCTTTGGAATGTATTAGAACAGAAGATTCACTTCATGCATGTGCTGCCATGTCCATATGGAATGTTTCAATTCAGTTCATTTATATAGCACCAATTCACAACAAGAGTCGTCTAAAGGCACTTTGCAAAGTAAACATTCCAGTTGAACCTACTACTCAGTGCACAGAGTTCAGTTTATTTAGTTAAAAGTTTCCTATAAAAAATCTAGTCATTGACTAGTTTCAGAGACTTACAGCAATCTCCATATTAAGATAGCATGTAGTGACAGTAGAGAGGAAAACTCCTCTTTAACAGGAAGAAACCCCCAGAACCTGGCTCAGCATGAGCAGCCATCCGCCATGGCAAATGCTGTTGAATCTATGACAAGTAGAATTAAGACCAACCTGGTTCTAGCAAGGTGTACCTAATAAAGTGGACACTGAGTGTCTTTGTTTTTGTTTTCAATCTTCTAAATGTTTCAGGAAAACTAGTTTCAAAGCAGGAACTTCCTGTTTTTCATACATCCTGACATTAATCTTCACGCTTAAGTGTTCCATCCGTCCAGTGAAGCTTCCTCTACACACGCTGAGCTGTTTTTATTGATTTCTATAATGAATTCAGTTTGACAGCAGTGTGAAATATTAACATAAGGAGCAAGAAACTATATACATTAAATAAATTGAAGTAATTGATGAGCTGGTTTAGAAAGCGTGTGAATGAAGCCAATCACAGAGGGGTGTGAGTGACACATTTCTTCCACCCACATGCATGACTTTTGTATTTTTCTCAACCACCAGAACTGATTTCTAGATTCCGCCTTAGAGATTGTGACAAATTATGTGTCATGGATTTATGATGCGAGACGTAATCGGGCCACCCAGCTGGTGAAGTAAATAAATGTACATATCTCAGTGACATCCTGCTTAGCGACAGATGAACGTGTCATCCATGATGTGTCACACAGTCGCCGGCTTGTTTCAGGCTACTTTGGAAAAACGCGGGTACCAAAGTTCCTGTTAATAAGCAACTTTATTTTCATTAGGCATGCTTTCAGTTATAAGTCTTTGTCAGTGTTCTGATTTATTAGAAAAACACTCTTTTCTAAAAGTCTTGCAGGGCAAAGCTTCATAAAAAGAGGCCTTTTAGTTCTGTAACTGACATTTATAGTTTAAGATTTATCATTTTGTTCAAACTGCTAAATGTTTAAACATTTAAAAAGACTTTCTGATAATCTAACATTGTTAAATACATCAATGAATACACATAAAACACAGAATATCTGCACAAGGGATGGGTTTCACGATCCAGTAGAGCAGAACTGTTTCAATAATTCAGAATCATTGTCAAAATATGCTGGCTGTGCTTTTTTTTTAACATGGCCAACACGAACTCAAGGATCCATGGAGCCAGAGAGCTACACATTTTTTACTTTGAGGCACATCTTTTATGCATGCACTTTTCACACACAGGGACTCCAAAACACGAAAATCTGCCAATTATGCTCACACCAAGAGCAGAATGTGGAGTTGATTCTAAAGCTGAATCTTAACTCGGAATAATTCATGTTCAGTTCAGGGAGCCCAACCATCCACTGCCTGTGGCATTCATTCAATCCACCCTGACACGCTCTGCACCGTAGGTAGAGGCTTGGAAATACACCTGAAACAAAGGGACAGGTTTACTTTCATTGTTCTTTTCATCACCAGCTACACGGGCAAAAAGCGCGCGGGAATCAGCAAATCTTAAGGACCAATCACCTCAGAATGTCACAGACGTAAGATGAAAGGAGAGCTGGTCTTTTCATCTATCAGGTGAGGTGTGTTTTTAGTGTTCTGCCAGACAGCAAACACACAAACGGGCTGACACTGACACATTCATCTCTAACCTGTTTACTTCCTGGAAGAAGATGTAGGATCATGAGGAAAAACAGTGAGAGGAAAAGGGGGACGGGATTTATCACTGGAAAATTGGTTTAGGAGAGATCAGCGTGAGGATTTGAGAGAAGATTTGGATTCTGTGCTATTCACTAGCTATGATAGCTTTTAGCTCATAAAGAGGACAGTTGCAGCTCACTAGATAATGTATGTGATTTCTTTTTATAGGTCCGAGACGTGTTATGTGATGCAATATCTGCTTTTAACTGAATGGAACAATTGCATTAGCGTGCTTAGTGGGAATACTCAGAGGAATGGAGTGAAGGTGTAATCAGGGTGTAATCTGGGCCACAAACAGAAAGGAAGCAAACAGAAGAGGAGCAGCTTTCAGTTCAATGAATAATTAAAAGGATGTTTTATTGGTTTATCCAGCCTGACATGCTGTGGACAATGGGAACGAAGTGTCTGCTGGTGGTGGAAGCAGGAGTAAAGTAGAAAATGATGGTTTTGGATTTAAAAGATCTTTCTGCAGGATAAAAGTAAAATAATCACAAAGCAGCAGAGCCTCAGAGAATGTAAACAGATTTTAGCTGTGATTCTACATGTTACATAACTCATTTATTATTTTAGAGGAAGGTTATGCTCAAAAACAAAACATGATTACTTTTTAATCAAGAGATGCTGCCTGAAGCAACAGTCTTCTTCAGTTAGAGGAAGTTTTTATTTAGCAGATGCTCTTACTTTGAAAGAAACATGTTTTTTTTTTTTTAAATCTCATGATCTGATGTGTGATTATTGGCCTCCTAAGTTATAACTGCTGATAAAAGTCCTACCTCTCTCTGGCCTCCACCTCTGCAGGTTCCTCCGTGCTGCTTTTCACATCTTCCTGGCCAGAGTTTGTTTCCTCTTTCCTTGTAGCACAGGGGGAGGAAACACTCTTTGGGGTCTCCTCATTCACCTGGAGGCCTTGGATGGTGCTCGGCAGGTGATGCCAGGACTGCTGACCCGTCCTGACGTAGACAGGTGTCGGCCCCAGCGTTTGAGGCATGACGCTGTGGACCGGGCTGCTGGTCTTCCTTAGTCCTCCGATGCCTCTTTCCCGTGAGTGGCTCTTCAGCCGTCCCTGGACAGGAGTTCCTCTGTGGTCCAGGCCATCCTGCTGGATGTAGCCCCCCACACCTC
The DNA here is from genome assembly GCA_006937985.1 of Aphyosemion australe. Lineage (NCBI taxonomy): Eukaryota > Metazoa > Chordata > Actinopteri > Cyprinodontiformes > Nothobranchiidae > Aphyosemion > Aphyosemion australe. Next base: position 1,810,882 of record SSNS01000087.1, read on the forward strand.
CACCTCCTCCTCCACCGGCAGAACCTTGGGATGAATGGCTGAACCAGCGCCAGCGGAGCCTGAGGATCTGCTTCACGTCAAACTCCTTCTTTCCTGACACGGACATCCTCTTCTGGGGTTGGAGCAGACGAAGGCAGTGGTATGATGAGTCCCCAAAAACATGGAGAGCAGAGAAGAGAAAAGCTTTGCTTTCAGTCCTCACTGATTACAGTCTACCTCCTCTTTGCTGTTATTGTCTCTACTATCATGACCACCTCCTCCTCCTCCTTGTGTTACACCTCCGTTGTTCTTTTAGCTGAGATAGGAAGCGGCTCTCTGCAGCTTTTGTTCCAGTGCCTGAGACTGCTGCCCTCCCTCCAACTCTCTCTCTCTCTCTTTTCTTTCTCTTTCTCTCCTTCCCTCCTGTGCTGCTGCTGTTTCTGTTTGCTGCTGCTGCTGCTGTGCCGCTGAAGCTGAGTTAATGCACATGCATGATCTACCCTCCCTCCCCTTTGCCTCCTCTGCTGCGCTTTCTCTCTCCCTCTTTGCTCATCTTTCCTGTGCACACACTAACACACGCCACTAAAGATGGACCCATGCAGTCTGGAATCAGAATGAGAAGATCCCACCAGCCCTTTGTGGACCTCTCCACTGCTGCTCTGTATAAGTATGTGCATGTTTCTGTGTTTGTGAGCGATAACGTGGCTGCCTGCTCCTGCTGCTGAGGAGGGAGGTGGGGTATCATGGAGCCTGGATGATGATGAGGTCACACCTTAACAAAGTAAACCCACTGCTTGCATAAACAGTGACAGAGGAAGAACCCTAACTCATGAATACACAGATGCACGAGTCCTCTTAAACTGAGACAGCACAGACACCCAACAGACGTCAAGGCAAAAGAAGTGAATTTCACACCAGCACACATCTGTGCAGTCTGCTAGTCTCACATCAAACAGAATTCCATGGGGGGTGGGGGGTGTCTCAATGTGAGGTAGCCATGCAGAAAAAATATTCTCTTTCAGTCACTTTCTTGAAAGCTCCTGCGATTACAACCGAAAAACTCCATATTGATGGACCTTCAAGGTCAGTAAGCTGTCTCCTCTCCCGTCAGAACATCAGACAACAGGATCTCTTCTTGATATTTTAACTAGACCCCAGCCAAGCAATACCTTAATGCTGCTCCCTGTTACTACAGCTGAAATTCAAAAGGACACCACAGAGAAGCAGTGCGTATGTCAGGGAATTCAACAGCTAAATGATAGGCTGCATGTCAACAGTATAAAAGTATGGTGTAAAGGGCTGTCAACACAATCAGATATAGCATGTTTCACCTCATTTACTAAAAACACAGTAAATATAACACTCTTATAACAAAGCACATATCTTAGTTATTTTTATCCATTATGAAAATTTTTTGTGTAAAACCTATGGATTTTACCAACTCTAAATATCTTCTGAACAGCCTTTGTTTGAAAAAACAGAATTTACACCCTGGATCGATGCGCTAACAGCTAGTCCGAGTGTAGCCAAGACTCCAGTGGACCACTGGAGTCTGAAATCAGCCCAAATCTCCAAAATTTTACTGCAGTTCATCAAACATTGTTTATAAAAATTTTACACCTCCGTTATATTTAGATTAAATTGTTATTCCAGCAAAATATTTAGAAATTCCTGTAGAATGGAAGTGCTGGTGATATCTAAGCTTGTGAAGAAACATTCCATGTAAATAACTGTGTGACGTAAAACGGATGGCAGTTTAAAGGCAGTGGCGCCCCCAGAAAAGTTTCATAGGGGGGCCATGGGGCCAGAGAAAATTTTGGGGTGGCACACTAAATTGATACTCATGGTAAATCAGGGAACGTTTGATGTAATAAATACTCCTTTTTTCATTTTCATTAAAAAAAAATGACAATATGTATCCAACACATTTACATCAAATTTGAGAAACACAAAATTTTAGAAAAAACTACATCTGAAACAGTCATTTGGTATGTTGTTTCAACATTTATTTTAGAATTTTAGAACAGCTCAATTTTCCTGTCGTTTCTTCACTAAAACATCCACTAAAACTATGATTGAAACTTTTGTTTTGAAAATTGTGAGCAGCAGCGACATAAAAAAATGTTTTTATTCTGATTATTTATTCATCAAATGTATAATTTTTATAGGGTTTTACATGTCTTCATTAAATAAAATAAATGTATGGTTTGCGTGAACATAAATTTGACTTATTAAAGAACACTGGTCTTCCCTGGAGTGGCTAGTGTTTTTTAGAGGTGACCATGGCCACCTCCGGCCACCCCTTGGGTGCGCCACTGTTAAAGTTTGCATGACCCACTGTGTAATTTTGGAGACTGGAACTGTTTTGAGGAAACAACATTTAGGGTTCTGTAGTGTTAGAAAACTATGTCATTGTGATATTATTCTTGAATACTGAGTGTTGGTCGTGATGAATCCATGTTTCTCACTCCTTGGTTTGTGTTTCACCTTCACAAATTTAGCACACATCACTCATAACACCTTCTGAGTATTTTGTGTTTCCACTATCAACCAGTGCAGGTGTGGTCACTAAGAAAAGAGAGTTCATTAGATCATAATCCACATTGTGATTCATGCTGTTTTTCTATATTGAGATTGATATCTCCACAATATTTTGTGCAGCACTAGCAGCAACACATTTTAGTCTTAAGCCTAATTTATACTTCTCCATCAGTACGGACACATCATTATCCGTCGTTGCAAGGGCTCTCCGACAGGCTGGCAAGGACGGACAGAGTCCAGCTCGCTTTTCTTAACATCCATCCAACAAGATGGAGAGTGCAAGCTTGTGATTGGTCAGAACACCGCTTCTTTTAAATGCGTCAACAACACCGCCATTGCCACCTCAAAAAATACAAAGAGAGCCGAAGATATCTAGCGGCAGACATAGAGCAGCTTGAAGAATACCTCGCAGAAAACTCTGAAAATATGAACGTTTTATTCACCCGTGACTGGAGGAGTATAAAGATATGGAGCAAGCGTTTTATTCATGGACAGAAATGACGGGAAACGTGGGTTTAGAGGTGGCGAGCACATGAAGAGGTGGAGGAGAATGAGGGACAAGTTTGTCCATGTTAAAAAGTCTCTTAAATGCAAAAATGCACAATATAAACTGCAAATATAAACTGTAAATGCATTATATTGGACCGGATACATGACAGGATACCCCAGAAAAGCACTACGCCCTCTGATGTCCTGGAGGGGGATCGGTTTGCAACACTCTCCAGGTAACAGAGAAGTCCAAAAGCAAAACTTTTCTGTCATTGCGTGTGTGTCTCTGCCTCAGGGAGCTGACGGAGAAGCATTAATTAGGCTTTAGCCGTGCTGTAGGACGTAAACTCCATTTCTCTTAACTGAGGCTGTTCAGGAACCCATAAACAACAGATCAGATGGTAATTATTCATGAAATAGACACAGAAACAAACTTCCAAATAGCAGAAAACTGTGTTTATAAACATAATAACATAACCAAAAAAATGAGTCTGGTGCATTTCTTTGCTTCTAATTTCTACTTTGATGTCAGGAGAGATGCAAACCTGGCTTTGAACTGCTCACATCCACCCACAACGCCTCCCACGGCACGTTTCACATTCAACCAGCTGTTGTGATCACTTGCTGTCTAAACCGTACACTTCAGTCATAACACTGACTCCATTCTCTGGCTCTCTTCGCTTTAGTTTAGTGTAATTGTGAGCTCAGCGGGTGAGCGCCTGCGTGACCTCTCTAACATGAGCTAAACACATCTGGCTGTTAGAATGACTTCAGGAATAATCCTTCTAATGAAATCACACAAAACGTTCAAACAAATAAATACAGCTGTTTCTTTTGATCAGTGCAATCATTTCAAACCGTCCTTTTGGTTTTAAAGGTCAAATGTCTGACAGATTTTGCTTTAATTTATAAAAGGAAAGGCTGTATCAAAATTGTCATATTTTTGTATCTGTATTTATTTTCCCAGGATGTTGCATCTGTTTTTAAATGAATCCTTAAGTATGTACTTTTCTACAGTTATCCCCATATCACAGCTTTTCTTTTGTTGTTTTTACATCATGAAATTCTTATTTAGGACGTGCATGAGGTGTGCTGTGCTTTCTTAAAACAATCAAGATTTGAAAGAAACTTTTAAATTAAATAAATAAAGTTCTTCTAAAATCTCCCATCAATTGAACCAAATTACTGCATCTTTTAGGCCTGTCAGTAAAATAAAATCTATGTGTTATTTCAATAAAACTATATATTACAGTGAGTTGTGTCTTTATGTATCACACTAGTTAATCTATCCTATTCTTTTAGAAGTCAAGGACACCATCTGGCTTCTCTTCACATAACAGATGTGGTGCAAGATGTCAGACTGCTGAGGGTAAACCACATTATCATCTAAATCCTGCCTCCCTGGTGAACATACCTTCATGCTCCAATAGATGCTCTCAGAGCATAGGACAGGTAGATGAGCTCTGCCTTCACCTGCAATCAAGCTGTAAAGGTGAAATAAAAATGTCTGCCTTCATGAAACCTTCTGGAGTACAATAACTCCAGTGTGTCTGCTCCGTTAAGGCTGTGAGATACTCTTGATTCACTAATAAACTGTCAGAAGATAGTGTGTGTTTTTTTTACTCTTTACTTTGCTGTTTACACTGTGGATTATTCTGGGTTCATGTGGAGAGCGTGAAGCATGAATAAAATCCACCCCCTAGCTTCGGCTACGACGGCACGATCCTTGCATGAATATTGATTCAATCCTTCAGGAAGAGATGAAAGACGGACCTGTCAAAGGCAGGTGATACTCTGTTTTGTTTAGCACTCTGCAGGTAAAATGTCATGAGATGATTAACTAAAGTGCTCGTATGTGGTGTTCAATAACACTCATGTGAGCAGAAGCAGCTATTTTCAGTTTCAGACATGAATAAAGAGAAAGTTGATTCTGAGTTACGGATCAGTAAAACATACCACAACAAGAATGCATAGTGTGATTAAATAAACAAATGCACAAATAATAAAGTGACCTAAAACATTTGAAACATTGAAAACTATTTTCTGATCTTTAATCTTACCTGAAAAATTCAGTGAGTTATTTAGCCTTCAAGCGCTGCAGCTGACTCCTGAAATGAATGGAAAACAGGTTGTGCAGGTCTGCTCCAAGTTCCAACTCTCTCTTGTCCCTCCTTTACAGCAAAAATGTTTTCTTCTCTAAACCGGAAAGGGGCACCTTCCTCTTTTAAAGGAAACTTCTGTTAGCTTCCTTCCTCTGCAGGACAGCAACAATTGTGTTCAGAGAATCGGGAAACCTGGAATCACATCCTGTGTTTCAGGCAAAATGAAGCCTGTTAACGGTTCGATGCCCAAACTCTGAACCACTGCCTGGTAAAACCATTACCACAGAAACTGGCACAAATGTTTATGTTTTGAATAAAAGGGCTGAAATCCTCATAAACAAAAAGGAAATGTTTTAAAACTCTACACAATTATGCATCTTTACACAACATGTGAGTCAATAAATGTGACTTAATGAATTCTTTTAAAAGCTATTCATTTTAGACATAGCGTGGCAGGATGAACATGAACCACTGTGTAAGGACAAATATTTTAAAATGTTTTTTATTGGTCTAAACAATGGTATTTTGTACACATTTGCAAAAACTACTAAACCATATTAAAAATCCTTTATTGTATTGATCATACCCCTTTAATGTTCAAAGATGAGACTTTTCTCCATTCATTTGAGGCTAAGTTTGTTATAATAAATATAATATTGTAAATTAATAAATAGTAAATTTAATTTTGTTCAGAAGTCCTTTCTTTTTCTCACTAAGGCTCAGTGCTTGCTTCAGTAAGAATTGGGGAATTAAAGCAGCAATCCGGAGTTTTCCCCTTTCAGGAATTTTGTATGATTTTTCAGAAATCCGTAAAAGTGATTGTCTTATCATGTAGTGTGATATAATGTAAGTGATACGTCTTTTTTTTTTGCTAAGCCCGCCCCCTGCCCTGTAAAATCCGTGCAATAGGAAACTGACCGCCGACCAGAACTAACCGTGTTAGACTACCGCTTACGTGCTTCAAATTTAAGGAAGTACCTCGGCTGATGCAGCGTTGATGAACTTTTCACGGACAATTAAGTCTTTAAAATATAATTATATGAAAACACAACATGACATGAGAATAATACTTGTAAAACAACGTATTTTAGCTCTGTTTGTACAGCAGCACATTCATAAACAAGAAATGTGCAGTCGCCATCGTAAATTACCGCATCGACCGACTATTGGTGCGATACGCTTGTCAGCCACTAGATGGTGCCATCAGATAAAAGAAATACTCCAGAGAGGTACTTTAATTGTGCTCGTTAAAACATCAAGGAAGATCAAAGGGTTAATAAAGCTTCTAACCCTTTCACTGGCAGGTTAACCACTTTGTCTAACAAATTTGAGTCTCTATATCTTATTGTAACATGCCCTGAGTTTAATAGAAAAACAAATGCTAAACCAAAGAAATGTACCTTATAGTATGATTATCTTAATGTTCTTTTTGTTTATTTTATATGATTAAAAATTGACAATATGACATTTATTGCCCTAAATAAATGCAAAAAAGAAAAGAAAATTCCCTTTCTTTCTGTTTGGATAATGTCGGTTCTTTCAAAATTGTAAATGTTGAAAATCATCTGCTTCTCTTCTGGATGATGACGTTGCTATGTGACTTAAACATTGTGTTTTACCTAATAAAGGCCAAAGTTTACATAAAATGTTGTAACCTTATAACTTTGAGGATGAGCATGACGTTTTATGACATTGTAGCCTTATTTAAAGCCACGATCGTTTTTATTGCAAGGTAATAAATTATTGTGACTCTAAAATATGTTCCTCAGTGAATCTCCATATGGCTCTTTAAAGTCTTATTATTTGTCCTTTATACATAGAGGACGTGCATGAAAACAACATTTATCTACGCCAGAACTATGGGTTATGGGTAGTCTAGTTCTAATCTGTAAATTGTGACATTTATTATTTATATAAAGAAAATGTTAAACATAAATTAAATTAAGCCTTTTAAAAAGTAACTCTAGGTACAACAAAAGATTGCTAATTAATTGTCTGGAATAGGACACATTTGCATACATTGTTTAGCTATTCCATCATTAATTCCCTAAAAGTTACAACTGAGGTGTAGGGAGCATCTCGCTGTATTTGGGGGTGGGGGGTGTCAATTTTGCTTGTGGGCTAATAGCTCGGAATGCATTTTTTAAAATGACTATTATTCATGTTTGATCAGCTCTAACAACTCAAAATTTAGATACAAACTTCATTGTCTTTTTCTAACATTGATGCTGAACAATGATAGGAATTAAACATTGGTCCGTTTTGTGCCCATTCTTCTGAGCTAATAAAGTCAAAGTAGAGTGATTTCATCTTTGATCGGTGCCCACCTGTGGGTGTCAGGAGGAATTACCGACATTAAAAGGTAGTTAATCAAATTAACATGGTCAGCTTCAAACATGTGTTACCTGTTACGACCCCAGCATGCTGGTTAAACAAATTAAAGCATAATCAAAGACGATGGTGTTGTCTACTTATTTAGTAAATTAGTTAAACAAACATTTAATGAAAACACTACTAAATGATGCTGAGGTTGTAACAGGTAATACATGTTTGAAGTTGACAATGTTAATTTAATTCCTCCTGAAACCCACAGGTACGCACAGATACGGCGTACATTTTAGGACATCCTCAGGTCTCAGGTTAGATATCAGACCATGGAGAATAAAAGCCTCAGGTTTCATTCAAAAACCCATCAGACCTCCGCCTAAATAGTGTCAGTCAAAAAGGAATCAGGAAAAACAGCTTCAGGAAAAAAGTTGTCAAACCAAATACTCACATAGAAATTACTAAACTAGAAGAATCCAGCAGAGGGCGCCATTGTCACATTGTGTCGACTAGGTGTGATGTCATTAACGTGCGACAGCAGCATATTGGGCTTCTAACAGCACCAAGGTAAGTTTAAATTATTCTGCCTTTTCATGCTACATTTGCTACACTAATTGTTATATTGAGTTGCAGTTAAGTTTTGAAAATTACATCACCATAAATCATAGAAGACAAGCAAATTTTCTATGATAAGGTGAATCAGAGTGGCACTATTTTTGTTTGGCTAATTCGTTCTAGCTAGCATCAGTGGTGCTGGAGATGCTTGATTTAAATTTAAATAGCCGGTAATGGACAAGCTGGAAGCTTATGCGGAGTCTTAATCAAGCCATTTTTTTACTTTTCTCTTTTTTTCTACTGCCACTGTCAAGATATTTTTGGTGATACATTTTCTTAAAGGGATATTCCACCTAAAATTGAAATTTTGTCCATTGACATATTTCCCAGAGTTAGATAAGTGGGGAAAAGTATTTTGTAACCAGTAGTAATTCTCCTGATCTCCCAGCAGTCTGTCTGCTTTAGCTTAGCATAAGCAATGGAAGTGAATGGCAAGTACTAGCATGCTAGTGAATGGAAGTGAATGGCAAGTACTAGCATGCTAGTACTTGCCATTCACTTCCATTGCTTATGCTAAGCTAAAGCTAAACTAAAGCAGACGAACTGCTGCCGGATCAGGAGAATTACTGCACTGGTTACAAAATACTTTTTCCCCACTTATCTAACTCTGGGAAATATGTCAATGGACAAAATTTCAATTTTGGGTGGAATATCCCTTTAAATTATTTTTTAGATATTGCTGCAAAATGTTCTCTGACTGTGATGATGAAAGGAGTGTGTCCGACTTTGGCTGAATAAAGCTATGCACAGTTTATTACTCTTCCTCAAATCATTAAATAAGTTGTTAAGAATTGTTAAGATGCTAGCTAGAACAAATTAGCCAAACAAAAATAGTGTCACTCTGATTCGCCTTATCATAAGCCGCTTACACATCTGGGCCAGTACGGTCGGGGCTTGGCCGCATCAGTTTAGGCTAGAACAAGCGGTTTTTGTTCACGTGTCAGTCGGACTTCCCAGGAATGCGGAAATCCCTGAGCACATGGGTGGCGCAAAAGACGTGCGGAAAAGTCTGTGGTGTCCTCCTTAATAAGATAAAGGCGGGCATGCGTTGTTTTGGAGACTCTGAACTACATTATTTTATTTATTTGCTCCTTTGGGAGTAACTGAAAGATTAAAATGTTTGCTTGTTACCTTTATTCACAGCAAACCTTTAAACATCTTTGTGGCAAAGGCAACAGTTTGGATAATTTCTTAGTTTGGTTGAGGCTTCATTCATTTACTCTGTTAGAGTCGCACCAGAGCTGCTGTGGACACCACAGACACATAACTGATTTCATGTAGTTTATTTGAATTATTGACCTTATGCAAAACCTGTAATTTTCCCAGTGTATTTGCTTTGGTTTACAAGTGCATTTAGTCACGTAGATGGGCTATACACAGCCACTGTAGTGTGTGGACACATCCACATAAAACAATGTGTACATGTTACAGGAAGGAGGTCGGGTTTGTTCTTATCCTAGTAGCCTGTCACACACTCATGAGTTTTAAGAACATATCATAAAGCAATGTGTCGTGTTTGGCCAACAGGTGACGAAAATAGACAAAACTAACAGTTTCCCTGAGTAGAGGACAGTCATAATTAATTATACCAGAGTACGCTCTGCTCTCACATTAAGACACCCTGCTTTCGCTGCCATTTGTGGCTTGTTTGTACAAACCCGGCAGCTAAGTGGCTTGGTTACCAGTGTGTTTTCAATAACACGACACTGATGACTTTGATTTCATGAAGAGCTCACTCTCCCTTAGTCAGCTGTGTGACTGTCTCTGCTGCAGCCTCAGATATGCATCAATTCTACCTAGCTCTCTGTTTTATGTATCCTACACACAGAATGACATAGCACACTGAAGGTGAAACAGTCCTGTCTTGAAAACACTGCGTAAACAGGCCTGCTCTGAAAAAGCTGTCTGTGGTTTTCAGATGCATCCCTACTTAGAGAATCATGAGGAGCCACATGACTGACAACGTAAAGATGGGGCTGGATGCTATTGTGAGTTATATAAAAGAAACCCGAGAAAAACAAGACATCTGCTGCAGCTAGGCGCCGCCAACACATTCACAACGTCAGTGACAGGTATGAGTGTGTTGCCGCTTACATTCATTCAGATAGCTCAGCTACACGCTTCATAACTATGGAGTTGTAAGGGCGTCGCTGGTTTGAGCAGTGTGTTTTTCAGTGCTGGTTTGCCCTTAGACAAGTGTTGATTCATCTCTGTGACTATCTCCACTGTCAACTCAGAGTTCATCAACTTCAAGCCCAAATTCCACCTCTATACGTAACAGGTAGGACAATGATGTGCAACAAACATGAAGCAGTCCTGCTTAGGCTCGACTATCCTTGAACTTAGTCAGACTCCTCCCTTGAGACCCGTTTGGAAGAGACGACCTTTCCATGGACTGGAGTCCTGCAAGACATGAACCTCAGAATCATAAGTCCTTTCTATAAGACACATCATGCCGGCAAATCAGCGTAATATTACCGCAATGGTGTGACTTATGCGCCATGGCGGCATGACGTGGGAATTTGGTGGCATTTGTGCCACCACGCTTGGTAGTAATACTGCCGCAACTCCTGCCTTGTGAATGCACATTGCGCCTTGGTGCAACAGATGGAGGTGTCATGATCACGTGGGGAGTTACTGCCAAGCTCCGGCAGGCAACTATATTGAAAATGAACGTAAACACAGGCATAAGTTTCACTTTTGTAAACAGAATCAGCTGAGATGATAAACTGGAGAGATGCAGAGCTCCAGGAGCTTCTCTCTGTTAGAGCTGGAGCTCAGATCACCAGAGGCTGCACGGGGATGGTGGAGGACAGCCGCCGTTAGGAGCAGATTGTCAAAAAAACTTAATGAGCGCAGCTTTGATCGCAATAAAAAGCAAGTTATGTCCAAGATACACGGAGGTCCGTGACAGCGCAGAGACCGCCCCCGTACCCCCTTTATACCGCCATTGCGTACTCTTTTGTTAAAAGGACATGACTACGCCACATTGCCGCCATGGTCTGACCACTTGTAAACGACCAAACGCTCCCTGATGCTGCATCGGTGTTGAGGCAAATTGGCGGCATTGTTTTATAAAAAGTACCCAAAATCTTGTGTCAAATTTAAGTAGTGATTCTGCTGAGAGGGCTAGTAAATAAACGCCACGTAATATATTTTCAAGATTTGAAGTGCTTGGATTTTGAAAAAGTGCACTACAGAGTTTAATCAAACAGCACCATCCAGACCTGCTGGCTAGGACACATTTTTTGTTGAAGGCACACACTGGGACAAAGCATGCAGAAAGAATTAGTCTCATTAAAGTTCGACATAAAGAAAACAAGAAGAGTAGTTCTCCTCCACCTCTACGCAATGTTGCCGGCTGTCAGTTTGTTGACAAAAGAGAAAAGCACCAAAATGTTGCCTCTCCCTTACAGCTGTTAAAAGGTTTTTCTTACCACCAAACGTCATGTTGTGGCTGCCAGGGGAGCAACATGGTTGCTCTTTTTAAGGTAATGCTGTTTCTAAACAAATGTTTAAGGCAAATTAGAAGAGTCTGCATCTGGGGTTGAAAGTAAAAGCCTCCTACAGGATTGCTAATAGACTAATTAACTAGTTAGCATCAGCTTGTCAAGATCTGCTTCATTCATGAAGAACAGAACAACAGAAGAAAAGTAATGTTCTGCACAAACAAAACATTTATTTTGGAACATAACTAGATTTTATTTTTATATATACTTCTGTACAGTGCAAATAATGATAATCATTTTTTTTCTAATGTTGGTCTTTTTTACACTGATATTAAATTTTAAAAAAAGATTTGAACCTTAATCTTCAGTTTATTAATGTCTGATTTAATTTGATTTATTGCCATGAATTTATGAAATATCTGATAGTGACTTTAAACATAGAAAACACATTTATCTATCTATCTATCTATCTCCTCACTCTCCTGATGTGTATGTGCATTATTAATAATTATATTATTTTTAACAAAATTCAGTATAGCAGCAGTAGTGAATTTATTGCATTTATTATATAATAAAAGTTATAAGATGTGTTATATAATGTTTTTGTTTGAAATCTTAAGTTTTAACTCAGTGAAACTTTTGTATTTTTGCCCGAATGTTTACAATCAAACTTTAATGCCAGCCCATGCATAGAGCCTCGCTGTGACAAGCAAAGCTCAGCTAGATGAAGAGAATTTTCATTATACTATTCAACTATTTTTACCCGAATCAAACTGAAAAGGTATAAATGCGTGTTCATGGTCTGAGAAAATTGGAGTACCTGGACAAAACCCATACATGTAAAGGGAGGACATACAAATACCATGCAGAAAAGTCCCACCTGGGAGTTGAACATGCATGTTGCGAGGCTCCACCATACAGCCACCTTTAATATGGTTATTTAAAACAATAAATGAATAACTTATAATGCAGGGTGGATGACAAAAATGTCTATTGGCGCTTCTAAAATGTCCTTATTTTTGACATGCTAAATAACCTGACTGCTCTTTCTGTAGAAGACAGACTTTGTCTTCTGCAGCACATTCATGTTTAGGAAAGTTTAGGGAATCTAGAAAACAGATCTATCTCTTTATAAACTACTATGTGAAAATAAAATTTTGAAACAACCTTTTGGCTGTAAGCTTAAAGCTTTATCAGAAAGTGAGACAAAATAAAATTTACAGCAACATGAGAATGAAGCTTGAATTGGTGAACTTAGGCCATGAACCCAAAAGTGTCAAAGGTGGATGCTCATATTGGATCAGAGATGTCCAACTTTAAGTCGAATAAAATACAAATAATTCTGATTGATCACACACAAAATCAGTTGCAATTCAAATTATACACCAGAACCAGTAATTTCTACAAGTCTGTTTATTGAGTATTTGGCAGAATGGACATAAAAGCATAGACCAAAGATTTGTGCTATTTATCACATCTGTTTATTGCTATGCAACTTTCTAACAGTCCATAACTTGTTTGAAAGCAAATTATATCAAAAATGACTGACATATTTTTTTCTAATATTTTGTTAATTTTGTGACAGTGGTAGGGATGTACACAAAAATAGATACAGAGGATTGCTGAACTGTAAAAGTAATAGAAGCTTAAGAAATCAGTTTAAAATGAACAAAGTTAATTAATCTTCTTTTAATGACATCATTTTATTCAGATACATTTTGTGTTAAATGAACAAACAAGTACTTGCAACACATCAAAAAATTTCAAAACAGTGATTGTCTTTGCAATTATGGTATATACAATGATGTGAATCTTTAGAAAGCATTACAAAAGGCCAGCTCTATGTTGCAAAACTATACTTATGCATTGATTATATATTGTCAAAGCATAGAAATAACACAATTTTTTGTGATAAATTGGTAACTGTTTAAATGTATATTTAAAGTTATAAAGAACATTCTTCTTCAAAAAATCTATTGAAGTATCTGCTCTGTGCAATAGACCCCCAGATACAAATATACAACACCCGTTCAATAAAAACATTCATTAAGAAAGTGAAACTGGACAAAAAAAAAACCTGTAACAAGATAGTCGATAATTTTGTGAGATGGAATATTTTTAATAAATCTTGACTATATACATAAACAACATTTATTATTATTTAAGTACAAATGAATCTTATTTACATTCTGACTGGATTTTCAACAATCTCATGCACTCTTATTTGTATCTTTGAAAAATGGTAATCAAAAAACTAAGATGACTGAATGTTACCTTAGTTTTTAATAGACAAAAGTGAAATTTTTTTGAATTGCATGGATATAGAATTATATTTTTTTACTTTTTCTTATTATCGTCCTTTGGTGAAACTGATAGCTCAACTTTTGGGAATCTCACACCAGCTTTTGATCCACTGTCACTACTTGAAGATGAAGATAATCTTGATTTCTTAGAAGGTAAAGTAGCAGATGCACTCTCTTCTGTCCCAGCTTCATTGTCATTTCCAAGTGTCACCTCATACGAGCCTTTTGACTTAGAACCAAAACCTCCAAACGTTCCAAACTTCAGTTTTCCTTTCTTACCTTTGACCTTGCCTCCTCCTAGGTCTAATGATATATCACCACCTTCAGCTTCTAAGTGACTTGAAGGGGAACTAACTGCAAGTGAGCCCTCATCACTCATAGAAGGAGATCGATGTTTTGATTTTTTAAACAGATCTAGTGAGGCTGACTTCCCTTTAGTTGACAGACTGACTCCAGGATCACCTTCAAGTTCTAATTTTCCAACTTTCAGTTCACCAGACTGTACTTTATAGGCTTTACTCCCTTTTCCACTTGCACTTAACTCTATCTCTGGTTCACGCAGGTCTCCTGTACTGCTGCCCTTTGCTTTTGATTTGCCAAACAGTTTTGGAAACTTTACCTTAACTTTACCTTCAGTATGCTTCAATTCTGGACTGGGAATATCAATATTTTGTGAACCAACTTGGCAACTCAAAGATGGAGACTCGATGGTTGTGCTTGTACTAGCTGTAAGTTTCTGTTCACCTTTCCTTTCATCTTCCTGGGTTTTCACCTCAGGAAGTGCAATACCAAATTTTGGTATCTTGAGTTTAGGAATTGTCATTGTACTCTCTGGATACTGAAGACCACCAGTTGCACTTCCTGACACATTTGCACTAAATTCAGAACCACCTTTCACACTGGGCATATTAACATCTGGCCCTTGTAAGCAAATATTTGCACTCTCAGTGCCTAAGCCACCTTTGGCATGTAACTTTGTATCAGATGATTTAAATCCCTCAGATAAAGATCCATCACCTTTCCCTTTTGGCGATTTAATATCTAATTCCACATCAGGAAAATGAAATTTGCCAAAAATAGGCTTCTTTGCTTTTGTTCCTTTGACATTAATATTAGCTGTGTCAACATTTACATCTGCTGATGGTGTTTCAATGTCTGCTTCTATTTTTTTAGCTTTTCCTTTAACTTTAGGAAGTTTAAATTTTCCCTTTTTGCCCTTTACATTGATGTCCATGTCAGGGACATCAAGACTTGCTTCAGAGTCTGGAAAACTAACTTCTGTTTTGGAATCTGTTGCTCCCAAGTTTAAAACAGGTGTCTTGACTTTGAAATCAGATTCATTCATTTCTAGAGATTTCATTGCAAACTTAGGACCTTTATATTTTGGAAATGTAATATTTGTCTTGTTGTCACTATCAGTGCTAACAGTTGAACCATGCAAACCTCCTTCAAAGCTGGGAACAGAAACATCTATTTTTCCCAAGTCAACTTTTGGAACCTTGATGTCTAACTCTGGAGTCTTTACATCAGCATCTAACTTTAGAGGTTTTGCGTCAATTTTTAGGCCTTTGATGTCAATATCAGGACCTTCCATTTTTGGATCTTTCATTCCAATTTTTGGCATCTTAATCTTTGGCATTTTAAAGCCACCTTTATGTCCATCAATATCCAAATCTGGTCCTTCAATTTCCAATTCTGAAGCTTTTATATCTCCTTTGATTTTTGGCAAATTAACATCCATGTCACCCTCAAGTTTAGGGCCTTTCAGGTTAATGTCAACATCTGGACTTCCAAACTTTGGACCTTTAATGTTCAATGATGGCATTTTGATTGAAGGCATTTCAAAACCACCTTTTGGCCCTTCAATATCAACTTTCGGACCCTTGATGTCAAGGTCAGGTGTCTTTACTTCTCCCTCAATCTTTGGTGCTGAAACATCCATATCACCCTTTAGTTTGGGGCCTTTCAAGTTGAAGTCCACATTTGGCATGGAGATTTTGGGTCCGGAGAGAGTTGGCATGTTGAATTTGGGTCCTTTGAGTTTTGCATTTGGTCCCTCAATGTCAAAATCTGGTCCTTTGATATCAACTTCTGGTGCTTTCATGTCAATATTTGCTTTTGGTAGGTTGACATCAAGATCTGGACCTTCCAGTTTTGGACCTTTCATTCCAAATTTTGGCATCTGAAATTTAGGCATTTTAAAGCCACCTTTGGGTCCTTCAATGTCCAAATCTGGTCCTTCAATGTCTACACTTGGAGATTTTATATCTCCTTTGATTTTTGGCAGATTAACATCAATGTCACCCTCAAGTTTAGGGCCTTTCAGGTTAATGTCAACATCTGGACTTCCAAACTTTGGACCTTTAATGTTCATTGATGGCATATTGATTGAAGGCATTTCAAAACCACCTTTTGGCCCTTGAATATCAACTTTTGGACCCTTGATGTCAAGGTCAGGTGTCTTTACTTCTCCTTTAATCTTTGGTGCTGACACATCCATATCACCCTTTAGTTTGGGGCCTTTCAAGTTGAAGTCCACATCTGGCATGGAGATTTTGGGTCCGGAGAGAGTTGGCATGTTGAATTTGGGTCCTTTGAGTTTTGCATTTGGTCCATCAATGTCAACATCTGGTCCTTTGATATCAACTTCTGGTGCTTTCACGTCAATATTTGCTTTTGGCAGGTTGATGTCAAGATCTGGACCTTCCAGTTTTGGACCTTTCATTTCAAATTTTGGCATCTGAAATTTAGGCATTTTAAAGCCACCTTTTTGTCCCTCAATGTCCAAATCTGGTCCTTCAATGTCTACACTTGGAGCTTTTATATCTCCTTTGATTTTTGGCAGATTAACATCCATGTCACCCTCAAGTTTAGGGCCTTTCAGGTTGATGTCAACATCTGGACTTCCAAACTTTGGACCTTTAATGTTCAATGATGGCATTTTGATTGAAGGCATTTCAAAACCACCTTTTGGCCCTTCAATATCAACTTTCGGGCCCTTGATGTCAAGGTCAGGTGTCTTTACTTCTCCCTTAATCTTTGGTGCTGAAACATCCATATCACCCTTTACTTTGGGGCCTTTCAAGTTGAAGTCCACATCTGGCATGGAGATTTTGGGTCCGGAGAGAGTTGGCATGTTGAATTTGGGTCCTTTGAGTTTTGCATTTGGTCCCTCAATGTCAAAATCTGGTCCTTTGATATCAACTTCTGGTGCTTTCATGTCAATATTTGCTTTTGGTAGGTTGACATCAAGATCTGGACCTTCCAGTTTTGGACCTTTCATTCCAAATTTTGGCATCTGAAATTTAGGCATTTTAAAGCCACCTTTTTGTCCCTCAATGTCCAAATCTGGTCCTTCAATGTCTACACTTGGAGCTTTTATATCTCCTTTGATTTTTGGCAGATTAACATCCATGTCACCCTCAAGTTTAGGGCCTTTCAGGTTAATGTCAACATCTGGACTTCCAAACTTTGGACCTTTAATGTTCAATGATGGCATTTTGATTGAAGGCATTTCAAAACCACCTTTTGGCCCTTCAATATCAACTTTCGGGCCCTTGATGTCAAGGTCAGGTGTCTTTACTTCTCCCTTAATCTTTGGTGCTGAAACATCCATATCACCCTTTAGTTTGGGGCCTTTCAAGTTGAAGTCCACATCTGGCATGGAGATTTTGGGTCCGGAGAGAGTGGGCATGTTGAATTTGGGTCCTTTGAGTTTTGCATTTGGTCCATCAATGTCAACATCTGGTCCTTTAATATCAACTTCTGGTGCTTTCACGTCAATATTTGCTTTTGGTAGGTTAACATCAAGATCAGGACCTTCCAGTTTTGGACCTTTCTTTCCAAATTTTGGCATCTTTATTTTAGGCATTTTAAAGCCACCTTTGTGTCCTTCAATGTCCAAATCTGGTCCTTCAATATCCACACTTGGAGATTTTATATCTCCTTTGATTTTTGGCAGATTAACATCCATGTCACCCTCGAATTTAGGGCCTTTCAGGTTAATATCAACATCTGCACTTCCAAACTTTGGACCTTTAATGTTCAGTGATGGCATTTTGATTGAAGGCATTTCAAAACCACCCTTTGGCCCTTCAATATCAACTTTCGGGCCCTTGATGTCAAGGTCATGTGTCTTTACTTCTCCCTTAATCTTTGGTGCTGAAACATCCATATCACCCTTTAGTTTGGGGCCTTTCAAGTTGAAGTCCACATCTGGCATAGAGATTTTGGGTCCGGAGAGAGTTGGCATGTTGAATTTGGGTCCTTTGAGTTTTGCATTTGGTCCCTCAATGTCAACATCTGGTCCTTTGATATCAACTTCTGGTGTTTTCATGTCAATATTAGCTTTTGGCAGGTTGACATCAAAGTCTGGACCTTCCATTTTTGGACCTTTCATTCCAATTTTTGGCATCTTAATTTTAGGCATTTTAAAACCACCTTTGGGTCCTTCAATGTCCAAATCGGGTCCTTCAATGTCTACACTTGGAGCTTTTATATCTCCTTTGATTTTTGGCAGATTAACATCCATGTCACCCTCAAGTTTAGGGCCTTTCAGGTTAATGTCAACATCTGGACTTCCAAACTTTGGACCTTTAATGTTCAATGATGGCATTTTGATTGAAGGCATTTCAAAACCACCTTTTGGCCCTTCAATATCAACTTTTGGACCCTTGATGTCAAGGTCAGGCGTCTTTATTTCTCCCTCAATCTTTGGTGCTGACAAATCCATATCACCCTTTAGTTTGGGGCCTTTCAAGTTGAAGTCCACATCTGGCATGGAGATTTTGGGTCCCGATAGAGTTGGCATGTTGAATTTGGGTCCTTTGAGTTTTGCATTTGGTCCCTCAATGTCAACATCTGGTCCTTTAATATCAACTTCGGGTGTTTTCACGTCAATATTTGCTTTTGGTAGGTTGACATCAAAATCAGGACCTTCCAGTTTTGGACCTTTCATTCCAAATTTTGGCATCTGAAATTTGGGCATTTTAAAGCCACCTTTGTGTCCCTCAATGTCCAAATCGGGTCCTTCAATGTCTACACTTGGAGATTTTATATCTCCTTTCATTTTTGGCAATTTAACATCCATGTCACCCTCAAGTTTAGGGCCTTTCAGGTTAATGTCAACATCTGGACTTCCAAACTTTGGACCTTTAATGTTCAATGATGGCATTTTGATTGAAGGCATTTCAAAACCACCTTTTGGCCCTTCAATATCAACTTTCGGGCCCTTGATGTCAAGGTCAGGTGTCTTTACTTCTCCCTTAATCTTTGGTGCTGAAACATCCATATCACCCTTTAGTTTGGGGCCTTTCAAGTTGAAGTCCACATCTGGCATGGAGATTTTGGGTCCGGAGAGAGTTGGCATGTTGAATTTGGGTCCTTTGAGTTTTGCATTTGGTCCCTCAATGTCAACATCTGGTCCTTTTATATCAACTTCTGGTGCTTTCACGTCAATATTTGCTTTTGGCAGGTTGATGTCAAGATCTGGACCTTCCAGTTTTGGACCTTTCATTCCAAATTTTGGCATCTGAAATTTAGGCATTTTAAAGCCACCTTTGTGTCCCTCAATGTCCAAATCGGGTCCTTCAATGTCTACACTTGGAGATTTTATATCTCCTTTCATTTTTGGCAATTTAACATCCATGTCACCCTCAAGTTTAGGGCCTTTCAGGTTAATGTCAACATCTGGACTTCCAAACTTTGGACCTTTAATGTTCAATGATGGCATTTTGATTGAAGGCATTTCAAAACCACCCTTTGGCCCTTGAATATCAAGGTTTGGACCCTTGATGTCAAGATCAGGTGTCTTTATATCTCCCTCAATCTTTGGTGCTGAAACATCCATATCACCCTTTATTTTGGGGCCTTTCAAGTTGAAGTCCACATCTGGCATGGAGATTTTGGGTCCAGAGAGTGTTGGCATGTTGAATTTGGGTCCTTTGAGTTTTGCATTTGGTCCCTCAATGTCAACATCTGGTCCTTTAACATCAACTTCTGGTGCTTTCACATCAATATTTGCTTTTGGCAGGTTAACATCAAGATCAGGACCTTCCAGTTTTGGACCTTTCTTTCCAAATTTTGGCATCTTAATTTTAGGCATTTTAAAGCCGCCTTTGTGTCCTTCAATGTCCAAATCTGGTCCTTCAATATCCACACTTGGAACTTTTATATCTCCTTTGATTTTTGGCAGATTAACATCCATGTCACCCTCAAGTTTACTGCCTTTCAGGTTAATGTCTACATCTGGACTTCCAAACTTTGGACCTTTAATGTTCAATGATGGCATTTTGATTGAAGGCATTTCAAAACCACCTTTTGGCCCTTCAATATCAACCTTTGGACCCTTGACGTCAAGGTCAGGTGTCTTTATTTCTCCCTCAATCTTTGGTGCTGAAACATCCATATCACCCTTTAGTTTGGGGCCTTTCAAGTTGAAGTCCATATCTGGCATGGAGATTTTGGGTCCGGAGAGAGTTGGCATGTTGAATTTGGGTCCTTTGAGTTTTGCATTTGGTCCCTCAATGTCAACATCTGGTCCTTTGATACCAACTTCTGGTGCTTCCACATCAATATTAGCTTTTGGCAGGTTGACATCAAAGTCTGGACCTTCCAGTTTTGGACCTTTCATTCCAAATTTTGGCATCTGAAATTTAGGCATTTTTAAGCCACCTTTATGTCCTTCAATGTCCAGATCTGGTCCTTCAATGTCTACACTTGGAGATTTTATATCTCCTTTGATTTTTGGCAGATTAACATCCATGTCACCTTCAAGTTTAGGGCCTTTCAGGTTAATGTCAACATCTGAACTTCCAAACTTTGGACCTTTAATGTTCAATGATGGCATTTTGATTGAAGGCATTTCAAAACCACCCTTTTGCCCTTCAATATCAACTTTTGGGCCCTTGATGTCAAGGTCAGGTGTCTTTATTTCTCCCTCAATTTTTGGTGCTGACACATCCATATCACCCTTTAGTTTGGGGCCTTTCAAGTTGAAGTCCACATCTGGCATGGAGATTTTGGGTCCGGAGAGAGTTGGCATGTTGAATTTGGGTCCTTTTAGTTTTGCATTTGGTCCATCAATGTCAACATCTGGTCCTTTGATACCAACTTCTGGTGCTTCCACATCAATATTTGCTTTTGACAGGTTGACATCAAAGTCTGGACCTTCCATTTTTGGACCTTTCATTCCAATTTTTGGCATCTTGATTTTAGGCATTTTAAAGCCACCTTTGTGTCCTTCAATGTCCAAATCGGGTCCTTCAATGTCTACACTTGGAGCTTTTATATCTCCTTTGATTTTTGGCAAATTAACATCCATGTCACCCTCAAGTTTAGGGCCTTTCAGGTTAATGTCAACATCTGGACTTCCAAACTTTGGACCTTTAATGTTCAATGATGGCATTTTGATTGAAGGCATTTCAAAGCCACCTTTAGGCCCTTCAATATCAACTTTTGGACCCTTGATGTCAAGGTCAGGTGTCTTTATTTCTCCCTCAATCTTTGGTGCTGAAACATCCATATCACCCTTTAGTTTTGGGCCTTTCAAGTTTAAGTCCACATTTGGCATGGAGATTTTGGGTCCGGAGAGCGTTGGCATGTTGAATTTGGGTCCTTTGAGTTTTGCATTTGGTCCATCAATGTCAACATCTGGTCCTTTAATATCAACTTCTGGTGCTTTCACATCAATCTTTGCTTTTGGCAGGTTGACATCAAAATCAGGACCTTCCAGTTTTGGACCTTTCTTTCCAAATTTCGGCATCTTAATTTTTGGCATTTTAAAGCCACCTTTATGTCCTTCAATATCCAAATCTGGTCCTTCAATGTCTACACTTGGAGATTTTATATCTCCTTTCATTTTTGGCAGATTAACATCCATGTCACCCTCAAGTTTAGGGCCTGTCAGGTTAATGTCAACATCTGGACTTCCAATCTTTGGACCTTTAATGTTCAGTGACGGCATTTTGATTGAAGGCATTTCAAAACCACCTTTTGGTACTTCAATATCAACCTTTGGACCCTTGACATCAAGATCAGGTGTCTTTATTTCTCCCTCCATCTTTGGTGCTGGAACATCCATATCACCTTTTAGTTTGGGGCCTTTTAAGTTTAAGTCCACATCTGGCATGGAGATTTTGGGTCCGGATAGTGTTGGCATGTTAAATTTAGGTCCTTTGAGTTTTGCATTTGGTCCCTCAATGTCAACATCAGGTCCTTTGATATCAACTTCAGGTGCTTTTACGTCAATATTAGCTTTTGGCAGGTTGACATCAAAGTCTGGACCTTCCATTTTTGGACCTTTCATTCCAATTTTTGGCATCTTAATTTTAGGCATTTTAAAGCCACCTTTGTGTCCTTCAATGTCCAAATCTGGTCCTTCAATGTCTACACTTGGAGATTTTATATCTCCTTTGATTTTTGGCAAATTAACATCCATGTCACCCTCAAGTTTAGGTCCTTTCAGCTTAATGTCAACATCTGGACTTCCAAACTTTGGACCTTTAATGTTCAGTGATGGCATTTTGATTGAAGGCATTTCAAAACCACCTTTTGGCCCTTCAATATCAACCTTTGGACCCTTGATGTCAAGATCAGGTGTCTTTATTTCTCCCTCAATCTTTGGTGCTGACACATCCATATCACCCTTTATTTTGGGGCCTTTCAAGTTGAAGTCCACATCTGGCATGGAGATTTTGGGTCCGGAGAGAGTTGGCATGTTGAATTTGGGTCCTTTGAGTTTTGCATTTGATCCCTCAATGTCAACATCTGGTCCTTTGATACCAACTTCTGGTGCTTCCACATCAATATTTGCTTTTGGCAGGTTGACATCAAAGTCTGGACCTTCCATTTTTGGACCTTTCATTCCAAATTTTGGCATCTGAAATTTAGGCATTTTAAAGCCACTTTTGTGTCCTTCAATGTCCAAATCTGGTCCTTCAATGTCTACATTTGGAGCTTTTATATCTCCTTTGATTTTTGGCAGATTAACATCCATGTCACCCTCAAGTTTAGGGCCTTTCAGGTTAATGTCTACATCTGGACTTCCAACCTTTGGACCTTTAATGTTCAATGATGGCATTTTGATTGAAGGCATTTCAAAACCACCTTTTGGCCCTTCAATATCAACTTTTGGACCCTTGATGTCAAGGTCAGGTGTCTTTATTTCTCCCTCAATCTTTGGTGCTGACACATCCATATCACCCTTTATTTTGGGGCCTTTCAAGTTGAAGTCCACATCTGGCATGGAGATTTTGGGTCCGGAGAGAGTTGGCATGTTGAATTTGGGTCCTTTGAGTTTTGCATTTGGTCCCTCAATGTCAACATCTGGTCCTTTGATACCAACTTCTGGTGCTTCCACATCAATATTTGCTTTTGACAGGTTGACATCAAAGTCTGGACCTTCCATTTTTGGACCTTTCATTCCAATTTTTGGCATCTTAATTTTAGGCATTTTAAAGCCACTTTTGTGTCCTTCAATGTCCAAATCTGGTCCTTCAATGTCTACATTTGGAGCTTTTATATCTCCTTTGATTTTTGGCAAATTAACATCCATGTCACCCTCAAGTTTAGGGCCTTTCAGGTTAATGTCAACATCTGGACTTCCAAACTTTGGACCTTTAATGTTCAATGATGGCATTTTGATTGAAGGCATTTCAAAACCACCTTTTGGCCCTTCAATATCAACTTTTGGACCCTTGATGTCAAGGTCAGGTGTCTTTATTTCTCCCTCAATCTTTGGTGCTGACACATCCATTTCACCCTTTAGTTTGGGGCCTTTCAAGTTGAAGTCCACATCTGGCATGGAGATTTTGGGTCCAGAGAGAGTTGGCATGTTGAATTTGGGTCCTTTGAGTTTTGCATTTGGTCCCTCAGTATCAACATCTGGTCCTTTGATATCAACTTCTGGTGCTTTCACGTCAATATTAGCTTTTGGCAGGTTGACATCAATTTCTGGACCTTCCATTTTTGAACCTTTTATCCCAAATTTTGGCATCTGGATTTTAGGCATTTTAAAGCCACCTTTGTGTCCTTCAATGTCCAATCCTGGTCCCTCAATGTCTACACTTGGAGCTTTTATATCTCCTTTGATTTTTGGCAAATTAACATCCATGTCACCCTCAAGTTCAGGGCTTTTCAGGTTAATGTCAACATCTGGACTTCCAAACTTTGGACCTTTAATGTTCAATGATGACATTTTGATTGAAGGCATTTCAAAACCACCTTTTGGCCCTTCAATATCAACTTTCGGGCCCTTGATGTCAAGGTCAGGTGTCTTTACTTCTCCCTCAATCTTTGGTGCTGAAACATTCATATCACCCTTTAGTTTTGGGCCTTTCAAGTCGAAGTCCATATCTGGCATGGAGAGCTTGGGTCCAGACAGCGTTGGCATGTTGAATTCTGGTCCTTTGAGTTTTGCATTTGGTCCCTCAATATCAATATCTGTTCCTTTGATATTAACTTCGGGTGCTTTCACGTCAATATTTGCTTTCGGTATGTCGACTTCAATATCGAGACCTTCCATCTTCTGACCTTTCATTCCAACTTTTGCCATCTTAATCTTGGGCATTTTAATTCCTCCTTTATGTCCCTCAATATCAAAATCTGGTCCTTTAGTTTCCACCGCTTGAGTTTCTATATCTCCTTTGATTTTTGTTAAATTAACATCCATGTCACCCTCAAGTTTAGGGCCTTTCAGGTTAATGTCAACATCTGGACTTCCAAACTTTGGACCTTTAATGTTCAATGATGGCATTTTGATTGAAGGCATTTCATAGCCACCTTTTGGCCCTTCAATGTCAACTTTTGGACCCTTGACGTCAAGGTCAGGTGTCTTTATTTCTCCCTCAATCTTTGGTGCTGACACATCTATATCACCCTTTAGTTTGGGGCCTTTCAAGTTGAAGTCCACATCTGGCATGGAGATTTTGGGTCCCGATAGCGTTGGCATGTTGAATTTGGGTCCTTTGAGTTTTGCATTTGGTCCCTCAATGTCAACATCTGGTTCTTTAATGTCAAATTCAGGTGCATTCACCTCAATATTTGCTTTTGACAGGTTGACATCAACCTCCCCACCTTTTACTTCTGGAACTACCATTCCAATTTTTGTCATCTTAATTTGAGATTTTTCAGTGCTGTTCTTGTATCCCTCGATTTCCAACGTTGTTCCTTCAATATCCCCTTCTGAACTTTGTATTCCTGTTTTGATTGTTGGAAAAGTTCCATGCATGTCACCATCAGCTTTACTGCCTTTGAGGTTTAAGTTTAACCCTGCACTATCAACAGTTGGACTTCTTATGTTTACTGAAGGCAATTTGCAAGCAACCATTTCAAAATCTCCCTTTGTCCCACTAATATCAACTTTATGACCTTTAATTTCTTTGCCAGGTGTTTTAATGTCTTTCTCCAGTCCTGGCTCTCGGACACCCTTGTCACCCATGTCTTTACTCCCCTTTAATGAAAACCTAACATCTGTCATGGGTAATTCTTTGTTTGTCATAGTTTTCATGCTAATTTTGGATTTGCTGAACTCTTCACTTTTTCCGTCCATGTCTTTTTTCAGTCCCTTAACATCAATGTCAGTTGCAATCACATCTGAGTTTTCTTTTGTAAGTCTTACATTTACATTTGGAACTTTTTCTTTTGTGCCTACCAATTGAAATGATGACACTTTAGTATTAGTCATATCTGGTCCATCTTCCTTTCTTTCAAAGTTTTCTCTTTGAGTTTCAGTGTCAAAATCAATTTTATCGATGTGTTCTGTTTTTATAGCTCGCACATCTAAATCTTTCTTTAGTTTCTGACTTTTCAGTAGAAGATTTGCTTCACTTTCATTACTTGTTGTAGTTGTGATGGATGGCATCTTTATTTGAGACATTTTTAAATCACCTTTGTGTTCAACATTTATGTCTTTACTTTTATTCTCTTCTCTGGATACTACTGTTTCTCCATCACCTCCCACCTTACCTATCAACTTTGAACTCTTGTGACTAATATCCCAATTAGTCAATGATGTCTTGCTTGGTTGTGATGAATGTCCTGTGGTAACATTGCCTATTGTGATCCTTGGTCTTAGGTTTGCGTCAACATCTGCTGATTCGCCCCCAAATATGACATTAGAATCACCTGAACCTTTTTTTGGTTGCTGACTGAAGCTGACTTCAGATGTTGTCACTGTCTTCTCACCAAAACTGGAGTGTGAATCCCCAACCTGTGTTTTATCAAAACGCGTAGTTGAAATTTGAATGCTTTTTCCTGGTAACGACAGACTTTTCGACCCTCTGTTTTCATCATTTTCATCATTCGAGACTAATTCTGCCCCTCCATACCCTCTTGTTGTCACATACTTTGTACCAGAGCTTGTGCTATCTCTTAGCGTTTCTGAGCCATACATTCTTAAATCACCTTGATCTCCGCTCCCTCCTGAAATTTTTGTGCCTTTATATCCGGCAAGTTCAATGTTAGGCCCTTTGAATCTGAGATCTGTATGTTGCTGTTCTCCCTCTCTTATTATTGTTGTTTTATTTTCCCAACTCCCCTGTTGTGTTTCTGTGGAGCTGGTTTGCGGCACAGTGAAACTCACATTGCTTGACTCAAAAACTCCTTCTTCTGCTTCCATTTTACCTGAAGAACTGCCATGCAGGACTCTTATTTGAGAGGAGCCATCTCCAGGTTCGTGTCGTAATCTCTTAAGCTCTGGACTTGAAAGTTCTAGTTTCTCACTTATGCCACCTGGCATTTCCACTGTGTAGGTAGTGATGCGACGAGTGATGGTCGTAATTGTGCTTCCATCACTGCTTGTGCTGCTATGCCTCTCTGTACGAACATCCACTCCCTCTGCAAGGTCCTCAGACTTCAACCGTGGTTTAATTTTCCTGGTGTATATTCTCTTGTAGTCCTCATCATCCCCGCTCTGTTAATTTAAGAAGTGTGATACAACATGAACATGTTAGAATAACGTGCTGGTTCAGAATTCTTCGACATTCAAGTCGTCATACAGCCAAAAACAGTTACTTACGAGAATGACATCTGGACTTGATCCCCCAAAATGTGTCTTCCCTTCCCATGTGAGAGTGCCCATTGGGGAACGACATGGTGTGCTCAAAGGAGAATAGCAAGGAGATTTGTCTCCTTTGTTTTGTAATTTCAGTCCAACTTTGTGTCGATTCAATGTCTTCAGTAGTTCTGCTGTCTCTTCTGAGCTCATGTTATCAAAGTAAATAGTGGCACCCACAATCTGGTCACCTATAAAATGAAAGGAGGTAGCAATATTAAAGTTTGTCATCAAAATTAAATATTCAATATGAAGTTGTAAACAAGATTTAGTTACCTTCATACACTTTTCCAGACCGTGCTGCAGGTGACTCTCCTTTTACTTTTTTTACTAAAAGCTCTCCTCCACTTGCCTGTTCGATAGTCAAACCAGTTTTGTCTGGACCCTCCCAGTCTGGAAAGAGTACCTCTCTGGTATCCTCGTCTTCAGCCATCTGTACAGATAAGTACATGAAAAATCAGTTAGTTATATGCAAGCACAACTAAGTGAAAATATTTTATTTACACCTCAATTTTAAAATATATACCTTGTTTTTGTTTTTCTCTTTTTCAGCCCTGGCGTGATAATGCTGCTGTTGTTTTCCTGCATAAAGAAAAAAAAAACAATAGAAATTTTAAATCAAATGAATAATTAATATGCTCTTGACAAAGTATTCCTTTAAAGAAAAGAAAAGTCTAAAATAGCTGTGGTAAAAGGTTTAGAATGACCATGTGTTGGGTTGCTCAGCCAAAAGGAACTTAGCTGACCACTAGATGGTGGTAGAACTATTTCAGACAATACAACATACTACACACTGTCAGCTTCTTTTCTCTTGAATGCTACGGTGTATGTTTTGGAAATTTGGTTCAAGTCAGACCACACCCTTCTCTGAGGAGAGCAGCCAAATCCTGTGCCCCAGCTCTAAAGTCAATATAAAGAACAATGATACTTAAAGCTGCCCAGCTTCATGAAAAAGCATACACAGAGGTGCAAAAATGCACTATAGAAATATACACGTGGTAATAAACATAAGGGATTACTTGTTAATGCATAACTTCCCCTTTACAAAGAAATTACCAGGCAAATAAGAAAGCAATAGGAATATGCTCACATAAGACTGGGTATGCTCTTCGTTTATGATTATTATGCATACCACTGTCATTACATTCTAAATTACTATTTTCTGTCATTTTATTTTCTATTATTTTTAAGAGCAATTTCAAAACTGATTAGTTTTGTAAAGCAGTGAATGCAAACATGCTGCCATTAGAATGTAGGTGTGAATATTTCTGGCCATAATGCAGTACTAGTAACAACAGCTACACACAATTTACATCTAAACAATCTTTTAATCATATTGAAATTGATTACACTGTTTCTCTACACACTTTTTCCAGAGTATTACTTTCTACAAGAATATTAGGAGTAACATTGGATTGATTAGTTGTGAAACACATACTCACTCACACACACATGCACTTGTGTGTGTGTGTGTGTGTGTGTGTGTGTGTGTGTGTGTGTGTGTGTGTGTGTGTGTGTGTGTGTGTGTGTGTGTGTACGTACTGTATTTAAATTAAACTTCCATTAAGAAGAATAAGAATAATAAGAATAAGAATACCTTTATTTGTCCCTCAAGAAATGCTGTTAATACCCTGGCAATGGGGATTTGTCTGACATATTTTGCAACACAGTGTCAGTAGTTGGGACAATTTCCAAGAGTTAAACCATTAATTATCACAAGTCAATAAATAGACTACTATTGTGTGTTAGGGATGCTGGAGAATGCATGCAATGCTTTGAGGTAATACTAAACCACTCTTTCTAAAATAGCCTTTTGCATACTCTCTGGACTTAACACACACACCAAGGTTACTCAGAGTGTCATGTCAGAAAGTAGGTTGTTATAAGCTAGGATTCATTTGCAGGTATCTAAAACATGTTCTCTTATTTTTCCACTCTTTTCTACCTCAGGCATTCCAGCTCATTATGACTTTCAGTGTGACCCAACCAAGGCTTGAAATGTGACTCTGACAACCTCAAGATAATAAGCATCAACTATCAGTGAGATACATGGGGCAAACAAAACAATAACAGTGTCAAATGTTAAGCTATAGAATTTTATTTGATCACCCTTTGACTGTTTTAATTGGACAAACTTAAATAAAATGTTAGTTTTTATGATTCATTCAAGTTTAGTGCTCTACTCTGAAAGGCGCTATACAAGTGCGGGTCATTATCATTACTTTCTGTTCATCATTAGAGAAGGTAGTCATTTGTGAGCTCACAAGCAAAAGCACAGAATTCTTGATTTAGTGTTTAGACAAAACAAAAGAAAACACATTTAGTCGATTTCTCCACCTCTCATTTGCAAGGACAGAGTCTCAGGAAACAGCTTTCTATATCTCTTTGTCTTTGTGTGCCTTTTATAATGACTATTGTTATTTATCATCTTTTTTCCTGCTGCATTTTTTCTACAAAACTAAAACTTTCTGGTGATCAAAAATGAACTGTTCAGTCTTATTTCTAGGAATAAGTCTTGGGAGAAGCTAATGCAGCATTACAGGATGGGAGGAAGGAACAGAGACAGAGGGGAGATACAGAAAAAAAGAAACAATAAAAGACAAACAATGGGAAAAAAACTGCAAGAAATTGTAAAACTAATGTGCATTGGTACCCTACATGTCATTCTCAAAAAATGTCTACGAATTCAAATAGAAAATATGTATCGTCCCTTTTACTAAAGCTTTTTCTTTAGAAACCTCTCCACACTGCTCAGTACAACTGAATATTCACATGAATTTTTGTTTTGTTCTTGTTGCCTCAGGTAGGCTATCCCTTCTTTCGACATCTCTGCACAAGCTTAAGATTAAAGACCTCTTCTACGCTGCATAAACAACATTTGAGAGTAGAGCACTAAACTTGATTACTCATATGATTAGATATGGACTGTACTGTAAACAGCTACTGAATAAATATGCCTTTGTTCTTCAAATCATAAGACAGACAAGCAGTGTGTGACTGAATGCTCAGACAACTTAATCAACTTGTTCTACATTTTTCCTCCTTTATTTTTCTCATGTTGTTATTCTGTCATGCCATGTATAAAGGAACTGTATTAAGGATGTCTAGAAAAAAAACGGATTTGACCAAAAATGAAAACGAAGAATTAAAAAGCTATAAAAAATAATGGAGGCTTTGAAAAAAAGTAAAGGTAAAGTGAGACAGGTCTGTCATGTTTATTATGGTCTGGTATGTGTCTTGGGAAAGGGGGGCGTGGGGAAACATGCCAGGCTAAAGCTTCTGCTACTAAAATACAACCACAGTACATTTCAGGCACTCCATGCCATGTCACTGACATGCAGAAGCATCTTTGCTATTTTTTCTCAACAGAAATCAAATAAACCGCGAGCTTGTCAGATCTTTAACATGGTAATAAGAGTTTCAATGGAGCAGGTGGTCACTTGCTAAAGGAAAGAGGTGGGAAATAAAGGGTGCAAAAAGCCACACTGGCCAAATGTCAGGATTTCACAAGTAAGCGTCTTTCACTGCTGAACACAGAAGGCATGACCATTTAGGTTCAAAGGCAATCCTGCAGCTTACATTCTAACAGTGGTTTGATGTCAGGCCATGCGGTACAGCTTAAATGACATTCTATGCTGTTGTATTGTCTTTGTGCCAGTGTATTCTTTCTGTAATATTTTGTTTGTGTTTTTACTGTACAGCACTTTGTACACCTTGTTGTTTTTTTAATCAGTGCTTTATAAATAAACTGGATTTGGATTTGGAATAGGGTGACCAAATTCCAACTCACCAAATGTGGGACAGAGACTACTTAGTATGGGGCAATGTGAAACTCCAGTGCAATCAGATGAAATAAAAAAATAAGTAAAAACATCTGTTCTGCCTTTTAGCACTAACATCACTGTTAAATATACATAAAATTACTATTATTATCATATCTATTTTACTTAAACACTTGAAACAGCAAAAGCTTTTAGCTTTTTCACAGTTCCTCCCAAGTTACAACAAATCGACTCAGGCTCTTTGGACCTTCTAGTGGCTCTGAATAAAATAATTTTAAAACAATTAACCTTTTAATTATATAGATAAGCCTACAATTAAAAAAATGCAGCTTTTCAGAATTTTCATTGAATAATTGTACTGAATTTCCACAACAGAATGGCACTAAAAGTACCAGTAAACATTTTTTTTAGATCTAATGTTTATTTTTAATGTTCCACTAATACCAACATCACATTAAAAAAATATCCACTCTTTTTGCAAACGTTTTTTTCTTTTTAATCTATGAGCAAAATGGTGTTTTTGTTTTTTGTTTTCAAAAATGTCAACACATTTCTTATAGTAGAAATGTATTTAGGGAGGAGTAAAAAACATCACTGACTTTAATCTCTGAATAAAGTCAGATTTAATCTTAGAATTCAGATTTTTTTTTCTCAAAGTTCTGAGAATAAGTAATCAATACTTCAGATTCTCTCAGTATTTCCTTAATGTTCTTTTAAAGAGTTTAGCTTGTATGTTTTTGAAACAACACAACCCCAACACCTTCTCTGAGTTAGAATCTTCTTTGGGTTTTAGCATGAACCTGTCTAATTACTGGGAAACCTGTTTTTGACCAACATCTCAGATTTTCTGCGCCGTTTCATATCAGAGTCCTCGTCCTGACACGGAAAATGACTCTGAAACACATCACAAAGACTCTGTCGGAGTCTGCCTGAACAGCTTTAACCCACGAGTATTTATTGTAACAGCATTTTCTCCACCACGCTCATCTCTTTGTCCTCTGTGCTCACTCTGTTGTTTCCTTTTGTTTTGGTAACTCGCCTGCGGCGTGCGCACTCTGGACCTGCGTTAAAGTCCCGCCTCCTAGTTTGATTGACAGACGCTGCTTTCTCCACACAGTTTGTGCAAGATTTAAACACAAAATGGGAGACTGTCAATAATACAGACAGTGTCTCAATTTGTGAGACATTTGGTCATCCTAATTTGGAGTGGGGTGAAGTTTAAGGTTTCTTTTTTACGCCTAACTACAGATGTGGTGTGTTGATCTTAGACGTTACATCAAAGGACACTTACCTTGGATTGCTCAAGCAAAGCCAAGGGCTTCTGTCTGCTGCTTCTGTGCTTGATTCTTGACTTCTGTTAAAAAAAGCAAATAAAAAACATGTTTTTAAATGAAAATTAAAACTAAAGACATTTTGTTAAGGCTACAAAGAGGTTGCATGGTTTTTTTTATGCAATAACATGTTTCAATCACAATCTTAACAAATAATGAAATTTATTCTTCTCATTTCACAAAACAATTGCACATGAAGTAATAGATACATTTGGAATGTTGGTCTTTATACACAACAAACGTCTCATGCCCAGTCAGAGGCTAGTTAGCCAACTACTGGTAGCAATACTGACCCTACCAAGCAATCATGTTAAACTCCCTTTAAGTAAATAGTAAGACTTGGTGTTGCCTTAATTTTAGCAGACAGGGAGAATAGATGGACCTGTTTACTCAAGCTACCCAGGATCAAAATTTAAAACCAGAATTTAAACAGAAAATCCAGCTTTAAGGGAATTCAGAAATGAAATGCACCACCACAGAGCTGTTTTGATAGCTCAAATTATGAATTTGTGAAGTACAAAACAAGCGAGCCATATGAGAAGACCAATAATATTTGGTTCTTGCAAGTGCATTATTCATCTGGATTCTGCATGTCAATTCTTCGTGCCAAGTCAATCTTTCTTCTGCTCGCTGTAACCGGCCCAACTTCTTAAAGGTCTTACAAGGATTATTATTGTGTCAACCTAGTGGCGCATTGTGAAACAAAGCCTTCTTTTTCAGCCAGAGTACAAACAGAACCAGACTTGGTGTGTGTGTAGAAAGGCATCTACCAGTGGGAACATGTCCCCCGGAAAAATTCTCTCCAACCCATTATTAACTTTACAATGCCCTATGTTTAATAATCTAAAGTGTTTATTACTTTGGTAAAAAGGATGATGAATAACAATCTTAGTGAGATAGAAAATATGTCTTAAACATCTAGGTTTAATATGTGTTTAGTTAGTTAAGATAAAGTGCTAAAACACGTTGCTGACTGCAAAATAATGTTTTTTTTTTAAAGAATAGATTGTTACTGATAGTCATTTTGAATTATTCTAATAATGAAATAGCTGAGTTGAACACTAACCAGTACATGGTTGTCATGTTTGTGTGCATAGATCTACATAACAGCAGCTGTGTACACTTTCAGCTGATACTCTTGTTACAGAGATGAGTTAATCAGGCTGCCACGTCAGGACTCATGCAGGTGTCATCTCACTGACGTCTTGTAAAGGTAACCTGAGACAGATTACTGGTGTCTAAAGCAAAGTTAGCTGGGAGGTATATGAGATCTGAAAGTGACTGTATTTTTATACCTGTGAAAGTATCAGAATAGTCATGTTACTGTTATCTTATTTTAAATCAACTCAATTATAATATAAGTTGGCTCACCCTCTGGGCCTTTGTGACACCACACACATACAGGTATTGAACCCATGCTGTCCATATAAAAATACAGCAACTCGCACCACAACAAAATTCACGTTGCTTCGCTTCTGTGACTTGTGGAGTTTGCAGCTCACTGCACAACCCCACCCAGCCCTCCAGTCAAACACATTCCTTGATAGAGCTGTCAGGCCAGCTGGAAGGCCGCCCAGCCTCTCCCTACAGTGACTAACTCCAAAGAAATGTCCACTTTCTCTCTCACACTAATTCCAGCTTCATTCTACACAGACCCAAACCCAGCCTGAGTGCCCACAACGCACCACACCCCCCAACCTACAGCTTCGGCTCAAATAGGCCAAACAACACATTCACTCAGACGTAAACAAAGAAAAGCACTATGCAACGCATTCGTTTAAATGAAGAATGAGCTGTGAACACTGATTAAGATGGACTGAAGTCATTGCTTTGATTAGAATGACAATCATGACTACACCTGTGCGTTTTACTGATGCAATAGCAAAACACACTCACTCATTTCTTCTTCCCACCCCTTTTACAAACTCCTGAGGGCACATAACTGTTTAGCTTTCGTAATCTTCACTTAAGTAGGTCACAGTGCAATGAAAATGTACAAGTGGTTGTCCAATGAGCTGAATGCTAAATCCAATCAATTTGCTGCACATAAAAGGAGCAATGTGACAAAGATTACATCTTATCCCTGAGTATATCAAACACAGCAGTTCTGGCAAGTGATCAGATTTGATTATGAGCATATAAATAAGACCTCAGTGCAGTGAGTCAAAGAAGTAACAAGTAGTAATAACCAGAATCAGTCTTGTGGTCCAAACAAGAATAGACTCCCTGTTCCCCTCACTGCATTTTACTTTGACACAGCGAGTAAAATAAACACAAAGAGACACACCAGGCCTCAGCCTTCAATCCTCCCTCGAAGAAGCAGATAGGCTATAAATGTATGACGCATATGAAAGGAATGAGCATCAAAACAAATGGTTTCTATCTGCTCTCAGTGTTCACATAACCCTGAACGAAACCACAAGTCCTGTGTAAGACCAAAGCTTGCCCACTGACGCCAGTTTGGCCGACTGCTGATTAAACCATTGTGACTTTGGCAGAGGAGTCGAGAAACAAATGGAAAAAAATAAAGAAAAAAAGTTATTCTCTTGTTTTTACAAGATCACAAACACGGCCAACCAGATCTGAATGCACACTGCAACTCAACGTTCAGTGTGATGTGAATTATAGTTTGAGTTATATGATATGCTCTCAGAAGGACACTAACTGAAGGGTTTTATCTGAAGAGGTATGGGATAACTCATGGCTGTTATTACTTTGCTGTCTATTATACCCCTTGACACACAAGAAGGGAGGATCTTACTTTAAATTCCTTCTAAACACGGTTCTCCCACTTTTTTTCCATATTGGCAAGATGTTTACAAAATGCACTCTTATGACATCCATCACAAAATGTTGTTGGCAATGTTGGAGTTTGAACGAACACTTAAGTAACAGTTATGAAAAAACAAATTGAGCTATTCTGTTCTGAAATGAGAAGTGATCCTGCGCTCAAGCCAGCAGATCATTTCAGAGCCAAGAACATTGAGCAATGAACAGTCATAAATAATGGAGGAAAAAAAAACACATACTTGTTACCTAAACTAGGGGCAGGGAGAATAACACTTATTTTGAACCATAGGGAGAAGTTAAAACAGGGTTTTATAAGCGATTAAATGATCTAGGTTAATTTATTTATTCTGCAATTTATTCAGATTTTGGTTTTAGTCTTGCACACCTGCTGTTTACAGTAAAACAAACATAAATCCATTTATGGAAGAAGGAGGGTTAGGGCAGAGTAGCAGCTAGAGAGGAAGAGTGGATAAATACTTAGGTCTCAAACGTTGTTTAGCTGTAGAACATATTGCTCCAGCACAGCAAAGGATGTGTATTTAGATTTAAAGCCCGTTCGGTATGTTTAAAGCAGAAGAGCATGTTTAGAGGTGATGGGTGCCAACCTTGAGTATCTAGTGCCAGATAAAGAAAACCTAAACACAGCTGAATGCTTTTCCAGATTTGCATTCCAGTTCTCTTGTACCCATTCCAAAGAGTTTTGGAAACAGATGCTACGTGCCATTCCTCGTATGGAGCAACATGAGGGGTCAAACAGTGAAAGCCAGGCAGGTTGTGCAGTACTGCAGCAGTTATATAAGATTTATTGTTTTGGGGGATGTTCTGTGTTGCAGATGTTTAGAAGAGCAAACAGTTATTGGCTTATCGGGAAAAAATGCCTCACACCCTTTTTGAGTTCTGTGCTAAAGCCCAGCCAAATACAATGCTGCAATAACAGCGCCTGAATTGCGTACACATAGATGGGTGTGACCTGGTTTGGTATTATGTGTGACTTGTGTTAGCTGTCTCATCATAACTCTCAAAAAGCTATTTTTCAACAACAAGGCAATCAGCAGAGATGATAAGGGCTCCACAGAGAGTATTGAGAACATATTGAACATTCCAAACCAGCATTGGATGGGTGGGAAGGGAGTGGCTGCTTTTGAACTGCCTTCAAGAACTAAATCTAAAATTGGACACCACAGCAAAATGTTTATTTGCAACAGAAGGAGAACTGAGCTTGAACCAAGCATTTAGGTCGAACCATGAGTCTGTTAGAGCTTCACAACTTCCAAGGGCTGCATTGCATCTAATTCACCACTTCCACCACCCTATTTTTGTCAACCCACACTGTCCCTTTTGCTAACCAACTCAACAAGCCCATGCGGAAATGGCAGAGGAAGTGTGCTCGAGACCAGTTTCCTTAAGTTTCACTCTGGCACGTCTGAATGGCTCTACTCCTCTTGTTCCTGCTGTCAGTCAACAGCTCTCCAACAGAATGTGTACCATGATAATCATCTCCACCCACTTTAAGGCTCCTAGCAATCATGAGGCATGACCGTGTCACCAGTGCCCTTAAGATGCTGCAAGTGCAACCACATGTGAACGAAAAATGCAATCAGCTGGTACTGTCACCATTATGACTAAGTAAAATGTGACCAGCAAAGATCCTTGATAAATTCCTTGTATGGTTTTGGAAATGCCAAACGAGTTACATTAGTTCAGGTGATAACATAATGTGGGCTCTGTGCTGCGGTGTTGGTAGACAGTGGATGTATTTAGACAAACAGCATCCGCCCTAGGCTAAACCGAAACACTGTTAACTGACAAGCATTTCAGCCTTTGACAGTTTGGAACAAACTGTAACTCAGCTTAAAATCTGAATAACGCTAGCTATTTATCGTGTCTTTTTAAGTACGCACCTTCAAGGTTTTATGACTAACTTCAAATATATAATTTGACCCAAGTTTTCAAAAAGAGTTCAGCTCCATGTGACAATTTGGCCCCTCAAGTTGACTGTCATCATCAATCACACTGACAAGGGCGATTTGAGACATGCCACACATTTACGGCTGCAAGGCACTAAACGTAGTTTAAGTGTGTGAGGTAGAAAGCTCTGTACATAGCTGTGCAGAAAGCAGCTCAGAACGTTGGGTGTGGCAAGAGGGAGCTATGAAGGACAGGCAAATGCAAACGGTGAAATTTCAACTCAGGTTCTAGAAAGGATTAGGTTTGTTCTTCCTTTCGCAACTTAAATTCATACTTTATATCAAGCACATGAAGATCTTTTTGTAATGATACTTAACAAACATGTCCCTCAGATATATATAGTTGAAAACGTTGCTCAGATTTTCTATTTCTAAGACGTTACTCCTGTTCCCCAAAAGTGCTAAGGCTTCACTCCCCTCTCTATGCCTCAAACCTGGTTTCAATTAGCTTGTCTTTCCAAACCACTACATTCCATAACTCCCCTCCTCACCCCAGTACCGCCCATCCCCCCTCACACACTAACACGCTCTCTGACTCTCTTCCCCCGTCTTCCTCCCATCCTTTTCCCCCGCACACCCTGGCATGGAGCCCAGGTTAAGAAACTCAAGGTAAAGGAGAAAAATCCCTCCTCTCTCTAGGACTTTAGGAAAAAGTAAACCATAAAACGTTTACATACCTCAACATTTACTTTCTATTCATTAAAAAAGCGTATATTTTGTCTAAAACTAAACAGATTAGTTTAGAATCTTGATACACATCTCTTACATTTCACTGACATATTTTGCAATAAAAATGATCCTATCTGAGATTTTCTAGATTTCATACCAAAAGGTTGCACAACATTTTGACCAATCAGAGAAAAGTTAAGATCAGTACTTTCCATTTTGCACGCATACGCTCTTAGATCTAGTCACGACTTTGAAATTAAAGGAGACTCGTTGCAACAACTGTCTGTGGTGTGTATGGTTTCTTTTTTTTAGTCCTGGCTGTAAAGGGTGTGCCTCTCTGAGGAGACAGCAAAGCAAGGAGGGAGGGAAGAAAAAAAAGAAGTAGGAGAAGGGAGGTTCAAGAGAGGGATCCACACCCAAACTTGTTGCTGCAGGAAAGTACCTTTACTTTTTAAAAGTCCAGAACTTAAAAACCGATGGTAAGAAAAAGCACATCAACCTTTCCAACAACACACACCGTCTGGATTCTTTATCTTTTCACTGGCTCCAACACTTCCTCGTGTTTTATTTTGGGTTTTTTGCAGATTAGATTTGTAGATTTTCTTGTCTATGAATTCATTAAAGCTTCTTGTCGGCACAAGAGGCGATCACCACAAAACAATAAAGTAATAAAAATGTGCACATGACATTTTCATTTGTTTTTCTGAAATCACACTGTATTCATTCTGTTGATTCAACCCTTGTGTGCCTATTTAACTACCAGCGCTAAAGATAAAAGTGAAGTGCGCAACTCCAGTAAAACCCTGTGCGTTCATGTGGGTGTGAGTACACACCCACTTCTCATGCCCTACTTTGCATTGAGTCTTTTTAATGATTTACAAACAAATATAGTGCCACCTTACAGGACAGAAACACAAACTTAAGACCAAAGCAGTAGAAGCATAACTTCCTTCTGAAAAAAGCCTGCAGTCGTCACTGTTGATAAGCACAGGTGCTAAAGTAGGACAAATCATTGCAATCTTACAACACAAACTCAAAAGTGCTCCTTGACACATTGAATCACTATTTACAGACAACTTAAACACTTTTGCAACTCAGTTTTTAAACTATGTCATAGTTGTTAAATGGAAATTTGCACCACAGTTAAGTTCAAGGCAGAGAACAGACGCCAAAGTTCAGTGAGTATAAAAACTTTCACTTCACTACATAAAGAAAAAAGCTGCAGCTTTACCTGTGCGCAATCTTTGCGCCCAAGAAGCCTCACATCAGCTTGAGCATCCTTGGAAACGTGTCTTCTCCCCTTCTCCTCGATCCAAGAAGAACACTTTCACACTGTCACAACTTTGCAGTCTGTCAGACGTCTGTAGCTGTTTTCCTATTTCTCTATCAACCAGATTTCCAGGGCGTTTTCTCCCCCTCCTCTTGCCCTCCCTCCTTTGCTCTGAGTTGATTTAAGCCTCTTTTTTTCTGTGTAGCTTCTACTCCGGGCTAAGCAGAGTGGTTGGACAGAGAGCTGGGTAGGGCTCCTGGTTCGTGGAGAGGGAGGGGACTGCAAGGGAGGGGACCCGTTTGAAGGAGTGGTCCTCAGCTTTGGGACCACCCACTGTTCCACATAGAGAGCTGCAAAGACATGCAACAAGGAGAGCCACATTGACTTTGAGGAAAAACTTATTTACAGTTTGGTAACTTACATTTGTAATCAACAATTTAGCTGTTTTCCTAAAACATACACATAGCCAGGTCTTTATTCAACTCTGAGAGCGTAAATATGATTTTAATCAGTTTAGTTTTAGGTGCACATGTCAGAATGACTGTGAAGTACACAGAGTAACACGCCACAAAGCGGCTATTATGTGGGAGACAATGGCATAAACATGTAATTAAAGTACTTAAACTACCGTACACAAACGGGTTCAACGTTATCATCAAGTTAATGACTCATGAATGACTGCTTTTGTCACATATTGAAGCTATGAGTCTGTTTACAAGAGAGGTCCTACCAAAGTCTTTTGAGGTAACAATACCACCCTGAATTACAGAACTTCACTATTTTGTTTAAACTAATTCTTTTTTGAAATATATAAATACATATAACTGCTTTGTGTAGTTCAGGTTCATATGTATTCATACTTGAATTAGCACAAAACGTGTGTTTGGACAGCAGCCTCTGTCTCAGAAAGCACCATAAGAGTTTTGCTTCCTTTTGTTGTCCTTGAAGTTAAAGTAAAGGTATGATATCTCACTCTTATCAGTGCTACTCATCCAGGTGGTATTCCAGGTATTTATAGATACTTTCAGTTTTTTTTTCTTGTAACTTGTGATCTAAAATCAATACACAAAATATATGTAATATCATAAATGAAATGTGTCAGAAAGTTGGGTTTTAAAACTTTAAAGCTGGTTGGGCCTGAGCAGGCGTTGCTGTAAGACAAGTGTCTGGTTGTGAAAGTCATGCTGGCTTTTGGCATTTAAAAGATTCTGCCCGAGGTTACGGACAGAGTTTGACCCACAACTTGTTTGTTAAGAAAAATGTTAATAAAAAAAAAAGTTCAGAAACCTAAACCAGAAAACAAGATCATTAGCTGTTGCTGTTTTGTTGTTTTTACGGATGTAACCGGCAGCTATGTCAGATGACCCAACATCTTCCAGGATATAACATTCATTTCATATGCTGTATTAATATATTATTTTATGATTGGATATATTTAGTCTATTTAATAATAACCAGTTACTGATGATTTAGTCCATTGGATTTTTATTTTGTTTTAAATTACTTGAGTTATTCTTAAACTTTTCCCATTCTTCCGTCAGTTCTATGTAAGTTTACATCCTGTTGTGCAAAGAAAGTCACGCTGCTTATGTGTTAGTGACTTTTGCCTTCTCATTTTGCTCACTAATTTCCAGCGTCTCTTGTCCTCATGTCACACCCATGTTCACCAGCGTGAAGTAGCAAAACAGCATGTGAGAAACGCGAGTCGAGGAAGTTGCTGTTCTTCTTTGTGGGGAATAAACAGGGTGTGGCATACGCGCTCGTACATGTATGCGCGCACATATATTTTAATATTGCAGCTTTTTGCCGCCCTGGATCAAGTTTGCTTTGTCCCAAAAAAAAAAAAACAGGGTGCAGCTCTGCAATGAAAAGCAAGCCCATTGTTTTGTGTGTGCAGGTGTGTAGTTCTGCTACTGCACGCACACGGAGATAAAAGTGAAAAGGCGATTACAACCATGTGGAGGACGAGCAAAGATAATGAAGTGTGATATTTATCTACAGTTTAGCCTTTAGCATTGTTTTAAAAAATAGTGTTGAAATACATGTAAACATAAAGCACAGAGCTGTTACACGGGAACAGAAAAACAACATGTTTTATTTTATCTACCAAACGTATGTTTTACCAAAAAATATTCTCTGAATTTACCTGCTATTGCATGTGGTTTCTTCAGTGCATGTGTGCTTTTTTTACCACTGGCCTTTGTTTCCTTTGAAGAAGCGTCTCAGCTTACAGCATATGCTGCTTCCTGTAAGACAACTCCTGCGACGTGTCTGCATGTAAACAGCAGGAATCTTGTCCAAACTGTTTGCTGCTCAACAACTTGTCAACAGGCGTTGGATGGTTATAGCCCTATAACAACCCAACAGTAAACGTGTGCTCCATAGCAACACAGTTTTCCCTGCAAACTGGTTCTCACACTGACGTGTTGATAAAAACCCAGCTTTTTCATTTACCTGCAGTAAATCTAAAGCAGGTCAAAGGAGGAAATAAAAAAGAAGGCCGTCTGATAATAAAAAACTCCAACATGGTGTTTACTTCTAGATGGTGCTTTGTGTGTCGCTGATCAAACTGATCAAACGAAACATGAAGGAACTGCACAAAATGTTTTGCATATTTTTACTAAAGTGAATCCCCTCTGTCTGTCCCTGCCTTTTTTTTGCGACTCGCTCCGGTTGAATACAAGGATATGTGGGAACGGGTGTGTTTCCTGGCCCTATAGGTGTGTCAGCAGCAAATAGCTTGGCTCAGACGCAAGATGAGTCACAGCCCGTGACTACAATCCAAACAGGGCAGCTCAGACTGCAGAGGGAACTAAAATCAAAGGATTAAACTGGCATGGACGGTTGATTGTACGCTTCCACGAGTTCATGCGCACGACTCTGTGATTAATGTCTCCCCGGAGGATAAGGGAAGTTACATGGCGTTGGCCTGGATAAAACTCTAACTTGTAATATGATTAAAGAAACGTAGCGCAGCACCTGGATGTGAGAACTGCTTAGATTTAATCAGATTTCCTTAAGTAACTGTTTGTCTCTGGGAACAACACCCAAATGGGTGTGCGTCGCACATTGAGTTGTGTAACACGGGTTTAATAAGATACAAAGAACAGTTCTAAACCTTTGTTCTTGAGCAACAGACAGCTTTAAACTAAAGGATTTGTTTTAAACAGCTGACAACATTTTTGTTTCTAGCCAGAAGAGACAAAAAATCTTTATAATAGTGATTAGAATCATAAATGTCACAATCTTCAAATAAAATTCTTCCCTAAGTCCAGACAATGGAGGCAGTGTTCTTGGAAAAAGGGCCTTTTTGTACAAGTCGCTAGGATAATTTGGAAAAACATGAGACACAGCAGAAGAGTTTTTTTTCCTAAACACTTTCAGGAAGGTCACTACTCCTCCTTTTCTGTTTTTTCTTCCTTTGCATGTTTGGACTATAACTTTTTTAATAAACACGTTAAAATTGTTACCTTCTGTTCCTTCTCACTTCTAATTTTAGATATAATCATGTCCCACCTGCTTATGACCTCTGATCTGACATAAAGACAACGAAAAAGGAGATTCACTCCATTTCCAAACTATAAATCCAACAATAAATACAAAACAAAAGTTTAGTCAGTTGTTTATTAGATTGTTGTTCCTTCAATGCAGCACTGTTGACTTGGTGTCAAATGTTTTTCTGTGTGAAGACACAGTTATAAGCATTGTCAAAGAGGCATTGTCGGAGGTGAAGAGTCCCGAAGAAGATGTTCTACATTACAGCTCATGTTTTGGATGAATGACTGCACTGTTGTGGAAGATAAGCAAAAAAATAAGGAAAGTGCAAATTGAAGTAGCCCGAGTAGAAAGCACAACTATTTATTTTAGACCGCCTTTTTCTAGTTGAAATAGTGCAACATGCAAATTGTATGTGTTATTTGCTTAGCTGTTAACTGTAGCTGCGTAGCGCTGCATGGTGCCACTGAGGACAAACTAGTCAGAAAGCAGAATCATCAAAGCCTTCAAATCTGGAACCCTAAAACAACAAAGGGGGGAAAAGCTTTGATGAATAATAAATGTGACTAAATATTAGTTTTTCTTAATAGCAAACAAATGGTAAATGGCATGTATTTGTATAGTGCCTTCTTAGGGTTCTACAACCCCCCAAGGCACTATACAACACAATCAGTCATCCACCCATTCACACACACATTCACACTCTAGTGGGGATGAGCTACATCGTAGCTACAGCTGCCCTGGGGCACACTGACAGAGGCGGGGCCTGCCGTACACTGGCGCCACCGGTCCCTCCGACCACCACCAGCAGACAAGGCGGGTTAAGTGTCTTGCCCAAGGACACAACAACAGCGACAGACTGAGCGGGTCGTGAACCTGCGACCTTCCAATTGCAAGGCGGCCACTTAACTCCTCTGCCACCATCGCCCTAATCATCGCCTTAACAGCAAACAAGTCAGATCATCACTAGATTGTTGTTGCCTCCTCAGATTCACAGGCTAGCTTCCACGTGCATGTTTTTATGTGTTTGAACCTAGAATGAAAAACCAGAACTGATTCAATTTTGGCTGCTCAAACTGAAACGTTCTTCCTGTTTGGTTTCAGTATTACTGTCTAATCTAAATATTTAACAAGGTATCAAAAGTGATTCAGCCGTGTGACAGCTGTCATTAGTATGTAAAGAAGCAAAAGTTTTATGATTTAACTTTTTGTGTCACAGTTTATTACTAAATAAATTAGCTCCACTTATTACTTTTGCTTGACTGCGTTCCAAAAAATTACTCTTTTTTTTTTCTTCTCTGCAGCAGTTTGGTCACATGAGGTGTATTTAGTTATCTAAACCATGAGTGTTTTTATCTTATCTAGAAGCGGCTACTAACTTGTTGCTTCTTTTTCCTCTGTAAGATAAAAAGCAACAATCAGAAGTCACGTAAACATTTTAATGAGACATGGAAGTAAAACGACGTGTAGTTCTTAGTGCTGTTTTTTTAGATGGTGGTGCGTGGAATGGGGGGGGGGGGGGGGGGGGGGGGGGGCAGCACATTCCAGGATAATTTTGGTTGCGACTGGAACGATATGAAATGAAAAAGAAAAACTAAGCTTTTTAAACAGTTAATTAAAACCATAAAGTCCTGTTAAAACTAAAGTTTAGTGTTTCCATAAAATTGCAGTTTTTGTCTAGAACTGTATTTTCTTTAGAAAACTATTTAAATCTATTGACTATATTTTAACCAAAAGGATCAATATAATAATTCTCTGTAGGTCCATTCCTTTGATTTTATTTGAATTCCTTATGAAAAATGGACTTTACTCTTTTACTGCTTTAAATGAAGGACTTTTTGCAAAGAGAGACCCTTACACTCATCAATACTAATTATTGGAAGAGCCAGAATATTAAAATCAAACAAATAGAAGTCACTGCCTTTTCTGTGAGACCGTAAAGATGGAATAAGTCTGGAGTCTCTTTTAAATTTCAGCTTATTTCTTCTAAGCCAGAGTTGGAGCCACGTGCCTCTTCGGCCTCTCTGAAGTGGTTCCTTAACTTTGACCAAATATATTTGAGCCAAATTGCTGTAAAAATGGTTTTGCAATTAGTTTTGGCTTTGCAAAAGTTTATGACATCAAAATATGACTTATAGGAGAACCATGCAAAAAGCTATTTGTACAACAACTAAAAAAACTGAAATAAATCTGGTACTTAAACCAACAAGCTTGTGTATTTCTATGTGGCTTTACATAAGCTCTATTTGTCTCTAGATGGGGAATTTCTTTTAATCGTTTTCTACAAGTATGGGCCAAGTGAAAATGGTTTTAAACAAGAACAAATTTCTTGGATGGATTTTTATAGCTCACACATTTTTGTCTGATATGTAAGAACTTAAATTAACACATTGGAAGATAAAGTCTTC
Organism: Aphyosemion australe; assembly: GCA_006937985.1. Taxonomy (NCBI): domain Eukaryota; kingdom Metazoa; phylum Chordata; class Actinopteri; order Cyprinodontiformes; family Nothobranchiidae; genus Aphyosemion; species Aphyosemion australe. The sequence goes on from SSNS01000087.1 coordinate 1,855,448, forward strand.
GTTTTAACGGTCAAGTCAATTTTGTGGCTCGACACAAATCATATTTAGTTGGAGGTTGAGGTGATAAAATATCTTGTAGTTGTAAAAGCTGCAGACGCCCAATTCTCCAAACTCTTGATTCCTTCTGCACAGGAGGGACGGTATCCGACACTGAGAGGAGACGGGGACACACTCGGCACAGGCCGCCAGTCTATCACAGGGCTCCAATTTCATTTAACTAAATTCGATTAGCGCTAATAAATGGATTCTCTTAATCTTCTTGTCAAATTAGGTGGGCCGTGGAATGCAACCCCGAATTATGATGTCCCATGATCATCACATCATAAAAAAATCTGTAACTTTTTGTTTATCTATTGCTTTATGCATCAGTCATCAGATTGCATTTAACACATGACCACATATGTGATTTAGTCTGAGCTTGGCTCTGCAGCCCTGTGAGTAAGCAGACCACAGGCTGGACCTTGTCATAACAAAGTGGACCTAAAGTAACCATTGAGAGCAGAGGGTATCCATGGTGAGATTACAACTACAAAGAAACCCCAGGCAGCTAATGACAGCATGCACTACTTAAGATACACTATCTCGCAACACGCCGGTCACACCGCCTGATATTTGCCATCGTCATAGCAACTCATCATTGTTTGTCTTGTGAAACTCCCCCCTTGCCATACTTATATACACACATACCCTGCGTACACATGGGCATATGCTCATGACTCAGAAAGACAGGCTGTTCCTTTTGAACAAAGAAGAATGTGACTGAAAAAAATGGGAATGAGAGGCAGATTGCGATGTGGTTTCCACTTCGAGTTGTGAGTCACGAACGCGAGGAAGGAACCAAAAGAAGAAAAAAAAGATTATTCTGGGATGGCTGCTATAGCAACATAATAAGCAAGAGGGCAGGACTGTTTCCATAGCAATGCCCTGCGTGTGTATAGATAAATATCACATACCTCAGAGCAGATTATAACACAGTAAGCAACTCCACTCCATTTTGTTACAGAGTTAGGAACTATTTTTTGAAAGAGACGAATTGCACCCCGTCCTGTTTGCACAGCTCTATCTAAATGCTGGAATGTCTTTTACAGGTTAGGTCTTGTCATTGCTGCAACATTGTGCAGTCAGAGTCATAAACTCCTGGTTAATGTGTTGGAGCACAGATCTGTGCATTCATGAAAACACTATCAATTACACATCAGGTTGTAACATATGCTCTTGCAGAAGCTTTTTTTTCTTTATTACAGCATATGCTTGATTTATTTGACCCTACCCATTCAGTGTTGGGTTTAATAGACAGAACTAACATACAAGATCACCGTCCAAGGTTAAAAACAACACAAAACTGACTCATTAACAAAAAATAAAGACGTCTGTGTTTGAATCAACGACGGCTCTGACCTATTGATCAAAAAACCTTGATAAGACTTTTCTTCCTCTTGTGACACCCCATGTGCTGCACGTTGACACAGGCAAGATGTGTTCCTGAATTGCACATTCCTCCCATAGCTTTAAATGTCCCAACACTGCAGTTCATTTTATGGGTGGGATGCAAAAACCACCGGCAAGTCAATACATGCAGTCAGACCCAGGTACCTGTTTGCTCAGACGGCTAATCCAGATGTTAACTCCTTTCTTCACAGAGGATATCAATGACTCATCTGTTCATCCTTTTGCAAGGAGGTGAAATTAGTCAGGTGTACCTGTACTTATTGAGTTATTTGCAAAAAGATTGCGTAGTGTTAGTCATTAAAGACATGGGACACACCCAAACCAGTCGTGAAGAAATGCAGGCTTTTATTTAATAAAGGCTAATGTTAGTCTATTTCACTATAATAGTGCATCTAAAGGAATAATCAATAGTAGCGTTTTCATCTTCTTTTTGAAGACAGTAATCAAAGTTTTTAGTAAGTTATAGTGGAGCATTGTTACAGTTTGCTTTACTTTGACGCCACGCCCCACCTCCAGATTGGTAACATGAGCCAAACACAACTGTGGGGTTTCATGCCTCAAATTGCAGGGGCTGTTTTTCCCTCTGTACTCTTACTCTTCTCTTCCCTTCCCTCGTGTCACGTACTTTCCCCTCCACTCTCATGAAGTCTCACTTCCAGGGGAATAAAAACTCACCAGTAAATAACCGTCTACTAATCACTTCTTATTAAGACGGCTGGTGGAGATTAAATCCAGGCGTGGTTCGGCTTGTTGATAGCACATCATCGCCTCCCTCCCTGCCTGCTTCTGCTGTTTTCCCCTCAGTAGACTCACCTTTGACCTCTTTCATTCCATTCCAGTGCTGAGTTATTTTGCTACGTTTCAGAGCCAGAAAAAAAAGGCTACAGCTCACACCCTTTAAATGCCCTGATGGGAAGAAACGCTCAAGGTCATTTGTCTTTGCTAACACCATCACACCCTGAGTTTACCTTCGTTTAGCATTCCTGCCCCTGGCTGTGTCTCAAACACAACAGAGGATGAAGCAGCCCTGACCATGTTGACTATAAAGATCCAGTTTGCTCTGTTTTGTTTTCTAAGTCTAAGGACTTGAAGCTAACTAAATCCTCTTAAATGTCCGAGGGTGGGACTGTACTTGTGCGGTTTTACATCCATGTTTTTGAGACTGCGTAGACGATCCTCAAACCCACTGACAACAGTGAAACTCTTATATTTTCCATGATGACTCATTTCCACAAAGCTGCGTGGGAGTCCAGTGGGAGTCCTAACATTCCTTTGGGAAAACACTTTCTTCTTTTTTATTGTTATTTTTCAGGCCAGAATTGGAAATCTGACATTTTTCTGATGGATTTCTGAGCGAAACACAAAGAGTTGAGAGAATTAAAAGGTCTTCAGCTATAAGTGGTCAATCAGCGTTTCTGTGTTGCACAGAATGGAAAATAGACATAAAATGTATTAAAGCATAAAGAGGTGTTTTTATATTCTACTGAATTATTGATGCAAGATTGTGCATAAATGGGGTTCTAGGCCTTGGCATTTTAGCAGAGCTAAAGAAATAAACGTAAGAAACACACACACACACACAAATGGAAACGTGCAAAGCCTTTATGATGACATTATTGTAATAACGTTTAAACTAATCCACATTTATATCATGTATATTAAGATTTTTAGGACGAATAGAATGTTCTGCATCCACCCACGCCCCCTCCTTTTTTTACATTGTTGTTCCATCGGCTTCCCTCACCCTTTTCCAGATGTGTCTTGCACAACCAGATGCTCAGCACATGCATACCATGCCTAAAGCTCCTACTGAGGAGCTGACAGCCACACAGGGTTCTTGTGTGGTGAAACAATACAGCCTCTCTCTGTGATCAGGGCTCCTCACTGCTGCAACTACTTTTAAGACCCCCCGCACCTCCCACCACCACCTTCCTCCTGGAAGGACACAGAAAAATGTTCAGACAGCAGCAGTGGAAGTAGTGGGTGTGTGGCCAAAACAAAATAGGACCCAGGAAAGGACAGTTGGCAGGACTGGGAGAAAGAAAAAAAACGCTGCTGTTGGCATAAGGGCGCTTTATTGTTCTTGCTTTAGTTTAATCTTTTTAACTGTGAAGTTCCTATAATACAAACAAGAACCAGGAGGAATCCTATACGGATGTGATTCTGCCTCCAGCTTCAGAAAGCTGCAAGGAAATAAGATTAAAACGTCATGAGTTCAGCTCCTATAAACTTCATATTTGATTGCATTAAGAACAAGTTTTGTAACGCAGCTCTTTGGGCCGTTGAAAGGTTATCCTGCAGCATTGTTGGAACTGCTGCAGGACTGTGGGTGAAGGCGAAGTTGTTTGCTCAAGTTACAGCCCTCTTCCACACTGATCCACAGGATGGGTGAGTCATGTGTTCAAGGACTTGGGCGCTTGTGGGAACATTTCCATTTTCTGATTTCCATGAGGCCACAGAACAAACTAAAATGGCTTCCCTGATTCAACTCTCTTAGCAGGAGATGCTTGCGCCAAAATTATCTTGAATCACGCTTAGTAAGGTGGAAAAAATGACCAATCTGACTCACTCTGAGACGCGAGTCCTCCCTCAAGCATTTATCGTGTGCGTGTGGAGGTCTGATTCAGACAGAAAATCCACCCAATGGCTCATAAATTTTAGACTTTAGCAGCTAGAGGTGAATCCGCAGACGTATGGGTTGAGCTGGTTGCTAAACTTTAGAAGTGACTCTCAAAAGATTTGTTTTGCAAACCTGAATTCGTTGTGCGCGCTGGTCCAGGTGTTCTGTTTTACCTGCAGCTATGCACAACGAACAAAGAAGCATTGCACCAAAAGAGCAAGAAAAGCCCGGAAGCAGGTGTGGGGACGGTTTATAACAAATACATTTTTCCATTTGGTTTGTTGGGTGTGTCGGATTAAACAAAACTCTGTTTGTCCAGCGTTGAATCCAGTGTTTGTATGCATCAGGAATCGGCACAAAAGCTTTAGTTTAGATAAAAAGTGGAGCCCTCTGCGCGTCATCCACTCACATAGGTGCTGCTCAGTCGGTGGACATGAAAAGTCAAAGGCAGGAATGCTGGAGCACACTAGTTAACAAAAAATTGTTTTAATTCGGTGCAAGTAAAAAAAGAAGCAACTAACGTTTCGACACTGAATGTGTCTTCATCAGTTACTCTGATGAAGACACATTCAGTGTCGAAACGTTAGTTGCTTCTTTTTTTACTTGCACCGAATTAAAAAATTTTTTTGCTCACTAGTGTGCTCCAGCATTCCTGCCTTTGACTTTAGTTTAGATATTTGTTCAGTCAAGGTGAAACAAAATCCTGAAAATGGTGTTGAACTGGTCTGATAAGTTATTTCTTCTTCCTCCAAAATAGACGGGAATTTGCAGAAGTAGGTTCTGAAACAATTCATTTCAGCTTTTGGGTAGGGTGTGGTCAGATCATGAGTTTTTATATCTGCCCTTCAAAGAAAGAAAATAAAAAAAAGATCAGAACTGCATATGTAACCATAAAAGTCAAAACTCAAAACCCACAGCATAGCTCGGAGTTTGTCTACCAATTACTGCTGGAGTTTTTTTTATATATATATATATATTTAAAAAAAGAAAATGTATTTCCCCTCCCAGGTCTGTAAAAGTTTTAGCCTACATGAGGACAACTTGAGTAAAGTTTTCAGTTTCACACTAAGGAACAGTGAGTCATTCTCAATGTTTCAGGCATTTCCTTCAAATTAAAACAAGAACCTATACTTTCAAGTAAACCACATTCTGACCTGCATAAAGGAGAAACATTTTCTTTTGGATGTGCGTCACTCAGCCTGCTCTTGTTCTAAGTCCTGGCCTGCCCCCTGGGGGGTTTATAGAGTAGTACAACAAAAACCTGGTCTGTTATGGGTGGTTTAGAACCGGTCACACATAAACGTCTCATTCTAACACTGGACACTTAACAGTGGACAAACTAGCTACATTTATCTGAGGGTTTCTGATTTGTACTGCTGTAAAGCTTTTAAAGATTGCAGCATTCAGAAAGTTAGTTTCCAAATAATAAAAGAATTTCTGCTCATTTAATGGGAATTAAACCAACGTAGCTGCTGCTGTAGACCTACAGTGTCAAGCTGCAGTCTTTCCTCCGTGTTCATTAGTCTCTCTAAAGGATTTCCTCAAACAAAAATGCAGAAAACACGTTTATGCAATTAGCCTCTTTAGGGACACTGAATTACACCCCACCACTCCATGCACGAGATTTTTGGTTCACACTAATTCCGTGACCATGACCTTTTGTAGTGAACCCCCCCCCCAAGCCATTTCAGATTAATAGGATCTCAGACAGGAAAAAAACAAGCAGTGTTTTTGAATTTTTAACAGTTCAAAGTAAGAGTGGAATCTTTTCATTAGCTAAAAATAAAGCTTCCAGTCTTCATGTTACTATGAGTTAAATGGTCTATATTTGTATAGTGCCTTCTTAGGGTTCTACAACCACCCAAGGCACTTTACAAGTCATTCACACGCTGATGGGCTACACCATAGCCACAGCAGCCCTGGGGCACACTGACAGAAGTGAGACTGCCAAACACTGGCACCACCAATCCTTCCGACCAGCAGGCAAGGTGGGTTATAGGGACACTTTGCAACTTTTTTATATTTTTAAATCATTTTCTTGAGCCAGTAATTTGATAAAATGACCCTTTACATGGTTAATGAAAGGCCACCCAGCCCCTGTCGACCCCTGTGGCCAGAATATTCCACTTGCAACTTCACAGTTGCCGGTCCGGTCTGTTGGGACTTGGAAAAATTCAGCTTGATCTACGTGGTGCTGCAGTCTGCTTCCAGCATGTTTTAGATCGTGAACACAGCTGATTTGTTTAATTTAGTGATGAATGACTTCCGTAGACGTTAATGAAGGCTGGGGAGACATTTCAGCAGTTAGATTAAGGTGTTAAAAAGACGAACGCACAGCGAGGAGATAAGTTTTACTTTCGCTTTCACCAACGAACACTAGGGGGTGCTAAAAAAAAAGCCAAAACTGACTAGTGTCCCTTTAATGGCACTTACACACTAGCACCGGGTCGGCTCCGATCAGTCGGTCTCAGTCGGCCCCGCCAGGTTGTTTACACACGTCGTCCAGGACACCCTTTGGAATGCGGACGTGATAGGCGGTCTCAGAAATGCGCGCGAAAAATTGGCGCGAATATATCAGTGATGTGGGCGGGTCAAAGGAGCGCGGAGAAGTTTGTGCGGTGTCTTCCTCATTAGAAAAGGCTGTGTGTGTGCGCGCTGTGCTCCTCACAGCCGACGGGAAGAGAGAAACGGCTGGATGGGTCAGAGGAGCGCGGAGAAGTCTGCGGTCTCTTCCTTATTAAACAAAAGGCTGTGTGGCAACACTGTCAGTGTGTGTGCGCGCGCTGCGCTCATCACAGCAGACGGAAACAGATAAAACAGCTTCAGTCAGAGGCTTGTTAACTCCTCCGCATTCAGAGTGATAATGAAGCGCGCATGGGGGAAGCCCCTGCTGGCGATTCTATCCGCTAATCGGAGGTTCCCCCTAAAGGTAGGCGTGAGTTTGAGCCAACCAATGAGTAGGCAGTGGGTGTGTTGGCCCAGTTTCAGACAAAAAGCAGACCTCCTTCGGATGAGGGCCGAAAACACGTACGGTTCAGCTCCGGAAATCCCCGGGCCACCCGGATGTGAAAGGAACTTACCCAATCCCGCCCGTTCCGAGCCGGTGCTAGTGTGTAAGCGCCATAAAAGTGTCTTGCCCAAGGACACAACAGCAGCATTGTCTGGTGGGAGCCGGAATTGATCCTACAACCTTCAGATTACTGGACAACTTGCTCTACCTCCCGAGCTACTGCTGTCCAGCATAAATTATAGTGCAAGAACCCAACGTCCTCTTTAGGAGACACTGTTGCCTGGCTCTCAGGAGGGTAAGACTGCTCCAGAAACCTCCACAAACCATATTTTCTGACCCCCAATGCCCCCTAGGGGAATCTATGTTACCAACAAGCCAAACCAATAAATAACAGTTGGACAATATTGTACCCAACAGAAATGACTTACATGGCGTTGAGGAAAATGCTTTATTTCGCAGGTCAAAACAACAGAAAACCAGTTTGGGGTCATTGAGACATTATTCACTTGTCTTCAAACGCTGAGTCATTCAGAGTCATTTTTGCAGCAAAGTAAGCACATGTGGCTGAAAGTCCATAGTTAAGTGTGGAGGAGGAGCACGAGTGCTTTAGTTCGAATGCCTTGGTGTCCGTTTACTTGAAGACCTTGCCCTGGTTGAAGGATTTACCCACATGCTTAAATTCCCCTTCCCAGGCGAAGTACTCCTTTACCATGGTCTTGCACTCCTCGCTGTTTGGATCCAGCTTCCGCCAGTCATATGACTCGTAGTCAATTTGCCAGTCTTCAGACAGCTGGGAAGAGAACAGAAGGAGAAACCGTTTGAATCAGAGTGAAGAACCCTCCAGCTGAACAAGATGAGATGTTTCACCATCATTATCAGATTTCACATTGTCCTGTGCGGAGTAGCTGGACCATGATGCTTCTGAGTACTTACAGATTGTTTTAAGTCTGTTTTGATGGCTTGTACATATTATATATGACTACAGTCCTTTGTTTTTAAGTCTAGCTGTTTTATCTTATCTATATCTGCATTTTTTTCATCTCATCTGTTTTTTATCTTATCTGTTTGTGTAAAGCTAACTATGCGTCTGTTGCTGCTGCCTCTTGGCCAGATCGTCGTTGTAAATGAGAATGAGTTCTCAATCGACTCATCTGGTTAAATAAAAAAATAAAAAAAAATAAATGATAATCAAATGAAAAATAAACCATGCATCAAAGAGATTTACAGATAGTCACGATAATACAGAGTAAAACAATCATACTGAAATGCTGTATTTAATCAGAACATCACGACCTGCTGCCATGGTTCAGTTTTATTCAGCTGACGAACTAAACACACAAGATGAACATACTTGGATTTTAAACTTCCCAAACTGTTACATCTGCCCACAGTAACAGGTAATATTTGTGAGGAAGAAAGCCATCTATATCCTGACATAAGAACACAATAGGTGTTTCCTTTATTGGAACTTCAGGGTAAATCTGAGCATGAAATTGACCGAGAGATTCGAAACCCTGGTCCTCTTAAGTTGTCCTGTCTCTATATATATATATTTGGAAGGAATCTGGTGAAACGTCAGCACATCAGGACCACTGCCCAGTGGCGTCATCGATCAGCGCAAAACGCGCGAAAAGCAGTAAACAAAGATCGACACAATGGAGGAAGCAACAATAGTCGGCACGTTTATGTTTGCTATGTTATATGCAGCGATGGCTTCCATCGCTCATCTAACAACTTGTGTTTTCCTAAATAACAGTTCCCGCCACATATAGGCATTTCATATTTCCTCCTGAGTTGACATAATTTCCGACTGAGTTACAACCAATCGGCAGCGGTCCCGCCCTTCACCGGGCCTTTTATCGGGCCGTTCCGAGTACCTACCCCTGATGAGGTACTCAGGTTTCGGAAAACGGCCATTCGGCCAGCCCGGTCAAGTGGAGACAGTCGCACATCGGGAACTTCCTCTAAATTTACCCTGAAGGTCCGATAAAGGAAACGCACCTTATGATGCTGCAAAACTCTTGTGGCCACAGCATGAACCAGCCTTTACTCACTCAGACAGAGTTGACTGGGATGAACATGGTCTTTACTTTCTCTTCCCCTGTCAGATTAAGACTTAGTGCCATGAGTGGACACTGCCTTGCCCAATGACAGGGGAGGTCTGATCAATACACCCCATACACATTTTAACAAGACCTTGTATCTTACTTCTGCTGATAAGTTGAGAAATTTTTAAAGGGTTTTAATAATAACCCAAAACCAAGTCCAAATTAGCTTTGTGTAACTATTCTGGTTTAATTTCCTTTATTACGTTAATTTAATGTGGAATCTTTCATTAAAGAATAAACGTATGTATTGTGTGGTTGACCAGCAAATGTTTAATTTGGACTCTTGTTGATAATGTCAAATCACAACATCGTAAAGACATCTCTACCCTGTCATTTACTTACAGTGAAGGCCAGATCCTGGCCTCTGAAGACCCAGATACCAGAGATGCTGCTGTCATTGTTGGTGCCAAACAAGATGACACTGGCAAAGGCATTCTTCCTCAGTTTGTCCAGGCGTTGGAACATACCTGTGAATACCAACATAGAGTATGAGATCTACTGGGTAACAGATGGGTTTTGATGTGAAAACTTCTGTAGGGGGCAGTAAACAGTCAATTAGATATATGTTGTCACCAAAACTAATGGGAGGTTAATAAGACCACACATTTTGATGTGACCACAGTATGAACCAGCCTAAACTCACTGAATCAGACATGGCTGGGATGAATTTGGGTCAACTTTTTCTTCCCCTGTCAGATTAAGACGTGGTGCCATCACAGGACACTGCCTTGCCCAATGACAGGGGACATGTCTGTACCCTAAATAATTCTCTTTAGAATAAAACAATGTGCTACAGTGCAACTACCTTGTAAAAGCAGAAACCCATGGAGTATAAATACAATACTTTGTTCTCCACAACACTGTAGGTCTTAGGTTAGTGGAAATAAAAAAGCACATTCATGTCAAACTTGAGGCTAAAAAGAAAGCAGTCAGAAAACCACAGTGGCATCAAGTAACCAGTGATTTCAAAAGCGCTTTCTTTATAAAGTATGTTTGTCTTTTCTTCTGTTCTTTACAGAAACAGACAATAAACCCACAGCTATACAAGTTATTTGATCCCATCCAGCGCTATCCTGCAACATCAGGCGCATTATGAAGATATGCAACTAACATTTGAACTCTAAACCTTTAATACACAGGACAGTACTAAACACCATTCTTAACTTCAGCACAACTGTAAATCACAAGAATCCATAATGCCGTTAGATCTTCACTAGCGCTGAAAAAATACTGAAATAATTCGATTAAAAAGATTATAAAAAATGTTAGATTCATATTTTTTAAATTGGCGCTTAATTTATGATCACTTCCGGGTTTTACAATCTCCTTCTGGTGTGACCTTCCGGTTACTAAATAAGCTCGCTTGTTCTGCAGCTCAAACACACAATACAGTTAGAAGAGCGAGCAACAGGGCAAAAGGGATAATGACATTCAGAGAAAATGCCAGAAAGTTTCCAAGGTGTAGGACTATTTCAAACTCAAGCCAACGGACAAGACTGCTAGCATTGCGCTAAGCTAGCGGTTCACAACAGCACGACTTTCATGTCCCAGAATCTCAGCACAAAGCACCCAGGTGTTTCAGGCATCAGCTGTGGATCTAAGACGAGGTGTGTGATCTAGAGTTTATGAAGATAAACTGAGCATCACCAGAAATGCTAACTGAGACTGAGAATTATTCAGCTGCTACTGCTAAAAGCCAACAAGTGTGTTTTTATTCTCCATCCTTTATTGCAAGGCAGCATGGGACTAAAAGCTTTTCTAAGAACCCCATGCATGTTTTTAATTTTCAGTTATATTTGTTTGGAACATTGCAGTTTTATCTTTATTGCTGAAAGGAAAAACAAATCATGTGATAAAATCTTTATCTAATGGATATTTACTATTTTGTAATTTTCTTTTTGTTTATAAAATAATCACCATTGTTAGCTGGTAAACTAAATTTTTATGTTTCAGCTTCAACTGACAGACTGGCCCGGGCAAATCCATCCTTCTCAGCTGAGTTAACAGGCAGCAAATGAAAAGGAGTTGAATGAAATAAATGTTAGAAATATACTGCTTGACTTGTTTTCCCACAACTAGTAATGCTTCGTTAACTTTGTACCATATTTTCAAAGCTAAGGAAACGTTAAGGCTTATCCGTCGATTAAAATAATCGACGACTGTAGCCCTAAACTTCACATTACACAAACACCCACAATCAGTCCGTCTGGCTCACCTGTGATGAGGTTGCAGCTCTTGAAGGTAAGTGTGAGTTCTTCTGGGTATTTGTAAACACAGTACCAGATGGAGTACCCCTCGCGGTCAAAGGCCTCCCAGAAGTGGGGAAGAGCTACTGTCAAGGTGTCCTCATTGGAATATTTTCTTTTGAACTCGTCCATGATAAATGTGCTAGACAAAAAATATATATACATACATACATCAGGTCATAAATGTGCCGTTAGGACATGCCTGGTGGAGAGAATGAATGTGTTTTTGGTTTTAGTTTCCTTTCCACCATCTTCTGAGTTAATTTTCAGCACCTCCAAAAGCTGAGTTGCTCTTGAGATCAAGGTGAAATGTGGGCTCACTATGAACCAGCCTTTATTCTCACCAAATCAGAGATGACTGGGATGAATATGGCCCTCACTCTCTCTTCCCCTGTCAGATTAAGACTTTGTGTCATAAATGGACACTGCCTTGCCCAATGACAGGGGACATGAACTACTTTCTTTTAAAACTGTCAATAGTCTATAAATCAAAGATTCAATGATAATATACCATTAAATACACAGAATGCACCAGCTTTAGTTTTCAAATAGTCATTTTCAGGGAAATATTTAATGCATCCAATTAAACTAACCACATTTCTGTAATACACCACTCATATGTGAAATTAGAACTTTAAATGGACCTGCTCACTAAAAATCTTTACCTCTTTGGCAGATGTGCAAAGGGATCCTTTGCTTTGGGCTCTGCAGCCAAAACAGCATCACAGTCATCCATTTCCTCCTCTGGATCAGGCTTCTTCTCCTCCTTTTTCTTTTCTTTCTTCTCCTGGGGCTTGGCTGCCTCCTTCACTGCCTTTTCTTTCTTGGCGGGGGCTTCTTTCTTTGGCTGCATCTCAGCAAACTTCTTGGCTAAAGAGACAGAACAACAGTTATCTTTTACTCTTAAACCATTCATATGAAATCATTTTTGAACGAGGACTGTACAGACTAATGATTTATTTTAACTGGATGAATGTAAAGTCATACTACAGATCTGTAGGACAACATAAGATGTCTGTTTTAAGTTTTAACATGCAGTGTGGGTCCTTCTGACATCCTTTGGGTACGAGTTTATTCTGATCTCACTGCTGGCGACTCACCATCAAACTGAGCCATCTTCTCACATAGTTTGACTTCTCCAAGAACAGCCTTGAACTGGGGCTGGTTTACGCAGGTGACAAACCAGCGGGTCACGTTGGGATATGGCTGACGGAAGGAAGGCTCCAAGACCTACAGAGCAGAGGTGTGTCAGCTCTTCCTAAATTAAATATTAGAGATCAAGAGTGTGTGGTTGAGTGCTTTGTGAATATCAAACCTGTTTGTAGAGCCAGACCATGGAGCAGGCCACAGTAATGTCAGCAAGGCTGACCCTCTCCCCTACAAGGAACGTGCGGGTGCTCAGATGTTGGTTCAGCAACCCGAGGACCTTTTTGATGTCCTCCTTGGCCTGCTCAGTAGCCTGTATAAACCAAAGAGAATATTCACTGTGGGCAAAGACAAACCACTGGTGACAATGCAGTCACATAATCATGATACACTCCAGCCAGCAGTTTAACTGTCCATCACTTTGTAATTATAGAAATGCAGAGATGCATACCTGCTTGTTGAACTGCATGATTCCCAGAGTGGGGAAGACCCACGCGCTGGCTGGAGGGATGATCTCAGAGTCAGCAAAGCTCACCCACTGCAGAACCTGAGCAGCTGCCTGAGGCGTGGCACCACGCAGGGCATCATTGCTCACTGAAATTGGAGAACAAAATATTATTTTTAGCCAAAATTACCACACGTGCGCGCACTCTTTAAAAGGCTCAACATACTCTGAAAAGGTCCCAGCTTGTAGGAACAAAAGAGAAATGTTTGCAATTGGCCTTTCTGTCAAATTTCCAGAGACACCAAGAGGGAATGCCAGCAACAAGGAGCACTTCTAATTGGAACTTTGAAATGAATCCCAAGTGCTTTGCACATCGTCATAAATGTCTGGTATTCATGTGTGAAAAGGACTTATACGACAGTAACCTTTTAATTCAAAGTCAGACTTACGGTAGTGAGCAATGGCATTACTCTCAAACAGACAGAAACCATCATCCCCCTGGTAGGCTGGCACCTGGAACCAATGACAGAATTTAGGTTTAGGATGTTTTGAAGTCACAGAAGCTAAAATCTGGACAAACATGGAAATTAAACAATGTCGCCAAGCAAAATAAAACTTAAAGAAACCATTTCTTATGTAAGGTGCAACAACACTGAGTTGTTGGTCAATTTTTATGTGAGAAGGGCAACAAGTTTTTACTCACCTTGCCTAAAGGGAAGTTGTTGAGGAAGGCTGGGGTGCGGTTTGTCTGCCCGAAGGTGAAGGCAGGAGGGCTGCTGGCAACTTTGAGGCGAGCGCCACTGTACTGGGCTGCAATCTGGGCCTTGAAGGCCCGCCAGTTCTCTGGGTATGTGTACAGAGTCTAAAATGAGAGGGTGACAGAAATTAAACTACACATTTTTATAGGGGGAAAATGTTTAATTATAAAATGTAGTTTATAAAGAACAACTAAATTTGACCAAACAGCACAAAAAAACAAAAAAGCTGCATTGCACTGATTCATCACGCAGATATGGAACAGCTGGGATCGTTATCACACGTGTCACTCTGGACAATAGCAACTAGAAACCAGTTAGGACTGTTTCTGACTAATGAATGAAGCCGTCCACTCAGGGTGCTCAATATTAAAGAGAAGTTTACGACAGATAAGGAAAATGTGTCACAGATTTAGCGGTGATAAATGAAGTCCGACAGTCTAAACTTTTAATTTACCAACACGTATCAATAGAGTTGCGTTCTTTTAGCTTTCAGCTTGTTTTACACGCAAATTAGCTTCCGACCCAGCTAATAAACAGTTTTGGAGCATTCTGAAATCAAAACACAACGAACTATATTAGCTACACTTGCGTTCAAATCGGTGTAAAAACTGGAAATATAGAAGAATGACTCGGAAATCTATTAGGAGTTGTGATAACGTGGCACAACCCTGTTAGCAATGAATTAGAATAGCAAAAGCTAACTTTGACTCAACACTAGATCATATTATTAGTAAATAGGCCCTGAAACAGCCCGCAGACGGCAGGATGCTGTAGTTTAGTTAAGAACTGACACCGTGAGGGCGCAGATGGCTCTGATTTTAGTCGGATTGTAACAGTAAACCTGAAGAAAAGCTCCATGACTGGCTATTTCTCCATCTTACTCACCCCTGCCGCCATCTTCAGGACGAGAGAAAGAAAGAACGAGGGCGCGCGCCACTGACGTATTTACGGCCGTCAAACGTGCGCGTCCCTGAAATATCCGCGTTCACAGTTTGTGGCCAGTCACAAGTTCGTTTAATCCTCCAGACTTTTGCCACGTTTCCAAACATCACATAATAGGTCAATTTTGCCTTTTGCTAGTCTGCTGTAGCGGGTTGTTGTTGAGCCACTTAGGTGGAATAAAGTTCAAAGATACAAAAATGTTCAAATGACAAACTTTATTACAGTTTAGATATTAAAAAAACAAGTAAATATAAATGGATAAATGAAAGTATGCTTTCTGCATAAAATAAACTAAATCACTCATGAGATAATCTATATACCAATTACCATGAATTAAAAAAAAATCTCCTGACCACGAACACATTTATTTTTAGACTTTTTACACCAGTTTAAAAAAAAACTCTGAAAAAGTAGCTATGAAGTTCAAGTTGTGTAGAAAAATATTCATATGAAAAAAGACGGATCTGATGTACTCCAGAGGCAAATCAGCTCACAAGACCTGAAATTAAACAAAAAGACGAGTTTACCAACCAGTCTTTCACAGAAAATTAAAATAGTGTACACACACAGCATAATAAATCTTATTTCCATGCACTAGAAGCAAACCACATATTTTTTATTGAGAAGAATTATATTTTATGCAAGCCTAATGAGGAAACCAGCAAGCAGAACCATGAAATGTGGTCTAGACAAAACACTCACCCAGATAGTCATCCATGAGAGAGCCAATTGCAAACTGAAAAACAAAGAGATTGTTTGTTTTTAGGCTTTTTTTCCCTAAAACTAACACACTTTTTAAATGTATTGTGCAACATCTTACACACAATGACATTTATACTTGTTTTTGTTTAAGACAAACTGAAACTTTAGGTATGACGTCCAAAAGCTTTTTAAAGACTCTTTCCAGAAGGAAAACATCAAATGTAGAATAATGGTGCATCAGAGCGCTCAACATTTTCTTATCTTATTTATAGCTCTCAGTTCCTCCTCAAAACCTTTTTTGGGAAGCAGTTTTCAGTGAATTGTTTCATTTAATTTAGGTAACCAAACATCAACAGGGATTGTAACTGTAGCCAACAAAATAGTACAGCGAATAGTTTGTTGTGCCGATCAGGCAGAAACAATAAAGAAAAGAATCCAGATGCATAGAAACTAAATGCTGGTGACAATAGTCACTATATTGAGATTGCAGTATGGCTGGGATGTCTTTGACAGGTGTATGCAAACTTTTAAATACAGGTGAAACTAGGAAAAACATGGTGCAAACGTTAAAAGCTGCAACAGCAAATTTGGAAAACAAATTAGCTGAAAAAAGTTTTTTATGCCTCAACATAGTATGACTATAAATGTATTGTGGAGATTAAAAAAACAAAAAGGTCAATAACACGTTTCGGACCGAAAGCAACTATTGTACCATCCAGTTGTTAGTCTGTCTGAACCGCGGCACTTCCCTGCATCCTCCACTCATTCCACACTCACGTATTTATCAACAGAACACGCTCAGTAATATCAGAGAAGGAGAAACAGCCGGCTGCTACCACTTGAACTTTAGGACAAACTACCAGAGTCCCAAAAAGAAAAACACAATTTGAAGTCACGGACAACAAAAGATGTTTGGACCTAGAAAATGGCGACTGGTGTTTAGTTCTACCTCGTTTCCTCTTGAAATGCGGGTATCTGGTTCCAGCAGAGGTGTCTCAGGGAAGATACCCGAGGGGAGAGTGTTCCGTGACTGTGTTTGCGTTCAAAACCTAGCTTGTTCTGTAAATTCGCTAAATCAGCTTTAAAAGATGAAACTAATACATGAGATAGACTCATTCCATGTAAAGCCAGATATTTCTGCCTTTATTATTTATAACTGTGATGATTATGGCTTACAGCTGATGAAAACCCCACATTCAAAACCTCACACAATTAGAAAAGGTTCAATATTCTAGACTCAAAGTGTCACACTCTAATCAGCTAATGAATCCAGAACACCTGCAAAGGGTTGCTGAGCCTTTACATGGTCTCTCAGTCTGAGCTGAATTACTGACATGGTGCTATGGTGGCAGAGGATTTAAGTGGTTGCCCTGCAATCGGAAGGTCGCAGGTTCGCGTCCCACTCAGTTTGTCGCTGTCATCGTGTCCTTGGGCAAGACACTAAACCTGACTTGCCTGTGTTGGTGGTGGTCAGGGTGGCCGATGGCGCAGAATGGCAGCCTCGCCTCTGTCAGACCGGCTGTGGCTACATAGTAGCTTACCATCATCAGCAGTGTGTGAATGTGAGAGTGCGTGAATAATGAAAAGTGCTTTGGGTGCCTTGAAAAGCGCTATATAAATCTAATCCTTTATTATAAATGGACTTTTGCACCATATTCTAATTTTTAAGATTTACCTAATACTATACATATTACAACATTTCATATAATCCAATATATAACTTTGACTTAGACCGGGGATTCCCAAATTGGGAGTCGGGACCCCCAAGGAGGTCCCAACAATTTTGTCTTTGCTGTGGTTGTGAGGTTAGCAAGATTTTATTTGTAAAGATTTACTGTGTGTATGCGTATAAGAGTTGGGGTTGGGGGTCCTGGCTTGTCTTGGACAAGGGCAAGGGGGTCCTCGAAGAAAAAATGTTGGGAACCCCTGACTTGGACTACATTTGTTTTTAATAAACAGCAAATTATGACATCTAATTTACTTAGATGTGATAAAAAAAAATGGTGGCATATCCTTAATAGATGCAGCAGAATTATAATCTAGAGAATGTTTGTTTATTCTGATGTCAGGACAACCTGCCCTTTTCACTGATACAGATCCCAGCTGTGATGGGCTAACGCCTGTGTCGAAAAAGCTCTCTGAACTCATATAAATCCCTATATATTAGAAAGTCTCATCCTAGGGCTTTTCTGCTTTAGATTACATTTGCAACAAAAAAGTTTCCTTTAAACCTTCTGCCTTGACAACAGAACATTTTTTATTTTGCTTAAGAGTTAAACATTTTCAGATGTGGTACAAAATGTAAGATGACTCTGATCCTTGTGGGAGGTAGTGGGCTCGACCACAAACCCTCTGAAAGGAGGAGTTAAAATGATTCCTTGTTTAACTAGACCCTGTCTTTGTTTTTGAGAACAAATGGCTTTAGATGATAAAATATGACCATAATAAAAATGGAGTACATAGGGCCCTCATTTAACTTACACGGGCCTGGAGCCAGCTACTTTTATAAAATGATTACATCATTATCCCTTAAAAGTTAATCTAACAGCTGACAGACCCTGAGTTGTGTCAAGTTCATCCTTTAACATTGTTAAGCAACTGTTGGTTTTTTTATGGAGAAGCATCTATGTTAAACAAACAGGGCATTAATCTATAGATAAGAGAAAGTAAAGTAGGATTTTAACGCCATATTATGCAACTTTTTCATCTTTTTAAAACATTTTCTTGAGCCAGTATGTGCTAAAATGACCCTTTACAGGGTTAATGAAATGTCAGACCCCCACTGCCCTCTGTGGCCAGAATAACGCACTTGCAGCTTCAGAGTGGCAGTCCGGTCCCTGTTAGACTTGGTAAAGTGGAGCTGACATGCCTGGTGCTGCAGTCTGCTTCCTGTATGTTTTAGATCATGAACACAGCTGATTTGTTTGATTTAGTGATGAACCGCTCCTGTAGACACTAATGAAGGCTGAGGAGACATTTCAGTAATTAGATTAAGGTGTTAAAAAGACGAACGCACAGCAGGGAGATACAGTGTTGCCAGACTGGAAATGTTAAAGTACTGTACCAGGATCTTAAAATTATCGTATTTTGAGAAAAATGATCGTACTATACTTAGTTGCATCCTGACATGTGTATCAAACAGTGCAAAACTATAGTCTTTATAGTAGTTTTAGCTTTAAAGAATCTAACACTGATTGAAACAAGCACCTCTGGCTGTTTGGAGTGAATAAACAATGGGTCTGCACTGAACCTTTTTTCTACTCTTCTCTTTTACCATCATCTATTGGTTGATCAATATTTTGAGTACATTTTTATACATATGAATAAATATGAACACTGTCATTTTTCTCATGTTAATATACGATTATAATTAAATACTCATAACAACACACTGACTATTTAAACTTTGTAGCAGTGGCAGCCCCAGTAGTAGGTTTCAGCCAGCTGACGAATGCAGTGTATCTTCCCTGTTGTCGGTGTGCCTGCTGGTGATGCTGCTTCTTTAAATTGTTACTAATGCTGCCGAGCCGCAGCAATCTATGCTCTGCTTGTATTTAAAGCCAGCACTACTTATTTCATAAGTTCCTCCTTTGTCATGGGCAGCGTCATGCATCACTGCATGCAACATAAGTGTTGATTGGTTGTTAGGGAATGTCTCTGGATGCAATCTGCTGCCGCAAATTCCACACAACGAAGGGCAAAAATTATTGTACATTATGGGATTTATGGAATTATTGATCATACAGAGGGCTAAATAATCCTACAAATATGATAACTATCATACGCCTGGCAAAACTGAGGTATGTTTCACTTGTGGTTTCACTAACGGACACTAGGGGGTGCTAAAATCAAGCCAAAACTGCATAGAATCCATTTAATAAGGCAACATGAACAAAACAACTGTAGTGGCTTTAAAAAAACACTCACAATGTCATTCTTGTCGACTCTTGTTCCCACAATCTTCAGCCTGATCTCATCATCTTGCTGGATTACAATGTCCTATAAAAAAGATGGAAGCATCAATAAATGTCTGATGGAGCAACATTTACAAAGAAGAGCAAAAATACAGAACTTCAGGCTTTTAATGTGATGAAGTTTTTGCTTTTTAATATCATAAAACATTTAATAATATGACAGTTTAAACTAGCAGCAGCAAGTTAGAAAAATAACAAAACAATGGATATTCAAACCTCATCGACGGTCTTGTAGCAAGGTGGATTAGAGTTGGGGTCGAACTCCATTTCTGAAGGGATGGACTGAAAATAAAAATATGAACACCATAACATTAAATTAATAATAAAATAGAAAAGATGCATCTACAGATTAACAGATGTTTAAACAGACTCACATGGCGGGAGATGAAGCAAGACATGGGACCTATTTCTGTGAACAATCCAACCTGCAAAAAAACAGAAAAAATAGTGATGTAACAATACTCAATTTAATTGTTTGAATATTTTTCTTATACGTGATAAGGACTTTATGCTAAGTAATTTTGATCTGCTGAAAAAGAAAAGAATAACAGATGAGAGCCATACCTTGTTAACCTGAGTGACCACAGCATCCACCACCTCACCCTTAAACGGGCGGAAAACAATGGCCTTGTACTTGACTGGATAGAGGACAAAACCTCTGCCTGGCTGGATTACACCTGCACCGATGTTGTCGATAGTGGTTACTGCAATGACAAATCCATACCTGGAAAACAGGAGAAAACATAATACAACTTTTAATTCAGAAATAAATATAAAAGCAGCAACAGCTGTTTATCCAGTCATGTCAAATTCAATGTTTAATTAAAGCTTTTAATCATTGACCAGCTCTGTTTAAGTTATTATGAACAATATTAAACTGAATGTTGTTACTCACTTGCCAGTACAAGTTCCCTCTACTTCTGTGAAAAGCTTCTGCTTCACGGTGTTGAGTAGATTGGGACCGAAGTACCTGGGGTGGAGAAGGATTTCATGCTCCAAAGAAATCTGTAAACAGAGAAACAAAATGCTTCAACTTTAAATTGGTTGTGCACATGTTCGTATCTTAAAAAGATATAAATCCGCTTCTGTAGATCGAATAAGGGAAGGAGAAAATGTCACGTTGATTAAAAATATGAAAACTAGTCCAGGTTATAAGATGAGGGAAATACAACGATGATGTTGGTAAATGATCCAAATCTAAATATCCATTCACCCATCACCCAAATTAATGTACATACTTACGTGATAAAACATTTCCTGGTTGGTTAAATTCAACCTTAAAATATCCTTTAAAAATATATCGAAGTCGCTTCTCTTGTACTGTGTAGAATGGAAATCATGGACGCCTGTCGTAGAATAACCTCTTCCGGGTCAAAGGGTATTCTTGAAATTTGGTTGCCAATTTTATTATAACTTTATAAAAATAAATAAATAAAATTTATCTTTAGTGATTTTTTAACCGTTTACTAAAAAAAACATTAACAGAATAAGTAATCAGATTTAAATGAATTCCACTGTCAGTCTAATTTAATACTGCCATCTTGTGGCGAAGAGGTATTACTGCAGAGGGGCGTGGAAAACAACAGGCGTGACTTAAAGCCGCTCTCTGATTGGCTGTTTGTACTGCACTCTTATCTGACACACAAACGAAGCAAAACAACGTATTTAGGTGAAAATAATCTAACTTTAGCACCATCGCCATGTTGTTTAGCGGTCATTAGAGCAACACACCATAGGTAGTTTGAAGTTTAAAAGACCGAAAAAGATTTAAAACCATCCTGCTACATCATTAGGTAGAAAACTGTAGAAAATCTTTCTCTCTGTGGCTAAAATTACTCTCCAACAAGTCCTCTTCAGCTTTCTGTCATGGCGAACAACCTCGTCTTCAAGTTGCTTCGTCTTCCTGTCACCTCTAAACTTGTAAGTAGTTAAGAACTGTAGAGGTTTAATCGTGTGTGTTTTGTTTGTCTGACTCTTCGGTTATCTGTGCAGGCGTGTCTCCGGTCGGGTCGCTTGTTTCGGGGTAATGTTGCTGCAGTGGCGGCTGGGACCAGACCGTCCTCCAGCACCCCTCCGGAGGAGATCAGCCGCTATCCCATTCCTTACAAGAAGGACCTGCCTTATGACATAGTCGAGCTTATGGAGGAAGTGGAGTCAAAGGTTTAACATTTAAATAAAAACAGCATTTAGGTCTCATTTACACACGTTTATCATTATTAATCTGCTCATATTTCTGCACAGGGAGGCTTCCTGCCAAATGTCTTCAGAGCCCTCTCCCACAGACCTGCAGAGTTCAGAGCCTTCTTCGCCTACTACAATGAACTAATGAACAAGGACTCAGGTTTGTGTTTGTTATGGTGGAGTAGCCTCAGGTCAGATAAATGCACACAAAATGCAGCGTTTAGAATAAAAAGTAACCAGAGAATCGCCCATAAGCACCAACAACCCTCCCTACATGTCTGACCCAGGGTTCAGTGAACTAAACCCTGAGCTTACTTCTTATTTGTGTTGCAAATAAGGAGTGGATGTTTGTCCTCCTGTGTTATGAGTAAACAGGACAAATGGATAACCTTTTGTAGCAGCTGTGATGCTGGTTTTGTTTCAGCTGATGATCATGCGATGAAAGTGAAAAATTCTTAAAAATATATTTTCAGTAAATCAAGTTTAATTTTTATCTTGATGACTTTCTGATTATGCAGAAAAATTGAGAGAAATGTGGATTTCATATGTTTAAGATTGTGTCAAAACTGGACATCTTAAGAAAACAGGTGACTCTTAAAGTTTCACTGCAAGTGTTAAACAGTAGCCTAGTGAACTAGACCAAAGTTTGTATATTCACATATATAGGATGGCTTGCCAGGCTAGTTGAACAGGCCATCAACCTTTTTATTTTAAAAACAGAAAATGACTCTTAATGAGATTTTCCCCAAGCCATTTCAAACTTGATCTGATTGATATTTTTATAGATACCTGGAATTTATTATCAGCCGTGCTCTGTTTTTGATTTCAAGTTTCTCCTTCATATCTTCATATTCTCCATCTTTGAAAAGTTCTTAGTCAGGTTAGTCGTTAACTTAGTGATGGAGACGGACGATTAGTGAGGAGTAAAAAAAAAGACGACTCAAAGTCGAGATGCAAAACAACATGGAGGTGTTGAGGGAAACAACTGGAGGTCAAGCCCCAGCAGAGCAGGGTAGCAGACGTGTGGCTTTAAGCAGAAGAATCAGATGGATGAAAATCTGGACAAACTCATGAACTGAACATGTTCAGTTTAAGATTTTCTCCTGCTCACAGCCAAAAAGACCTTCCACCCTCCCTTGACCCATCCTCCCTGTCACACGTCCACCTCAGACAGGAATCCTGCTGCTGCAGCTTCATCACTGAGATGCTACAGCATATCATTTCCTCCTGGTATTAAAATTTTTTTTTTTGAATTAGAACTAACCAAGCATCTGGGGGCTACATGGTGGCACAGTTAGCACTGTTTCCTTGCAGCAAGAAGGTCACAGGTTCAAATCCCAGGTGCAACCTTTCTGCATGGAGTTAGCATGTTCTCCCCATTCATGCGTGGGTTTCCTCCCACAGGCTAAACATGTTGGTTCAACTGGAGACTCTAAATTGTGCCTAGGTGTGAGTGAGTGTAGGCATGGTTGTTTGTCTCAGTGTGTCCCCATGATGGACTGGTGACCCAGAATTGTGCTTAAGTCACAGCCAATGTAATGTTTTGTCCTTTTGTGCTTTTTTTTCTTCCAGGCAGGTTAACAAAGGCAGATCGTGAGCTGATCGTTGTTGCCACAAGCAGTCACAACAAGTGTCTTTACTGTGTGGTTTCCCACAGTGCATTGCATCGTGTCTACTCAAAGAAACCAACACTCTCGGATCAGGTGAGTCTTTACTCTGCCTGTGTTCCACATTCATGAGACTGGTGGAGAGTGTTGATGGAATTCTAAACAGGACAGGAGGTAGAGCGGGTTGTCCAGTAATCGGAGGGTTGTAGGATCGATCCCGGCAGAGAATGCTGCTGTTGTGTCCTTGGGCAAGACACTTAACCCACCTTGCCTGCTGGTGGTGGTCAGAGGGACTGGTGGTGCCAGTGCTCGGCAGCCTCGCCTCTGTCAGTGCGCCCCAGGGCAGCTGTGGCTATGATGTAGCTCATCACCATCAAGTGTGAATGTGTGTGTGCTTGGGTGGATGACTGATTGTGTTGTAAAGCATCTTGGGGGGTTCTAGGACTCTAAAAAGCACTATATCAAATGCATTTCTTACCTGAAAGAGGCCTAAACATTTGTATCAGTTTTGTTCAGATTCACTTTTAAAGTTCTCAGAATTTTTATGGGTTCTTTTCTTATCCAGGATTCTCCTCCAGTTGTTCTGAAATGTGACTTGATGGTTTTAAATAATGTTGTTAACAAGCTGATAGGAACAACAGTCCTCGTTTGCTGTGGATGAAACCTAAAGCATCTTTTATCAACTCTATAACGTTTTAGCTCCCAGACACTCGCTGGCTTTGGATCAGAACCACCTTTTCCTCTCTTTCAGGTCATTGTTAACTATCAGATTGCAGACCTTACGCCTCGGGAGCGAGCCATGCTGGACTTTGCGATGGCTGTGTGTCGCTGCGACACCATCACAGACGAGCACTTCCTGTGTCTGGAGGAAGTGGGCTTTGACCGGGAGGATGCCTGGGATATCGCCGCCATCGCAGCTTTCTTTGCCATGTCCAACCGGCTCGCCCACCTCACCGACATGAAGCCAAACCTAGAATTCTTTAACATGGGCCGTGTGCCACGCGACAAAAGCAAGAACGAGATGTGAAAATCAACAGAAAATCAGTTTCTGGAGGGTTAAGTCATCCAACGCCATGTGTTCACACTACAGCTGGTTTCTGCCTCCTCCTGTGTAGGTGGTGGCATGAGGAGGGATCGGTAAGGTCTATAAGAAATTCCAAATGAATGTTAAAGCTGTTCTGAGATCAGATTTTTGGTTCTAAAAGGGCTCAATATTAGGAATAACTTTGATTAGTGATCTTATTGAATATGGGTAAATTATTCTAAAATGTTTTTAAGACAATCAGGATTATTTATCTCTATGGCCTTATTTCTGAGCATAAAGACTTAAGATTGACCTTTTTGGGGAACTTTTGGTGCATCTTTTACACGTGAATCTTTGTAGCTTTAAAATATATGATATATGTTTGTGTATATGTTGGACCAGATTCATTTTCTTTATCCCTTAAATTGAAATGTTTCTCTTTATCTACTATATCTGTTTTTTATATCTAGAGTTTTTTATTTGATCATTAAAATAAGCAGTGAAGACGTTAAGAACATGGGGTTTGAATGTGAAGAAACTGAGCTGCTTTCTTTGTTCAAGCTTCAGAAAAACGCTCTCCTGAAACAGAATCTCAACAGAGTTCAACTGTTCACAAAATAAAAAATAAATCTCTTGTCTTTGAGTTTTCATTTCTCATCCATAAAAACATAAAAAGTTGTTTTTCACTAGAAAATCTTAAAGTTTGAATCATAGCTCCTTTCACAAGAGTCTGATTAAAATGATCTTTTTTCTGTATTTTAGATTGTTTCCATGTGCTGGTAAAGTGTGTGTCCACCAGATGGTGCTAAAGGTGCACCACCTGGCTCTGAATGAATAAATAAAATATTCATGTGTTCTTTAAGCAGAGCTGCAGATGAAAGAGAAGCTGGCCGACATAACCACAGAAAAAATAAAAATCAGTTCTCGGGATTCTAGTTTGTAGAGTTGCTTTTTGAGTTTATTCACTCGTGAGATAGGAACACAGAACTTGTGTTAGGAGCTGCATTTTCAGTCCTGATCTCAGGTCTGCGTTAAACACTCAAAATCAAACATGTCTGCAGGCATCAGCAGAGGACTTCTGATGAAGTTACTAGAGTTGGGGCACATTTGAGGTCATGAGGAAGCTGAGTCCATCTGTGTGCAGCATAGTAGCTAAAAGCAGCTTCACCCTGTTTGGTTCTGACCCGGGGTTCTACCAGCTGACTGCTTCCTAAGGATCTCAGAGCCTTGATGGGTGAAGAATCCGACATGTATTCTGGCCCCATGCCATTGAGTGATTTATAAACTAGTAGAAGCGCTTTGAAATGGATTCTGTAGTTTACTGGTAACCAGTGTAGAGATTTAAGAACAGGAGTGATGTGCTCGGTTCTCTTGGTTCTTGTTGAGACTCTAGCAGCAGCATTCTGAATAAGCTGCAGTTGCTTCACAGCTTTTTTGGGAAGACCAGCCAAGAGACCGTTGCAGTAGTCCAGCCTGCTGGAGATGAACGCATGAATGAGTTTCTCTAGGTCTGGTCTGGACATGAGACCTCTGAGTCTTGCTATTTGATGAAGATGCTGATCTAGTTATAGCCTTAATGTGACCAATGAAGCTCAGGCCTGAATCAACTATGACACCAATTGACATTAGGTCAAAAAATAAATGTTGGATTTATATTCAGACAGTCGACATTATCCAACATATCAATTTATTCAAGTACACATAATTAAAGCACGAATCATTCAAATCAAAGCTCCTTTAATTGGAGTGTTATGTGAAACTGCTCTGGTTTTGTTACAGGTTGTCATCATCAGACCTCATGACCTTCATGTTTGCTAAAAGGAGAAAACTGGGCAGGAGCTCTGCTTCACTCAGGTTGTGACGTCATAGAAGAAGAATCATCTGAGTTTCAACTTTCCCCATCAGGCTTTCATCCACTCCCAATTACTACTCAGACTTAGACTCTAGCTGGTTTAAGCCCTGGAACAACAATACGCTTAAACAGATTAATATTTATGGACAGGCGTGAAATCAGTGGACTTTCTCTGTGCATTCTTCATTAGAGCCACCTCTCAGCTGGAGGAGACATGAGAAGAAGTCTCCTCTCATCCTTCATTCCTCCTGTGGGTGTTCAGGAAACCTGTCCACCTTCATTTGAATACCTTTGAATGCTGTTGGATCACTCATTTATTTTTCAAACACTCAGAGGAGAGAGGAGGAGGCTCAAAATGAGAAAGAAGGAAAACCAATTTAAATCTTTTTTTCCAGTCTCTGAGTCTGGTTCCCTGTTTTTTTCTATCGTTGGTGGTGGAACACACACCGTTCACGGTTTTCCAACAATCTCCATCTCTTATTGCTTCAACAGAGCAGCTCTGTTGAAGATGAATGCACAAGATTATCAGATCTGATTCCAGATCAGTAATAAAAGCTGAAGCATAGTAATGTAAATATGTTAATTTAACAGAAAAAAGTAAAATTGCTTTAATATTTCAGGAAGGCTTGGTGAATGTTGATCAAAGAAATCACCCACATCATGCTGATTCTACAGTTTCCAACAGCTGAGATGCTCTGGTTACCTCTGAGAGATGCTTTTTGTGATCCGTGGAAGCGGATGTAGACAGAAGGGATGAGCTCTAACCAGGCGGGAGCACATGGGATATTAATGAATGGAAGCAGACATGGATGAGAGCATTTTAATCTCTGTAAAGAACTTGTCAGTTACTGTTGTCCTCAGTTTTCTGAACAGACACTTTCTCCAGCTAAACATTTGTCTATTTCTGCATGTGTTGGTAAAACTGGCCTGTATTTTATTTATTAAATATTTATTAGTGCATTTACAAGCATTAATCCATGTCCAGCCATGCAGTGAAGAAATGTTCCGCTGCACAGGTGCTGATTGTATTAACGACACCCAGGTGTACGTATATGTGTATTTAGATAACAATATTGTTGAGCTTTAAAGGAGCAATATGTAAGAATTTTACAGAGAAATAATCACAAAATAGTTTAATGTCTCAACCATGCTGGAAGGAAGGTTACATTGAAACAGGTTTCCTTATCAGCCGGTTGGGGGGTTGTCAGTTTTTCTCCTTTCAAAATAGCTAAAGAGGGATGTAGTTTTTGTTTACAATCTGTGAGCCTGCGAGGTTGCTGAGTCTGCAGTGCATTTGTAATTCAACACTGGCAGGTAAAAAGCTCTAGCCTAGAAACCGTAGCAGAAGCAAAATTATTTTGCTCTGCAGGTCAGTCTAGCCACGCTACATTAATCAGGCCTCAGGCCCTGTCCACACGTATATCTCCCACAACGAAGATGTTTTTCTACGATTCGGCCTGTCATCCACACGAAAACATAGATTTCCACAATGAAAATGAATCTCTTTAAAAACTGCGGCCAAAGTGAAGATCTGCGATTTCTCCGTTTTCAGCGTTTCTGTGTGGACAGAAATAACCAGAGTTTTAGGTTTCACGTCACTGTCTGTGACAAAAATGCTGCTGGCCCATGTGTGACCTGTGTTTACACTACAACATGGATGCCCTCAGAGCTGTGCTTGCGTTGTCACTCGTCCAAGTGCTTTTTGTCTCTGTTTTTACAAGCAGAATTTCTGCTACTTGTTAGTATTTCACACAAGCGAGCTAGGCTCCTTGTTTCAAGTTTTGTTGAAGTTGAGCAGGAAAACGAAATAGATAGGATTCAGGGGAACTACTGCCACCTACAGGTCTGGCATGCCTATGAATGTGCTTAACAATGTTTTTTCTATAAACCAGGTGGTGTGGGCGCTATTTTTTGGGAGGGCAGATATTCCTTTTTTTTTTAAAAAACGGCTACGTGTGGACAGAGCCTTAGTAGGCCTGACGAGTCTTGTGTCTTGCCAATCACTTGGTTTATTGGGCGGGATGTTACTGCAACTGAACAGCAAAGATAGCATTGGCTCATTTGAAACAGCTTTGGCATCAACTTTGGACTTTTTAGAATTGGGCTTTTCTTTGAGTCAAGAACAGATAGAGGTACTTAAGTTTATTTAGAAAAAGGATGTATTTGAGTTTTCTTATGGCAGACTGCCCCACTGACTGACATCCATAGCGGTGAGTACGTCACATTGTTTGTTGTCCAATAGCATGTGGAGACAGTTTGAAAGACAACCGTAGTTTCCGCCACACAACTGAGCTCTGTATATGGGTCATGGCCAGACTATATATTCACATATATAGGATGGCTTGCAAGGCTAAAAAAGCTCCAGAGTTGTTTAAAGAACCAAAGCCAGTAAACAGGAGCAACCCAGAAGTTATTTCTTGTACCCCTAAGAAACCACGCCATCTTTTTGTTTTACTCTGATGTTGGGTGAAGCAGGCTGGGGACTAGCATTGTGCTAACAATGCTAACGTTGAATTAGAAACAAGTCAGCTTTAAAAATATCTCAAACTACTTTTTCAATTATCAACAACTCAATATTACAGTGAAATGTGTGTGAAGTGAATAATGAGTCAATTGTGGTGTTTTACTTACTTTAATGAGTCGTTCAGAACTGTAGAAGCAAGCTGGCAGCAAGACAGCACTCCTCTAATGCTGGAGGCATATTTCTGTAATAAGTGTAGTAACCTCTTCCTACTAACATCCAAGAGTACACACCAGATATGACAATGTATTTATCTACTTACTGTGTACGTCTCGACTTCGCTTGTCATCTAGAATCTTCTGGTGCTGATCCATAACTGGCAACAGCCGTGAAACTCATGGAACAGCAGTGAGAACGTCACCTTTTGTATTGAAAAATGGGCTGCAGTACCCACATTTGACCACAGGATGTCATTGTTACTTTATTCTTACATATTGCACCCTTAAATATTGAAGTATTTTTTAGTCATCACATCACAACCACTCAAATGCTAACATCAGTACCCGCCCCCTCCCTCTCTCATAAATTCACAGGCAGCACGTTCAAGTGTTTCAGATTAGTGCTCCAAATGCACATACTCTCAGATTATCTCATGTTAGCAGATTACACTCACTCTCCACCACTGCTGAAAGGAGATTCATTAAATTCATGCAGTGATTGTTTCTGTCAGTGCCCTTGCCTTTTAGAAATAATATTCACGCTTCCAAAGAGAAACAGTTCTGTCGGTCAGGAACAAACAGCTTCAACATCACATTAAAGATCTCCATCACTGTGATGCTCATTTGGGAGCATTCCCACTTTTCACAATCTGTAGACTTCAGATTATGATTGAATCTGCTCTGTAGTCATTTCAGAAGTCTGCTCTCTCTGCGGTTGTCCTTGAAACTTGGCGAGATCGTCGACTGCTGTGTACACACACGAGAGCCAAGCCCATTTATGTGAGTGTGTCATGAATATGAATGGGTACAACTGCAGCCGCCTCACAAGGGGATTTAAACTTCTCACATGTGAAACTCGTGTTTTGGTTCCAGCCTGCTGAGGGAGGCGTGTGAGGAGCTATGAGCTCCATCAGGACACATCAAAGGCCAGAAGGAGGAGGAGAAGAGTGAAGAATTACATAGAAGTTTCTCTAGTGAGGTAATAATCTTATAAACTAAACGTTTTCAGCTAATCATTGTAGTGAATTTAAATTCTTTCTACATTCATCATCCTGAGTGATGCTACTAAACCTGCTCCTAATGGAGCTGTTAGGATATCTTAAGCCAACCAGACATCATTTTCTTGGACCACCTTCAGATTTCCACATTGCAGACATTCAGATTTCCAATGAGCTCTGGGTTTTACTTTCATTTAGTTGGGATTTTTCCCTTTTTCTTGGCTATGTTCTCATATTGGTAATGGGAGAATTGGACTGCTGTGTATCTTTTTCTGACACATTCACACGTTTTTTAATTAGATTGAAGTCTGGCATCTGCTGTGCTTGTGTGAAAACAATGTCTCATCCTCCCTGAAGCTCTGCTTCACAGTTAGAGCTCATTTCCTTTACGTTGGGCATCCCCCAAGAGAAATGAGAAGGGACTCGCTCCTTCAGTTCAATAACTTGATGCCAACTGAAACACTAATAACTTTCCCTGTGGTTGGTTTTTACCTGTTAACTAATATAGAATCTGAACAAAATAAATAGGAAAGAAACACTGAAGGGTACATTTTCATCATGAGGTGAGGGATCAGAGCATGTTTGACTAAAGAAGAAGAAGAATGGATTTTTTTATAGCGCCTCTCAAGTTAAAAAGCACGAGGCACTTCAGGCACAAACAGTTATACCCATGTGGAAGCTTCTCCGTGTGGTTTAGCACCCTGTCTGTCTGCGTCCTCACTCCTCCTGAGGGGAACTCCTGGGAGTGCTGCACTGATTGAGGCTGAAATGAGAAAAGGGAACGAGGGAGCAGGCAAGGTGGTCCTGGCTGCTGGTGACATGCAGCATCTCTGTGTTAAATAGGCAATCACAATGGGCTGCCAAGTCCCACCCATTTTCTTTTAAGATTAAATGCTGGGTCAGCAGTTCAGCAGACCCCATATTGGATTATAATATGGCTAAGCTTCATCCTGTGACTTTTTCATGAATTTCAATGTTTTCCAGGCTCCCTCGTCTTTTTTTCCTTTATTGCTTCCTTGACCTGTTTGTTGTTTAGATCCACACATATTTTACATAGATTGTATTATAGGGGCAATAGTAACCAACTACAACAGTCCAGAAAAGAGTAAAGATGCTTTAATTGGGTTTTGATCCCTCTTTGACCATATTTGTAGTTGGACATAAACAATCTAGTCAACAGATAAATTATATTTTAGCAGAAAATTTTCAAATGACCATAAAGTCACTGGACCAGAGCACCAGAATGTCCCTTTGCTGTTCCAGAATGAAACATCAGCGCTGATCAGAACTGCTAGAGCTTGTTGGGTTTTGTCTTCTGAGAGGTTTTGGTTCTCAGGGTTTGGAGGGAATTTTGAACAAGTCATTGTTTCTTGCTGCAAGCTTTGATATGAATACCACATAGTTCTAATGGGTAACTTTCCCTAAACCCTTAGTTAAGCTCATCCTTCCATCCATCTATCATCCATCCATCTATCATCCATCCATCCATCCATCTATCATCCATCCATCCATCTATCATCCATCCATCTATCATCCATCCATCCATCCATCCATCCATCCATCTATCATCCATCCATCCATCCATCCATCCATCCATCTATCATCCATCCATCCATCCATCTATCATCCATCCATCCATCTATCATCCATCCATCTATCATCCATCCATCCTTCCACCCATCCATCTATCCATCTATCATCCATCCATCCATCCATCTATCATCCATCCATCTATCATCCATCCATCCATCTATCATCCATCCATCCTTCCACCCATCCATCTATCCATCTATCATCCATCCATCTATCATTCATCCATCCATCATCCATCTATCATCCATCCATCTATCATCCATCCATCCATCATCCATCTATCATCCATCCATCCATCATCCATCTATCATCCATCCATCCATCCATCCATGCATCCATGCATCCTGCTTGCCAAACACGTTATGAGGCCTTAAGCAGAGAGTACAAACCCCGCCCTCATCCACATCACCCAGAGGGAATCTGAGTATCCCCACTAAGGCCCCCTGTCAGCCCATGGGCCCTTGGAATCATCCCCCATTACAGGTCACCTGTCTACAGCAGTCCACCTGTGTGTAAGTGTGTGTGTGTGTGTGTGTGTGTGTGTGCGTGCGTGCGTGCGTGCGTGCGTGTGTGTGTGGTTGGATAAAACAACATTTCACCTCACCACACATCCTGCCTAAAGAGATTGCTGCAGAGCCTGTTATACAGAGAATAAATAGCCTTTTTATTAACACAGAGTCAAAAACACAGAATGACAGAAACAAAGAGACCAACAACATACGCTACAACAAGAACTGGGAAGTGCATGTAAACACATTTATAACTCCCGGTCTCTTTCAGCTATTCAGGTAAAGAGCATTTGTTGTTTTTAGAAAATGTACAGGTTTCTCTGTGCAAATGGGTCTGATGGTTATAGTCTTAAAGGATCAAAACTCTGCAACATCACAAAACTTACAGTAAATATACAACTGAGTCAACCATCAAAAAGTGAAATGATCACATATGTCCACAGGGTAAAATGTGTCATTATGCCTTCTTCCCTGTTGGTGTGTTATAACTTTTAGGTTGGTGGTCTTTGTAGAACAAAGCCAAATAAAAGAGGTTTTAGTCTGAAGACTGAGGTTTGTGTTTTGCCTGGTTCAGATTTTATTTATTTTTTTAGAATTTGTTTGTTTGGCTTTAAAAGTTTTTTAATTCTTTTTTGTATCAAATGTTACATTTTTATTGCTATTTCATTCATTAGTTTTAGGTTCTATATAAAAGGAAAATCAAACTTTATTATGTCATTTACATATTCATAATTTTATTATAGAAACACTAAAATGTTCTGAGTCATTATTGGTGAATTCAGGTGTTGTGACACAAGACTGGGGTGGAAATTTCACAGTAGGTAAGCATTCTTGTAAAACTTCCTGGTTTTGGAGGCTGCATTGATTATTTGAAACAGATTTTTAGCTGGATTATACTGCTTAATGTGCAGAATTATTAACATTTTAGAAAACTAATAAAGCAGTTTCTAGTTTGAAAAGGAAGAAATGTTATCTGTTGGTTTCTTTTCTTGATATGGAATGGAATATGGAAATAAAAATTATCTTCAAGAAAGCTGTGACTAGTTTTAAATGACGAAAAACCAAGAAAACATCACAGGAAACAAGGATTTAACTGAAAATGAGACAAAGACCAGATAGAAAATTTAAAACCGAGAAATTGTGTTTATTGAAAACACACATAATTAGATATGCCTTAATTAGTGGAATAGTCCTTTTTTTCAGAAATATAACTATATGATGGCCAATGCCAGTAGAGACAGGATCATGATTTTAAAGCAGAGCAGTCTGAGAATTTACAAAATGTATCAATAGATTTTTGGCTTTATCCCAACGTCCAAACATCTTAACCTAATTCCCTGAATCCTTTAATGTGTACTCTGGTTTATGTACAAATGATGATGATTGTACATCCCTACAATGCTACATTTGGAGTCTTATTTCCTGATGTTAGGACATCTCACCTCGGATTGAATAACAGTAGCACAACTCTACCACTGACTCTGTTTATCTCCACAAATAACACAAGCCTGGAGGAGTTCTGCTGTGTGGTGGAGTTGCTAATGCTAACGGTTAGCTTCTACTAGCCGAGACGCTCTCTGCTGTTTCCTGGACGCTAAACCAACAACAGCCTTCCCCATAGCAAGCCAAGATGGTTGAGGCCATGAACATTAAGTGACACTCAGTGCGTTTACATGGGCAGTGTCAACATCTAAGTCGATCCAGGTCGATCTTATGATAATAAGCTGCAAGTCTTTATCCTCGTTTACATGCGCTTTAGAAAACCGACCTCTCAAATGAATTTTTGTTCCACTCCGGTACAGTAGGGGGCGACATGCGCCCTTTCATGTCGGGCATTGTTCCGGTTAGCTTGTAGCAACACAACTTGTAAACAAACGCTGGCGGGAGTAAATGAGATGGAACCGAAACAGGATATGCACCGTGGATGAAAGAATGGACAACAACAACGCTGCAGCACAGCTTATTGGTACATTCTGCGCTGCTAGATGTTGTTATGCGTGTTACGTTGTGGCGGTGATATTATCAGACTAGCGCTACTGCGGCCGCGTCACTTTCGGAACGCGAGTGTCCACTCGGGTCAGCTCGGTTGAGTGTTTTATGGGCTACGGCGTTTGGTGTTGGCGGGGTGGGGCGGGGCGTTGTTTGCATGTGGTGGAGGGACTCCGTGGTCTTGACCTGGCTGAGACTGGGCCATTGTGGTCTTTGTGGGGGTCTGTTTTTGGTAGGGAGACATCCAGATGGGAAGTGTGACAGCGGTGACCTTGAAACTGTGGGTCACGTTCTTTTACACTGTGGGCGGTATGCTCGTGAGAGGGGTGATTTTTGTAGGCGGGTGGGGGCTACTGGTCTGTCCGTGTTCTGTTTGCGGACCTTGTTGGGGTTGGAGGACAGACGTAGAGTGTAGAGTGTGGGCTTTGTTGTCCGACCTGCGTAAAATTGGGTCTTATGAGAGGCTGTGACATCATTTGGTTGAGTGTTGGTGCAGCTGTGGCAGCAGTGAGCCTTTTGAGCATCTAGCCTGCCTGCTCCAATGAAGAAGAAGAAGACTTGCTTTTTCAGCATGAGATATTGGAAGTGTGCGTGAGATCATGTGAAGGCAGTCAGATGTGTGTGTCTCATGCTCAGTGTGTGACAGTTGGCAAACATTGGGACAATTATTGTATTTTTTGGTGTACTGGAATAAATCAGACTTCAATTGCAAGGCTGCAGATTTTCCAGAACTCTGCAGGAAGGTTTTTAACAGGGGTAAAGAAATGGGAGCACATCACCCCTGTCCAGGTGACTTTGCACTGGCTTCCAGTGCATTACTGAGCTAATTTTAAAATCCTCCTCTATGTCTTTAAGGCTTTGCATGGCAGTGCTCCTCTCTACTTAGCTGCATTGCTTGACAGAACTTTACCATCACGGGCACTTCTATCAGCTGGACAAGACTTACTGTGTTCCTGGCACTAAACGTAAATCTAGGGGTGATCGGGCCTTCTCAGTGATGGCTCTTACACTCTGGAACAGTCTACCATTGGCCGTCAGACAAGCTCCATCTATGCAATCATTTAAGCATCAACTTAAGACTCAGTTTTATTCCTTAGTGCTCCATGAGGGCAATATCCCATGAATGTATTGTTTTATTGTCTGTATCTTATAGCTGTTTTAACTTTATTTTTCTTTTACTGGTTTAATTGTGATTTTAATTTTTATGTCGTGTCCAGCACTTTGGATCACCTTGGCAGCTACATAAATAAAGTTGATTGACTGATTGAACAAAAAGAAGAATTCTGAGTCACGTACACTTTTCAAACGTTTTACAAATGAAATTACAAGTATGATGATAAATGTTTTCTAACATATCGAGCTGCTGACCTTAGTTAAAGCTGGTTGGTAGAACAATTTATTTACAAAAAGTTTCTGAAGAAACACTACCAGCCCTCCTGTGATCCGATGGTTGGTTGAGGACTTCACTCTTTAGTCCTCTCACCTCAGTTTGTTTTAATCTCAGATTATTTACACCTACTTCCTTCCTGCTTCAGTCAGTTATGTGAAATCCTTTGAAACAGCCTCTATGAAGTTGGGAGCTGACATCAGGATGGTGAAAGTGCAAATGATCGAGAAGAGCGAGAAGGCCACTAAACACAGACGGTCCACTACGGCTGCCGCAAATTTCCACTCGCTGCAGATGGCCTCAGCTTCGTCCTGGTCCCGGAACCTCTGGGCTATGTACGACACCTCCTCCAAAATACGCTGGATCTCCGGTGGAGGGATGATCACTCCCATTCCCAGACCTCCAACACCACTAGCGAGTCCTCCAGGTGGTTCAGTGTCATCGCTGAGCGAGCCGTGGGCACGTCCACCCAGTGCGACCCCTGAGTCGCTGGAGGGGGGGCAGTGTGGGCTGTCTATAGGGTGGTAGCTGCCAAAGTAGAGATTCATGGAACCATTGGAGTTGCCTGTTTGGCATGACGTCTGTGACAGAGGCACAGTGAGGCTTGGCATGGTGCCCATCTCTATGGAGCTGGTGCTGGAGTGGTGCTGGGAGGGGTGACGGTGCTTGTGTCGACACCTTTTGTGCTCATCACCTGGTTGTTTCATACGGAGAAACCAGGCACACCAGTTCAATAGAACCACACGAACCTGGAATAAGAAAAAAATCATCACTTATGACTTTGTGCTGAACATTACGCTGATTATTTAGGCTGTTCGATATAGAATTTTTTATTGATATACCAATATAGTCTAACTCTTGAAGTAGCTCTCCAGAGTACTTCTTTTATCTGATGGCACCATCTAGTGGCTGACAAGCGTATCACACCAATAGTCGATTGACTCGTTAATTTAAGATGGCGACAGCACGTTTCTTGTTTATGAATGTGCTTCTGCTTTAATTTACTTTACTGATATAAACCGATACCATTGTTTGTGGGGTCCCCCACTCATAAAAAAAGAAAAACTAAATCATTTAGGTAACTAACATCACATCTCCTATCCATACATACTCAAAGGTCAACTTTACTCAAATTTGCAATAGATTTGCAGTGGTCTCTAGTAGGAATGAATGCCTTGTAAGTCGTTCTCTGGGGAAAAAGGCTCAGATGCTCCTGTTTGAGGATGTAGAAGTCAACCGGAGAAGAAAGTGGCAGAATACAGCAGGATTTGGAGTCTTATTTCCTGACATTTTGACATCTTGCTTCTTATTGGCTAACAACAACGCAACTCTACCACATCTTCACAAATAACACAAGCCTGAAGGAGTTCTGCTGTGTGGTGGAGTTGCTAATGCTAACGGTTAGCTTCTACTAGCAGAGACGTTCTCTGCTATTTTCTGGACGCTAAACCAACAACAGCCTTCCCCGTCGTGAGTCAAGATGGGCGAGTCCATGAATGTTAAGTGACAGTGTGACGTAGATCTGTCAGGATTCATTGAATCAAACTTTTTTCTGTCTATTTTCTATCAAAGGCTAAGGCAGGAAATAGGGGTAGAAGATTATTTTAACATTCAACCTGCATGTTAAACTCACAGTGACTAATCATTTTCAAAAATAATAAATAAAAATGGTTTCTCAGTGAACCTGCCAGTTGTGCCAAACAAACATAAATATCTCACAAGCTAAACCACGGATCTGTCATATTTAGACATTTTAAGTGAGAGGAGAAGTAGCTGAAGAGTTTGATGTATAATATGTACATGGTATGTGTCATGATATGTGCCTAACAGGCTACCGTACCCGGTACGTCACCAGGGTTTTGCCAGAGACGCCAGAGAGGCGGACGAGAAAGAAGCCATTTTTGTTGTACTGTTCGTACTATCCATTAGTCCCTTTGATAAACACATACGACTTAGATAAAGCTCCACCCAGAGTTCAAAGACTGCTAATGCATCTTCTGAGGTTGCAGGTGGTGGCAGAGCACGTGCCTGGTAAACAACTGGTCATCGCGGACGCCCTTTCCAGGAACCCGCTGAGTGACACGGATGACAGCAGCACTGACAAAGAGGTACAAGTTTATCTACAGTCTGTTCTGTCAAATGCACCTGCGTCGCCACAGACGTTGAGAGAAATCAGAACAGCAACACAACAGGATGGGGAGTTAACAAGAGGCATCAGCTTCATACACAAAGGCTGGCCACCAAAACACTCACTGCATCCTGCGCTGCATAGCTACTATCCAGCACGAGCACAACTCTCAGAGGCTGATGGACTAGTATTATATCAGGACAGACTAGTCATCCCTGCAGCTCTGAGGCCCGACATTTTGAAACGTATCCACGAAGGACATCAAGGGCTAACAAAGTGCAGAGCCAGAGCAAGGACGTCGGTGTGGTGGCCCCACATCAGCAAAGATATTACGCAGAGTGTTAGTACATGCGAGTTCTGCATTCAAAACAAGCCTTCACAAAGACATGAGCCTCTCCTCACTTCACCCCTACCAGACGGACCCTGGCAGCGGATCGCAGCGGACCTATGTGAGTTTGCATACAAAATTATCTGATTGTGACTGACTACTATTCCAGAGACATCGAAATTGACCACCTGCCAAGCACTACAAGCAGACAGGTCATTGGCAAACTGAAAAGTATGTTTGTAAGATGGGGCATACCACTGGAGTTGGTTAGGGTTAGGGTTAGTCACCGGATTTGGTCAGCGACAACGCAACACAATTCACTTCAGTCGAGTTCAAGCAGTTCTGTGAGGAGTATGGTTTCACACATGTAACCTCGAGCCCACATTTTCCTCAAGCAAATGGGGCTGCGGAACGTGCTGTCCAGACAGCAAAACATATCCTGAAGCAGCCAGACCCGCATTTGGCCCTGATGTGTTACAGAGCGACCCCAAGCACTGCAACTGGCGTGAGCCCAGCGAAGGTCATGACGCGAAGAGACATCAGAACAACGCTACCAATGCTCATGGAAAAAATGCAGTCGAAGTATGTGAACAAACAAGAGATACTGCAGAAGGACACTCAAACCAAATCATCCTACAAATACTTCCATGACCGACACCACTCAGCTCGACCCCTATCCGAGTTACTTCCTCGACAGAACGTCAGAGTAAAGTTGGACGGAGAAAAGGAGTGGAAAGTTCAGCAAAAGTTCTCAGCAAATGCGAGGAGCCACGATCATATGTTGTGAAAATGGACAATGGGACAGTGTCTCGCAGAAACAGGAGACACCTACAACCTGTTCCAGATGCCACAGTACCGCAGGACCAGCAACCAGAGGGGTCACCAGCCAAGCAGCCGTTAGAGCTGTTCCTGGTGACCAAAGTATGCTAGATACAGGACAACTTGATAAGACTGTAGAACAACCTCAACATGCTACACCAGGGAAAGTAGTACATGTGACCAGCAGAGGTAGACCTATAAGAGTCCCACATAGGTACAGAGAGTAACACTGTTAGTTCGAGAGAAAAAAAATGTTTTAATGGAATGTTATTTTGAATAAGTGTTACATTTGAACTAGTCGGTTGTTAGAGAACAAGATTAATACCATGATTGTGTGTAGAAATGTTTGGTTAATGCTAATCTTTCAGGAGAAGGGAGATGTCATGATATGTGCCTAACAGGCTACCGTACCTGGTACGTCACCAGGGTTTTGCCAGAGAGGCGGACGAGAAAGAAGCCATTTTTGTTGTACTGTTCGTGCTATCCATTAAAGCCTAGTTAACCGTCAAGACGCCTCTTTCATCATTACTAGCTGTACACGACAGTATGTAAAAGATGTGTCATTAAAAGTGAAGAAACCGATACCGATCATTTCTGAATTTACATTTTAATGCCAATATTATTGGTAGGTCGAGAATATCAGAGCAGCTCTAGTGATTATATTATTAAATTTGCAGCCGGCACTCACCCACTTGGGCATCTTTCCCCCGTGAGGGTCATGATGGTGAAACTGCAGGACAATGACGGTCACCACCACAGACATTCCCACAATCATCATGGTGCTTGCAAAGTACTGAGCTGTTGGGGACACAAAAACAATTCTCCTTTGGTCATGCTGGCATTTATTTAGCATGATTTAAACACTTGTGTATTCACATGTGTGAAAAAAGCTCTTTTGCTAAGATTAAACTTGTTAGGATAAATATTAAAGGCCTAACATTTCTTTCAGGTGTTATAAACTAAGTTCATCTTGAACTGAATCTCAAGGCTGATGTTATGTGGTCTCATGTATTATTGTAAGACCTCATGTGATCTGGTAGCATCAGGACATACACTCTAACCTGACCACATAAACATATCATTACAGACACGTATGTGGGATGTGAGAGACTCTTTCTTAACTATTTGGACATTTTTTTCCCTTCATTTCAACACAAAGCTGCTGAAAAACTTGCTGAAAACATCAGCCCCAAAGCAATAGGAGATACTTTATTTTAATTCTCAGACTCTTCTTCCATTCATGACTTCCCCAGTCTAATCTTTTGTCTTACCAGTGGAGAGTCAAACATTTCACAGCCCATTTAGTGTGCTGACAGCTTAGGTTACAGTCACCCATCCATCTCCATCTATGTGTCTGATACGGAGAATAACCTTAAAACAAAAGCTTGGACCCCAATTATTTCTTTCACAAAGTCTGTGAAGAACAGACATTATTCTTTAGGCTACTGACTATAAATTTCCAGTCTGGATTTTAGTATTTAGCTGTTAGCAGATTGTCTATTTGCAGCCAAAACTGATGCATAAGAGACCTGTAGACATCTGTGGACAGCAGTAGCTCAGGAGGTATATAGAGTGAGTTCAGAGGGTTGTAGGATCGATCCCGGCTCCCGTCAGAGAGTGCTGCTGTTGTGTCCTTGGGCAAGACACTTAACCATCCTTGCCTGCTGGTGGTGGTCGGAGGCATAGATATAAACACGTAGATGCCCCATTGGGCGCTGGAGAGCGTAACAGCAACGCCGCCATATTGGATGGGTCTCCTCACTGTCCAAAGTCAATGCAGAGTGAGCAACTATGGCTGTTTTTGTGCAGCCTACGGTTGCAACAACCAGCATACTATT
The DNA here is from genome assembly GCA_006937985.1 of Aphyosemion australe. Classification (NCBI taxonomy): domain Eukaryota; kingdom Metazoa; phylum Chordata; class Actinopteri; order Cyprinodontiformes; family Nothobranchiidae; genus Aphyosemion; species Aphyosemion australe. The sequence continues at coordinate 1,895,780 of SSNS01000087.1, forward strand.
GAAAACAGATCATGTGGGATTACTATTGACTTTTATAGCCTACCTGATGGGATTTTATATTTTGTTAATTTTTTTAATTTATTTTGTTTAATTATATTTGTATTTTAATTATCATGCATACCATGTGTCTGAATTAGTGAAAAAGCTTGATGAAATGTGTTTTTTAGCAGGGTAAGCGCCTTTCTCAGTAGAAATGAATGCACTGGGTGCGAATGGAGACCCATTCAAGATGGCGGCCGGCCACTATGGCAGCTCCAATAGGCAGCGCCAGTCCACGAGGCGTCTACGTATATATGTCTGTGGTCGGAGGGACCGGTGGCGCCTTTGTGAGTGCGCCCCAGGGCAGCTGTGGCTACATTGTAGCACATCACCTCCAGGGTGTGAATGTGTGTGGTTATGGGTGAATGACTGATTGTGCTGTAAAGCGTCTTGGGGGGGTTCTAGGACTCTAGAAGGCACTATATCAAATACAGGCCATTTACCATTATGCAATTATCCAAAAACCCTAACCCTAACATAGAAAGATATGCATCAGAGGTAAACATGCTTAAAAATGATGCAGGCACACAGACGCAGAAATAAAACCCACCAATAAGAGGCACGGAGTCTGACGTGGCCGGCATGATCTCTGCCACCAGAAGCATGAAGACGGTTAGCGACAGCAACACGGTGATGCCTTCAGACGGAAGCAGAGAGATAGAGACAACACGGTGTTATCAGGGCTAGCCGTGCATGACATCATCCCTGTAATCACTTATGGATGTAATCAGAGCTCATGACTACAACCATTTGTCAGCTGGTGGCTCCGCTGGTGTGTTCAAGCTAGCTCAGGAAATTTCTGCAACACTAACTTTGTCACATGTGACTGCTCACATAGAGGTGGCTGTTCATCATGACACTGCTCCGATTGGTCACAGGTCTCTTATTTTACAATTCAAGTGATCTATCGTTGAGTGTGTGATTCAAGGGGGTGTATTCATTTACAGTATTCATGCATTAACATGCAATTCATTGTAAATATTTGTTGGATGTAGGCTAAAAAAATCACATTAAGTTCTATACGTTTGAACTATTTCATGTTTTTCATCTTAGATATTAATTATGACCTTTATCAAAAATATTCCTGTTTTTCAGTTTTGTAATGTACTCTAAGTTGTGCTGTTAATCAAGATGAGGCTTTTTTCTGGTTAGACATTAGAGCAAATGTAGTCTAGATTGCTTTAACTTCAGGAATAAACAGGATGTTTCTTTAGTTTCTGGATACTAATCATCTGACGTACAAACTGATGCAAACATATAAGTCTAAGCTTTATACTGTGCTGTGCAAAAGGATGTGCCCCCTCATAGATTTATTCTGTTTTTGATTTTTATATAACTGAAATGTTTATTTAGCTTTAGAATCAGAGATAATCTGAATAAATACAAAATGTAGTTTTCAAATGATGATTTCATTTAACTGGTTGCTACACTCAGTCATTAGCATCACTGTGGGGGATTTTGTCCCACACTTTTTACAGAACTCTTCAGCCACACTGGAGGGTTTTCCAACATAAAAACAAGGTCAAAGGTCAGACATTCTCCTTCAGAATTTTCTGTGAACCATTACAACAAGTGGTCCCAGAGCATCACACTGCCACCACCATGCCTGACTGTTGGTTTGATGATTAACCCTAAACATGAAATGAGACTTTGAGTTCTTTTTTGTCTGTAGAGGTTTTAGCCTGGAAACTCCAACATGATGACATTGTTGCACTCCACCCTTTCCTTCTCCTCGCTGAGTCAAGAACTCTGACCTTAACCTGAACTAACTGAGGGCCTACAGCTTCAGATGCTGCTCTGTGTTGTTTTATCTCTTTAGAACAGGGCTCAGTCTGTTGCTTTTTGAGCTATTTTAGCCTAATATAGTCATTCACAGTTAAATCATGGTTTAACAAGAGCCTGGTTGGTTTGGATAGCTTCTCTTCGCTTGATCCATTAAATCACAATTTAAAAACTGCATTTTGTATTTGCCCAGGTTATCTTTATCTGACACTGAAATTTGTTTTCTGATCTGAGAATCTTAATGTCACAAAAAGAACATAGATCTGTGAGAGGGCAATACAGTGTGTCCTGTAGCTCGCTCCTCTCCTCACCCAGAGAGATCTTTTCTCCAGAGTCCGCAGGTAGAAGGAAGACCAGCAGGGCCAATCCAGAGATCAGCACACAGGGAATGAGCAGATTTAGACCATAATATAAAGTCCTGCGACGCATAGTGACTGTGAAGGTCACATCAGGATAGGGCTCTTTACAGCACTCGTAATACAGCTCATTACGCTTGGCTGGTACACCTGTGGAAGAGAAACAAACACACACACACACACACACACACACACAAATGTTTCATTAGCATACTCTTTGTTTAGAGGTTATCAGAGCTGTCAGCTCCGTGTCCCAGCTTTGGTACATTTTATAAATGAAACCCTTACTCCTGAGCTGATGAGGGAAAGTGAAGGGTCTATATATTTTATGATCAATATGAGAAACACCTCACTCAATTCACTGAGCTGAATCTTATTTCCTCAATTCTGAAAACTTTCACTGGACCAAATCTAAGACTGCTCAGGCTTGGAAATCTACCCTGTCCCCATTTCAACTTCACATTAAAGTGCTGCGGAAAAAAAAACTGCTGAACTTTTTAGATGTTGGAGAAAAGTTTTCTCACCTTCAGCTCAAACTCTAAAAATTGGGTGTTCAGAACTCATATGGTGTGGCTACATGACTGCCAGAGTGTCAAACACTCCTAGTGTGAGCCATCTGTTCCCTGTCTGACACCCATGTACGGTTAATCGTCGCCCCGGGGGGCCTTGACACTGGGGTGTTCTACATGGTCCCAGCCAGGAACATTTCAAAATAATTCATCAGATATTTTTAGACGAAGGTTTTCTAGCTATTAAAACAATTTAATGGAAATTAAATTATATTCTTTTTGTTGCACCATCACAGTTTCTTCACAAGCCTTCTGTTATTTTGTGTTTTTGCCAAAGCCAACACTTAAAGGCACACTTGGCAGTTTTGCTTGCTTTTAGCACCCCCTAGTGTCTGTTATTATCTGTGGTTAAAGCAAAAGTAAAACTCATCTCCTCGCTGTGTGTTCATCTTTTTAACACCTTAATCTAACTGCTGAAGTGTCTCCTCAGCCTTCATTAGTGTCTACAGGAGCGGTTCATCACTAAATCAAACAAATCAGCTGTGTTCATGATCTAAAACATGCAGGAAACATGATGGAAGCAGATGCAGCACCAGGCATGTCAGCTCCTTTTTCCAAATCCAACAGGGAGCGGCCCGCCACTCTGAAGTTGCAAGTGTAGTATTCTGGCCACAGAGGGCGGTGGGGGTCTGAGTGACATTTCATTAACCCTGTAAAGGGTCATTTTAGCACATACTGGCTCAAGAAAATGATTTAAAAATATGAAAAAGTTGCATAGTATGGTTTTAAATTCCATTTCACCCATGCTCTGAATCTACTTGCTGGACAGATATGCTACAATATTTTAGCTCAGCGATACAGTATACACTGGAATAATGGAAAATATTGATTTAAGGAAAACAGCAATTTATCTCCCGACTTTTTGGTGGAAGACAGGATACAGAAGTTTCAATATTTATAAAATAAATTATTTTTATCAAACCACTTACCTTAGATCAAAATTCTCTAATAGGTTGTATTCTACGTGCAGAATAACTACTTTCATGTCTCCACAACGCTGCTTGCAGTGACACATATAAATTGTCTCTTACCAACAAGATCCCACTCTCCATTTGATATGTAAGTGGATGTGTCCACATCGAGCATCTGGAGGTCCAAAAGCCAGCCGTTGTGAGTCCACGAGCCAAACTTCAGGTCACATTTCTGCACGTCGAAAGGGAACCAGCGAACGTCGATGTAACAGGTGCTCTTCAGGATGCCCGGGGGGATGTACTGACAGTAGCCTGACGCGTTCACCAGGACGTTGGTGTGAAACGTAGCATCAAAGCGCTCATCCGCACTATGAAACAGACACATTGTTGGTTTTATTATCCTTTCATCAGAGTTTAAAGGGGGAAAACCTTACATCCAGGTTCTGCAGCTCAGCTGGGGTGATATGAGCGTAGCTTTGAACAGGAAGGTAAAAAAAAATGAAATTATGGAGAATAACACAAATGAAAAGCAAATGCCAGAGGAGGGATCAACAATCGTCTTTGTATTCTTTTTGCATCATGAGTAGAGTTGAGCTTAGTCCCATTAGGAAACTGCCTGCTAAACAACTCTCAGCTGTAATTCTGTTTGATTTTGGAATTAAAATTTTAATAACTTTTCTATTGGTGGTGAATGTGTAAACTCTAACAGACCAGAGGCAAAACCTGCAGTCTGAGCATCAACAGTACACAATCAGATCTACAATAAAAGCTGAATCCCACCTTGATGACTTAGAAAACGTTTGCACGGTTTGTTTTTTATTGCTACTTGGTTTTGTGAAAGGATGAGGCTGAATGAACGCTCATAGATCAAACACTGCAGAGTAGTAAGAATCAGATTGCTGAAGTTTTTGCTAAAGCAAACTTTTATGCACCTTGCATGGTCACATGTAACAAAGTATTAAGTTAGGGGCACCATCATTTTTGTCCAGGCCTGTTCCATGCGTTTATTTTTTTAATAATTCCATCGAAGCATGGTTGAAAAGCAACGTCTGACTTTCATTGGTTAAATTTCATAGAATTTTTATTTATTATTACTTTTGTCAGATTCAAGTTATTTCTGTGACCTTTGTGGGTTTTTCTTTTGTTGATCGAAGGGTACCAACTATTTTGTCAATAAGTCTGTTAGCACAGATAATAGAACAGTCATTTGAGTTCTTGGCCCTCATGAGCTCCAAATTTAGCTACATGCTGAATTTTAAATACCAACACGCATATTAGCAAACATCAACACACACACACACACACACACGTGTGTCTGTATCATTCTGGGTCTTCATTTGGTCTAAATCACTAAAACAACTTGTAGACTGAGTAGATTTTATCAGTACTTTCTCTCAGACTGATGTTTTCTGCGCCGATCAAGTGTTTAAATAAATTTCCCTTGTTGAGATCAACTGTGTCTCCAGGTGATGGTGCTTGGATGTGTAAGTAGACCAATGAATAAATTATTTAGGAGTTTATCTTAGTCTATTTGAGTGTGTGTGAAATCATTCCTGCAATCAGCACTAAAGTACCTCTAAGAAAACCTTATCCTAAAACGTGTTTGTGTTGAAAGGTACCAGAAATGAGAGGCAAGAGTTGCAATGTACACATCACAAATATTGAAAAAATGCAAATGAAACAAGTGATATCCCTGGGAGAGTGAAACCTCACACACACACACACACACACACACACACACACACACACACACACACACACAGGAGAAAGAGCACTGTGGAAATGTCAGAGTGGAACAGGAGGGAACCAGAGGGCGACCCAGAGTGACAAAGGTGGCAGTGATGGGTTCCTGCACCATGGGACACGAGTCACCAAGCTTCCCTCTGAATCACTCAACACCTCTCTCTCTCTCTCTCTCTCTCACTCTCTCTCTCTCTCTCTCTCTCTCTCTCTCTCTCTCTCTCTCTCTCTCTCTCTCTCTCACACACACACACACACACACACAAATCTAGCATGTCTTAGGTTAATTTTAATATGTGATCTGATGAATCTCAAATTATATAAAGAGCAAAGTTCTACTTATATGTAAATTTTTAAGAAAAAAGAATAATATAATATAGCGACACCCCACACCCAGCCACCCAGCAACTTCCTGAAGTATTCAGCCACTGACAGTTGAGAGCAGCTGGAGGTCAGTGCCTCAGACTCAAGGCTGCGTTACTGAGAGGTTTATCCATCCATGCACGTTATGTCCCACAAACTAAACATTCACGGAGCATCCTGACATGAAGCATTCTGTTTGACAGCCTCAGGGCTCTAAAGTTGACTGGCTGCACATGAAAACCGCATGCATGATGCATAGCACATTTCCAGTTTACAGTGAAATAAATTTAATACAGCAGAGCAGCACAGCTGAATGGTTCGCTCTAAATTCAAATTACCAAAAGGAAGGAATAACGCAAGAGAAGGCTTGGAATGTGGAAATAATGATCTAGAAACATCAACTCCTCCCGTCTTTAATCAGGAAGTCCATGGATGACTACTTCTCTGTTATAAAATTGAGCCAAAACATTTGAATTTGGAACTTTTGAGAGAATTTTGTGTTTGGTAAAACTTTTAGATAGTAATAAGCAATGATGCCATGTCACCATATGTTTGGGATATGTACTTTTTTACAAGTTCTATAGACACATTTAGGTTTTCATGTTGACCATAATTTCATCCCATCAAAACAAAACATAATCCAAACCAACTCTGAAATCTTCTGTTTCAGTCTTAAAGATGTGAATATTTTATGTACCTGATCAGAGAAATTAACCAAAATAATTTAGTTCTCCATCCATAGATAAAAAAATCATTCAATATTTTATTCAATTATGTTGAATTATTATAATTTGTCTTAAAAACTACTTGTGTGTGACACCTTTTTTCTTTGCCTGCTGACAGAATTAGTTTGTGTTTATTTTGAGATGGACGTCCTTCAGTCGCCTCATCGATTTTCAGTCAAATGAAACCTTTGACCACTGACACTGAGAGAGGACATCACCAGCTTACGTGGCTGTTTTAGACCTCTATGTCTGTATGAAAGCACACACTTACAGTCACACACAAGGCTCAAAAACGTCAATCACACATTCATCATTGTTAGCCATATAAAAGGAAAGCTGTAGCCTAAATCAGTTTCATACACAACATGGTTAATAGATCCTTTTCAGAAAAATCTGAATGTAAAACAGTTCAAATAAATACCTTATTGTCCTTTTTTCAGGGAAAATGCTAAATAAAGGGATAATCCTTACTTGACAATTTGAATGTGATTCAATTTTAGCTTCTCACACCTGTTCTCCATCCACTATCAGCTCAGTGTCCACCCTCCCATCTCCCCCATCGTGTTTCCCAATGGTCTGATTTCCCGTGTGTTTGCTTCTTTTATCAGTTTTTTATTTGATCATCAAAGACACTTTTGGTTATCTCTGCCTACCACATTTTGGATCCACTCAAACCAGACCGCTGGACATGGAGTCATTATGATGTGTTTGTTAATTACAAAACAGAAATGTGGTGAAGAAGGCGACGAGGGATGAAATTTATGTCTCCAAAGTATCAGCAGGTAGCCTGGCCTGCCAGACTCTCCCTCTGTCTGTTCTACACAGCGGAAGAGTCTGGAAACTCAGAGGCAGCGAGCACCATAAGGGGCGGGACTAGCCAGCTCAAAAATAATCAATCTGAAAATCGGCAGAAATGACGACATTGTGCAACGCTGTAGTTTTTTAGCTGTAGTCAAAGATGGCGTCAAAGGAGCGCTGCTAACAATCTCCCTCTCACTGTTCATGCCAAGCTGCACTGCCGTTAACCCCAGCTTTCCAGCATCTTTTACCTGTTTCTCCATTAGTAAAGGTGACACCACAATAAAACGTGTTTTTAGCTGGGTAAGCACCTTCCTCAGTAGAAATGAATGCACTGGGGGCGAATGGAGACCCATCTAAGATGGCGGCCGGCCACTACGGCAGCGCCAGTCCACGAGGCGTCTATGTATATATGTCTGTGGGTATCACAGCGCAAACATCTTTCTTTAGAAGAAAGGCTTTTAGCGCTAATTCTTGTTGTGGTTTTAGACATGTCCAAGTCATTTAGAACAGAGGAAAGAGCTGCAGCGAGCTCCTCTTCAGACGCCATCTTCGTTGTTCATGAGAAACTGAGCGTCGCGGTGTGTGACGTACGCTGCTCAGCGCTGATTGGCTCGGTGAGAACTCTCAGGGGGTGGGGTTATTTGAGTGGGAGCGTTACCAGACCAGTTCTCTGTGTAGAATAGACAGAGGGCGAGTCTGGCAGGCCAGGCTAATCAGCAAGTATCAAAGCTGCTGAGTGCAATGACATCCATTGATCATCATTATAACGCTTACATGTGTGACAGAGAAACTCATCTGAATGGGTCATTCTGAAATAGATGAGAACAATTGATTTCTACTTCCTGTGCAGGGTCTTAGGTCTCATTAGCTTCATGTTAAAAGAACAAACTCGCAAATATTTTTCTCAGCAGCTTAATATCTCAGCTACATCTGCTGCTGCACTCTGTGTAATGATGTGTGTTATGCTATTAGTTCTTGTGATTGTAGGACAGCTTGTGTGTGTTTTATAAGTTATTTCTGCACTTCTGTTAATGTTTTCTTCACTGAAATTCTTTGTGATGATTAAGAGCTCTGAAGCGTTCTCTTTAATCAGTTTGGTGGGTTTTCAACAACAACCTAGAATTTTTCTGGAATATTTAATATTTTCTCCTCAGCAGGGCTGTAACCCCTCTGGCTTGGTTGTAAACTAAACTTTAGTTTCACATCAACGTTAATCTTTACTAACTTCACCTAAAGCCTGATAAACCTCAGAGACCAAAGAATGTTTCTGCATATTTGCTGATTTGGATTAATAAACAAAACAAAACAAAAAAAAATATGTCAACTACTTTAGATTTTAAAGACCAAGTTCTCTTATTTTTTCAACACCTTTGCAGTGGTCCCTATTATAAATGAATGCCTTGTGAGTTGTTCTCTGTGGGAAAGAAGCTTTTGTGCTCCTGTTTCAGGAAGTAGGCGTTAGCTGGAGGAGACAAGAGAAGAAAACAGCAGGATTTGGAGTCTTACTCATTATTATTTCCTGAGATCAGACATCTGATTGGCTAACAGCGACGTAACTCTTCCACCAACTCTAACCCTAACCCAACTCCGATGATCTTGATGGTAGAAAGAAAAAACTGTTGTTTTCAAAATGGCCAACATTTTGGATATATGTAGCCAACTGCACAGATTTGTTCAGTAGAGCCTTGAGAAGTGCTACGTATGCCAGATTTGGTGCTTGTGTCACAATATGGTAGCCTGAATCTAGACACACCATAGCAGAAGCAGCTCAGTCTAGCCACCCTTCATTAGAGCCTCGGCAAGCCTGACCAGTCTTGTGTCTTGCCAATCACAGCGTTCAATCAGTTTGATGGGCCAATCATAACTCTCTATCAGTTTGGTGGGCGGGATGTTACTGTGACTCAACAAAAAGACAAAGATGGCAATGGCTCGTTTGAAACGGCTTTGGCATCAATTTTGGACTATTTAGACGTGGGCTTTTCTTTGAGTCAAGAGCAGATAGAGGTACTTGAGTCCTTTATTTAGAAAAAGGATGTATTTGACTTTCTTCGACAGCGTATGGCGGACTGCCCCATTGACTGACATCCGTAGCGGTGAGTACGTCACTTTGTTCATTGTCCAATAGCATGTGGAGACAGTTTGAAAGACAATCATAGATTCCACCCCCGACTGAGCTCTGTCTATGGGTCGTGGCCAGACTATAGACTATATATTCACATGGTTTGCCAGGCTAACAATTTGCACAATTCAGATGAAATGTAGCTTTTATCTGCGCTTCTACAAACGTGGCGTGTTTTTCTGATCAGCTGTGCCCTAATAAAATCTTACTTAGGATTTTTTTAAAAGCTAGAAAAACACATTTTGACTTATTATTATCCTAACAGAGGCATGAACAGTTTTTTTTAAAATAAAGTTAATTTGAATAAAATAGACTGAAGTAATCTCAAAAAGCAAACTGTGTCTGAACAGCCTAAAGTGTTTAGCTCAGCAGTGTTCGCATTGCAGAAGGCCTCAGTGATGCGCCGTTCACACATCAGTGCATCGGTGTGAAGAGGTAAACCCACATCAGGAGTGTTTCACTCAGAACAGAAGCTGAATTAAAGCTGTTTAGGGAGCATTGAGAGCATTGTTAACTGTCACAAAATTAAACAACCAAAGTAGTTAAGAAAGTCCAATAAAGAGGTAGGTGTACTTTTTAAGGAATCGCCAAGTTCACGTAAGAATTAATATTAATATGTAAAAAGGTTAATGTAATTAAATTGCTATAAACCATTCTATACCTCAGATTAGAAATGAAAATCACTTTGGTATTTGTGTTTGGGTCTCGATTGGCCACCCATGGAGAGCGAGACGGATTACAAGGTACAGATAAAGGTTGGTGTAAAGCCATGGCATCTTCTGATCTCACTTCAGCAGAGCAAATATCAGCTATCAAGATGATTTATTTAGTTTAAATAAAACACAATTAATAAAAGATATAATCAATTTATATGTAACTTTACCTGAATACTAAAAGGCTCAATTTGATTGAAAATCACTGCTGGTCCACAGAAAATCTCTCCTTTATGTCTAAAACTTTGTTTCATTATACTAAGAGAAGAAAAACGATTACAAAAATGTACAATAAAAAGTTTTCTTTAATCAAATAAATAAAATTGGACAATATTTTTAGAGGACACTGTTTATTCAGACATTTTCTGAGCTCATATTAAAAACCTGTCCTCCAAGAAAGCCATCTGAGAAAGAGAACAGGTGAGGCCGAGGGAGGACAGGAATGTGCTGACACACTGCAGGACTCAGGTTGATGGAATGATTTATAAAGATGAGCTGGTGAAGGCCAGGAACAATAAAATATAGCGGGAGAGAAAGGTGATGAAAAAGAATGAATTATAGCGAGATAGTGAGTTATGAAAGAGAGGTAGAGAAAGACAAAAATAGATTGTGGTGAAAAGAGGAAGATGGAGATGAAGGGAGGAAAAGAGGAGGCTGGGGGTGAAAAGGCAGAGATGGGAAATGAGAGATTATGGTGGGTAATCCTGGTGGCCCTGAAAGCTTTTAAAATTTGGGTTAATACTCCCTAACCTTTGTTTTGTCCTCATGGTGTATGTGTGTGTGTAAGAGTGTGTGAGTGTGTATTTGGAGGGAATAACACAACATGGAAGCTTCTTTCTATAGAAAGAAGTATGTGACGTCACAGATCAGTGCCAGAAAGCATCTGTGGACATTAATAACATTAAAAGTTTTATTCTGTCAAAGTGCGTCATAGTTTAATCGAGTTGAAGAGAGCGGCTGTGTGATGTAAAATGTGGCATTCAATGACCCAAAGTAGTGCTGGTTTTTACAGTGCTCTGTGAGACAACAAAGCTCTGTGAAGTATGTTATTTTGGAGGGATATCCGCTTCATTTTTTGGTGTTGGGAGTTTAGTAACAGTGATTTTAAAGACCGCTGCTTATTTTCTTTTCCTTCCAATCTGCTTTACCAGCGACTCTTCCAGTTTTACAAATGCCGGTTGTTTTTGGAGATGTCTACTGATGTTCCTACTGACTTACTATCCGTGTGAGTTAACCAAACGTTCAGCTCAGCGACTCTACCGGGCCTTTCCAACTACCTACAGCTTAGGTACTTTGGTGGTTCCTGAAAATAGCCCTAATATGGTCCTTTTGGTTGGTCCGGTGAAGTGGAGACGTACATGCCGTGAAGTTCCAGAAAAATGACCCTGAAGTTCCGACAGTGGAAACACCTAATATGTGTTGAGGAAAAACAACTAAAAGGACTAACGAAGAGAAGAAGGAACAACATAGCCTAGAAATTGTCATGTTCGAGATGGTGAGTGGATCCAAAATACGGTGAGTGAGTTCCATCAGGCTTTGAGGAAGGTTTAAGGTCTTTAATTCGGGTAAAACTCAGGAACAAAGCAAACACTGACAACAACAATGAACCGACACAACTCAAGAGACAAACAGGGCTTAAATACATGAGGAGCAGGGAACACAGGTGATTAGGGAGACGAGAGGCAGGTGGGACCAATTAACACACAGAACTGAAGCTGGGGAGACAAACCGTGACAGAAATATAGACAAACCATTGCAGTAGCAGAAGATTTAGCTCTGCAGGTCGTTCTAGCCACGCTCCATTGTAGCCTCAGCAGGTCTACCATTGGACCAGATAATTTTAGGTCAGGCCAATCACATTGCTCTACTTTTGTAGAGAGACATTTGGCAGGCCTAGCACCTGAGCTGTGATGGAGAAAAACTACAAAGATGGCTTCAGCTCAGGAATGGCGCTCATTTGAAACGGCTTTAACTTTAGACGATTTAGCCTTGGGCTTTCTTTGTGACATGAGCAGATAGAGGTACTTAAGTCCTTTACTTCGAAAAAGAATGTATTTGCTTCCTCGACAGTGTATAGCAGGCTGCCCAGTTAACTGATTTCCATAGCAATGGAGCCGCCACCATGTTTGTTGTTCTGATTGGTCTTAACACTGTCCAACTGTGTGCGGAGAAGGTTTGAAAGCCAACGGTAGATTCTGTCACACGACCGAGCTCTGTCGATGGGTCTTGGCCATATATAGGCCACATATGGCACTTACACACTAGCATCAGCTCTGCTCCGCCCACCCCAGCCTGGCCACACTGCTTTAGGAATGCGGACGTAATTGAGCACATGAGCGGTCTCCAAAATCGACGTGAAAAATTGGCGCGAATATATCATGACCGCATCTCCGAGCATGTGGGCAAAAGAGCACGGAGAAGTCCGCAGTGTCTTCCTTATTAAACAAAGGTGTCCTGAGGAGTCCTGCTTTTGGAGACTCTCCGCCTTAGATACTGCATCCTGCTTTGCTGTGTGTGTGTGTGTGTGTGTGTGTGTGTGTGTGTGTGTGTGTGTGTGTGCGCGCGTGCGTGTGTGTGTGTGGGTGTGGGTGCTCTTCACAGCAGAGAGAGACAAAGAAAAACGGCTTCAGTCAGAGGCTTAAAGCAACATTCCACAACTTTTACACCTTAAAATTATGCTTTTTTGTAAAGTTGTTGCGTCATACTATTATCTATTATGTTCATTTTCATACCTGTGATAGTGCTGGGGGGGTCCCATGTCTGTTTACTGCACTATACAGTTTTTGTACTTTGGGTCGCCGCAGGATGTACTTACTGGGTGTCGTTTTACAGCAGAATATGGCAAGCCAAAGGAATTAAAAAGTGCGTGTTCTAAACGCGGGTTATGGCCGCCAAAATGCGTGTCTTGAATGAGCATTTTGACGCCAAAGGGGGCAAAAACTCGCGTGTTCTAAAAGCGAGCATTATGTCCGCCAAAACGCGCGTCTTGAACGAGCATTTTGACGCCAAAGGGGGCAAAAACTTGCGTGTTCTAAAAGCGAGCATTATGTCCGCCAAAACGCGCGTCTTGAATGAGCATTTTGGCGGACATAATGCGAGTTTAGAACACGCTTTTTTTTATCCCTTTGGCTTGCCATAATTGTATAACGTAGACTCGCTGTAGCAGCGGCAGATTCACCAAAGAAAGCTAGAAATCCCTTATCAGAGGAATCTAGGAAAAGAAAAGGAGAACGTGATAGAGCAAGAGCAAAGACCAGAGTTATTATTGGGCCGTCTTTTCCTCCCTGGAGAGCTCTTTTAGAAAGAACGGCATGAACTACGGACTCTAACCTAGCCGTGCTGCTAATGGCTAGGTAAGTAATTAATGATTTCACCAGGGTTATTGTGTTTGGTCGGGCATAAAGTTGTTATTCAGTCCTGAAAAAACTATTTATTCAATGTGTGGAGGTGGAAAAGTTTGTTTTCGTTGTTTTGCCTGACATTAGGAATGTAAACATGCCTCTTATGCCCGAGAGAGATTTAATGTTACGACAGTGATGTTAAGCAGCAAGCCTCTAGAGGGCGACAGAGACCATATAACTGCAAAGTTGCGGAATGCTGCTTTAACTCCTCAACTATTACAGTTTTTTTCGATTGCTATAACTCAAAAAGCAAAATTGAGGCACGATTTTCACAACCTCTACTTCTGTTCCCAATCGCTTGACTCAATTTATCACTACTCAAGATTTCCATATCATTTACACTCTGATGTCAATTTCACATTACCTTGCTGTCAAAACACAGCACACAATTATCAGGTTTACACACACTTCTCACATAAATCCTCAAAGCTTCAGTCAACAACACACAAATATTCAAATCTCTAAACTTTCGGGTCTGGCGAGCAATTTGCAATCAGGGACTGCAGCATAAAAGGAGGCTTGACGCTCTGTTGTGTTTGACCACCTCCGGTGGCCTAGTGGTATGAGTGTCCGCCCCGGGACTGGGAGATCGAGGTTCAAATCCTGGTCGGGTCATACCAAAGACTTTGAAAAAATGGGACCCAATGCCTCGTCGCTTGACACTCAGCACTAAGGGGTTGGATTGGGGGGTTAAACCACCAAATATTTCCCGAGCGCAGCCACAGCTGCAGCTCATCGCTCCCCAACACGGGGATGGATCAAATGCGGAGATGTAATTTCACCATTGTGTGATGATAACTTGGGACTTTAACTTTGATGAGCAATGGAGAACAGAGACAACAGAGAAGGAGATGGGTACATATGGGAGTAGAAGAAGGAGGAGGAGGATGGGGAAGGGGAGGAGGAGAAAGAGGAGGAGGAGGAGGACGGGGTAGGAGGAGGAGGAGAAAGAGGAGGAGGAGGACGGGGAAGAGGAGAAGGAGAAAGAGGAGGAGGAGGAGGACGGGGTAGGAGGAGGAGGAGAAAGAGGAGGAGGTGTGGCCTTTGAGGCCTGTCAGGGCTTCATGAGGCACTCGAGGCGGTACTTCCAGCGCTGTTTGGACCAGGAGGACATCGCCTGTGATGTTGACGAGGCCCTCTGGCCAGACAGAGACCGGAGGCATGATGCCCCATGAATATGCTTGAATGGGAGAGGGGGTGGGGGGTAGCGGGTGGGGGTTAAAAATAAAGTGTTTTGTCTCTAAATTTGTGTGTGTCTAATGTTTGTCTATGAGAGAAGTGGGCATTGTAATGGATTCAGTGTGTTCCATTTCTCTAATTGTTTTTTCAGTTTTGCTCTTCAGTGTTCTTTCCATGCTTGGTAGTGTTCTGCCAAATGCTATTTGTGTTTATTCAATGAATGGTATGTGTGTGTCATGTGAAAATATGGCTGTGTTTACCAAGTGAAAACACGTGTTCCATTATGTTAACATGTTACGAGATTTGATGGCAGAGTTGTTTTGCAAAGGGATGCCAGGGTTTAGCAATTTCTGTGTGATGTTTGGGGTTTTGTGTGTGCAGTTTTAAAAGCAACGTACAGTTTCGACAAACGCGTTTTAGCAATCGAAAAAAACTGTAATGGTTTTCTTTAACAATATACTGTATTATCATACACACACACATACACACACATGCACGTACATGCACGCGCAAACACTCGCATACACACACTTTCTAATAAAAACAGAACTGTTCTGGATGAAATCAACCTGTCTGCAAACACAAAAAAGTGCAAGAGACACAAACATGACCTGATCAAATGGATGCATTCAGCTCTTAAAATTAGGATTCTCATCCCAAAATAGAGAAACGTTTAGTTTGGTTCCTTTAGTTTGTTGTGTCGTTCTTTCATTTATTCTTTAAAATAAAAAAGTGTCATCAGTTAGCCCCTTATTACATTAGTGATACAAATCAATTCAAAACCATTGTTTTATGATGGATATAGAGATTCAGTTAATGCCTAATGCCTATTCATTAAAACATCATTTTCCCATAGTTCCTCTAACTATTTTTTTTTAAAGCTTACATTATATATAAATGCAGTTCTTTTCAACAAAAGAAGTAAAGTGACTGTATCAGAGCACATTCTCCTAGAGGTATGACTGAGTTTATATTTAACAGGATGTGACTGTTTACTACTCTGGGCTAAAACTAATACCACAGCGGTTCATGTAGATGAGGGATTTTATATAAACAGTGAGATAAAAATAGACGTTGTTTAGCAGTACAGGACTGATGGAGTCAGACTTCAACCCTTTCAGTAAAACAGAGAAGAAATGTAAAGATAAAAACAAAAGAACAGAGAGGCAGCTCTGACCTGTTGTAAAGGAGGATGTCAGGAGTCCAAATCTGATCAGAGGGGAACCGCAGGTTCTGGACTCCTGGGTAGTTTTCTGGATTCCAGCTCAGGTAGACGTCTGTCCAGTACTGGAGCAGAGAGGACAGTTTCAGATGGCATTACATAAAATCATTGCTGTTCCTGCAAGACACAGAACTCACAAAGAACACAGTAAGAGTTCAGATAAGTGTCACATTCTATTAAATTAGCTTACCTGTTTTATAAACTGGTGTTTTTTTTAGCTTTAAGCTCAATTAAAAACACAGCAGTTGTTAATCATCTGATGTACAGGTGGTTCCAACCCTAAACACAAACATCTTAATGTGCCAACGTCATCAGATGTTATTCTGCAGATTCTTCTTCTGTTTGCTTCATCAAAATCCATCAGGTTTCTTTAGTGCCACATCAAATAAGAGGGCTGTTGCATGAACAGAGGGCTGTCATTCAGAATAAGTTCAGACTTCTGAACATTTAATTTTGTTTTGTATGAAGAGTGCTTCTCATCTAAGGTTGTGACTGATAATCCAGTTGAATGGGGTCAGTCTAATCTGTAGCAGTATCAGGCTGGCATAAATAAAAACATTCTGGGTTTTTTTTCTGGTAATTTAATTATTTTGGGGGGAAAAACAGAGATGCCGCAAAGTCCAAGCAGTACTAAAAATAAAATAAAATTATGCCCTAATGATGACGGTCTGATAATGAAATATTAATAAATGACATAATGCTGTTAATCTGAATTTGACTACTGGTGAAGGTAAATACAAAAAAAGCATGCACTGGATGCTTTTCACACTTTATATTCATCTACATGCACGGCACGTGTTAGTCTGGGGAACACGATCAAACACAGCTCCTGAAAGATAATTGTGTCATAAAAAATGTAATTAAAGCACATTGAGTCAGTGATAGTTACAAAGTTTGACTCACCAGCTGCAGCCAGGCGTTGGTCATCAGCACCTGATTTTTCTCATCCTGCAGAAGGAGACAGAGTAAAATGAAAGAAGGGGAATAAGGTCGTTTTTCTTTTTCATTAGAAAAAGATAACCAAATTAATTTATATTTTTTACATTTTTTTTGTTTATGTTAGTGAGCCAGACAAGCATCTGCTTTTCTTATTTCCAGAGGAGAAGAAAGAAGGTTGTAGGCGGCTCAAGAATGGTGTCAGAGAGAACAAGTGTAGCTCCGTTTATCGCAGTGGGATCGTTTAATGATCCTCTCAAAAGAACAAAAATACCGCGGGTCCTGGAGGGGTGTGTGTGTGTGTGTGTGTGTGTGTGTGTGTGTGTGTGTGTGTGTGTGTGTGTGTGTGTGTGTGTGTGTGTGTGTGTGTCATCTAAACCTGTAGCCAGGGTTGGTATCAAAGACCTCTGTGTCTGTTTGTGCTTCTATTATGATTCGTGCCAAACTCTGTGTCCAAATAAAAACTGTTTCAGTGCACTTATGAACAAAATTATTCAGTCACTGATTTATGTTTGAGCTTCAAAATATAATAAAAAAGTAGCTGATGATAAGAATAGCCATTTCCTTCTTTTGTTTCACATATAATTTCTAAGCAAAGGATTTTTTGCATGTAGGCATCTTTCAGATTGTGTTACTAAAGTACATTTACAGCTGCTAAAGGACAAATACTAAACACACACAGGATATGAATGCTTCCTGACCACATCTATGATCTGCAGCAGCGTGAGGCCCAGCTCCACCAGGATAGCAGCTGAATCATTAACCACAGGTCTCTCTAATCGATTGTAGTTAGCCAGCAGCTCCTTGTACAGTCTCCTCTGGTGCTCGCCCTGCAAGGATCCTGGATGAAAACAAATAGAAAAGTAGCATCCTTTTATTCTGAATTCAGATCATCATTCATTGCATGTTCGACACAAAATCAACAAATATTCCAGTAATGCATAAAATATTAATTAGAAAAATTGTTCGTTTTACTCAAAATTTCAACATATAGCAACTTCATTAAAAAAATGATCGCCTTTGTAATAATTCAAGCAAAAGTCAAATGTTTACATTTTTAAATTTTTACTTTCAATGGGAATGTTATTATTACTGCCAGTGGCTCTTTAGGGTCACCACAGTAAACAAACAGAAGAGCAGCTTCATGGAGTCATAGGGAATAAAAACATCCCGTAGGAAATGACATGATGAAAAGATCTTTCAAAGATTATTTGAACAGAAAACTCTGAGCTCAGATTTAATGAGATTCAACAAGAATTTGTATGCATTCTATACACTGAGGGGATTGCAGAGTGGAATGTTTGTGGATATAAGGAGATTTTTTATTTTATTTTATTATTTATTTGCAAAAATCTGGAGTCTTTTTTCCTGATATTTGGATATCAAGTAACACAAGCCTGAAGGAGTTCTGCTATGTTGAGGAGTTGCTAATGCTAACGGTTAGCTTCTACTAGCCGAGACACGCTCTGCCCTTTACTTGACGCTAAATTAAAACATTAAAGCCTTCCCCGTCGTGAGTCAAGATGGGTGAGTCCATGAATGTTAATTTTCAGTGTGACATCAAAATGTCAGGCTTTTCTAATCCGAGTTTCACCGTCTAATTGCTATCAGCGGCTAATGCAGGAAATAGGAGTAGAAGATTATTTTTATGCTCACTCTGCATGTGAAACTCAGATAAACCGATCATATTAATGAAAAAAACAGCTTCTCAGTTAACTTGGCCTGTAAAACTGAAATTATGATTGTTTAAAAGGGGCAGCCTTTGTCTGAATTTTGTGAAGCCAACCAGGAAGAGACAAAAATTGCAGTTCCCCCCTCATCCACTAGGGCAGGGGTCTGCAACACAAAATGTTCAAAGAGCCACATTGGACCAAAAAAACAAAAAAAAAATCTGTCTGGAGCCGCAAAAAATGAAAAGCCTTATATAAGTCTTATATGAAGGCAACACAGGCTGTAAGTGTATATTAGCTATATTAGCCTATTATCAACATGTCTAAGTAGGCTACAAATACATGATGAGCATTCATGATTAAATGTTTATTTCCCTGCAGCGCATCCTGGAGAGAACGACACACCACGTGACTGCTGTAGATATTTGGTGCTTTACGTTTTAACTTCCATTACAATATTAATCAGTGGGATTAATTTGATCATTTCTTCTTGAGCCCATCACAGCTCACATACCTGCATAACAGCGCTGCTTGATATCGATCACATCACACGACTCATCACAGGTAGTTGAGGACGCTGGAGCTGAATTAATGTTTTGATTTGCTGATTGGTGACGTCTCCTGTCGTTTTAATGGTCCTTGTCTTTGTGGAGAGAGGAATGTCTTTAATTTTCTGGATTATCTCGGGTTTGTTTTTGAAGTCTGAAATAGGTGCTCTGATATTTTGATGAATGAATCCTTCATGTAATCACCATCCGTGAACAGTTTTCCCTGCTTTTATCTCTCAGGTTGCAACAAAACTTGCAGCAGTAGTGGAGTTTGGAGATGGAATCCACTTCTTAAATCTACTTTTGCGCTCTTCTAATTTCTCCAGAAGTAGCCTACTGCAATTGCACGTTTTCGCTCACTCCTAAGTGGGTAGTCGGCTGCAAATTTAGCATGCCATCCCTGGAAATGTCTTTTCAAATTATGGGCTCGACACACGGGAGGCGACAAACGACCGCAATCAGTGAAAGTCATCGCTATCGCTTTTCTAACCTGACACATGGGAGGCGACATGCGGCACCGGCAAAAGCCAGCGACGCCTCTGTTCCAGGGCGAATAGCGAGTCTTCCGTTGTTTTGATTGGCCGTCAGATTGGAGGGAATTTTGGGTTATTAAAGCAGTTCAGAGTTGAAACAGCGGTAGATGTGAAGTCTCACAAGGTTTTGCTAGAGTTAAGTGAAGTCTTGTAAAGCTCTGGGACATCAGACACGGCAAGTATTAACTTTTCCTCCATGTTTACCCGGAGATGTACTGAGAAGCATCCTGTCCCCTCATTGGTCAGTCAATGAAACCTCCGCTGATTGGTCCTTGTCTGAGCGACAGCGGTGAAAAGTTGAAGTTTTTCCAGGTAATCCTTCCGCGTCGACAATAAAAGCAAATAATCTGGTCCATTCTTCCTTGAATCCTCTGTTTTCATCAGCTATCTTTCTCTTTTTCCCTTTGGGATCCACGGCCCTGACACACCCGCTGGTTTGTTTACATCCATCTGCCTGGCACTGCGCCGTCATATATCTATGGGCGCCGCGCTGAAACGTGTGTCGCAGGCTATGACGCAAATTTTCGTTGACAGAAATGTTGAAATGTAATATTTATTATGCACATTTTTACAGCATTGGAAAATTTTAAGAATGTTTGTCCTCCTACAGAAACCATATTAAAACAAAAATATATCCCCCATCCATTTTCATACATTTGTGAAGAAGCTCCAGGGAGCCACTAGGGGTCGCTAAAAGAGCCGCATGCGGCTCCAGAGCCGCAGGTTGCTGACCCCTGCACTAGGGGCTGGCTCCAAAACAGAGCAAATCCTCATTGACTCCCTTGTTAAAAATGCCAATTTCACAGCAGGAATAAACACGTTTACAGCCTGGTTCAGAAAACCATTTTAAGCTTAATTGGTCTAGTTTACAGTCATGAAAACTCTGAAGGGGGTGACTTTTTTTGTAACCGCTTCTGTTTAGGTGTAATTTAATGCTTGAAATTATGAATAATTAGATTTGATTGACAGGTAGCATGAGCTTCAGAGCTAGCGTAAGCGGCTAGCTTCGGGGAAGGCTCCAGCCTCACGTTAATAGATGTTCGGCCATTTTGACCCTCTGAACTTTAGTTGTGTCCTCTGCGTGTTCGTGTTTGGATGTTAATCATGGAATTATTTGGACAAAGAGGACAAGCTGTGGTACTGATTACACCAAGAGACCATCCAAGAAGTGTCTGCTTCTTTTTATCAGTAAGTAAATTTATATTTCTGTACTTTGTTTAGCTGGTTGAATGGGGTAAATGCTGTGTGTTTAACATAACGCTGCTTGGTCAAAATGGGTCGAAATGTGACGTGCTGGTAGGGCTGGTCACCAAGACTCAGTACCGTTTCCCTGGGTTGCAGTACTTTTGGCTTGGATTCTCCATGTTCTTGGAATAGCACTGATGATGCATTTTAAAAAAAATGTGCTTTTATTATTCCTCTAACTTTCACCTTCCTTTTGTTTGCATCTTCCTGCAGCCAGATAATAAATTACTTGGCAGATTTAGAAAAAACACGTTTCATCTTGTACCTCATCACCTAATCTGCTGAGACTGTGGCAGGATTTGTTTAATTTAGACATTTTTACTGTGAAAACTTGTGATTGGTGTAAAAAAGGAATAAGATGTGTATGGTTTGAGCCCAAAGGTTTGATGAATAATGAATAAAAAAGCAGTGCTGACGTCTGCATTAATATCTGCTGACTGTAACACACAGACACATAGAGTGGGAGAACTGTGAGTTGGTCTAGTCTGAAGTTGTGGGGTGATTAGGATGATGTGTTTGTTGGCCCGACTCTCTTCACCCCCATAGATCCTCTACCTCACTCTGTACAAACATTTTCAATCAATATCCATTTGGATCAAACAAAAGTGACAAAATGCACAATTTCTCATTTGTTCATTTATCATCAATACGTTTTATAGATTGTAAAAGTAAAAAAAAAAAAAAAGTCAAAACTTTGCATGCAACCAGTCAAGTGAAACCATGTTTCTGGCTGAATGTGGCTTTTGAATTGATGGTTTTCACTTGAACAAAATAAAATAAAAAATTGCTGTTAAATTTATTTATTTTGAGAGTTTTAAGAAGAAAATTCAGACTGAGCGGTGATAGTTAATTACAACATTCCTTCCTCAGTGAGGAAGTGTGTGTTTCTGTAACAGCCAAGTGTCATGGTTGTAGGTTAGGGTTAGGGTTAGGGTTTCTTATAAAGCAGCTATCTGGAGTTTTCCCCTTTCAGGAATTATGTATGATTTTTCAGAAATCCGTAAAAGTGATTGTTTTATCATGTAGTGTGATATAATGTAAGCAATACGTCTTTTTTTTTTTTTGCTAAGGCCGTACCCTGCCCCGTAGAGCTCCGTGCAATAGCAAACTGAGCGCCAACCAGAACTAACCAGTAGCATTAGACTACCGCTTACGTGCCACAGAGTTAAGGAAGTACCTCGGCTGATGCAGCGTTGATGAGCTTTTCACTGACAAGTAAGTCTTTAAAATATAAATATATGAAAACACAACATGACATGAGAATAATACTTGTAAAACAACGTGTTTTAGCTCTGTTTGTCAGCTACAGAAGCACATTCATAAACAAGAAACGTGCAGTCGCCATCTTAAAAAACCGGATCGACCGACTCTTGGTGTGATATGCTTGTCAGCCACTAGATGGTGCCATCAGATAAAAGAAATACTCCAGACAGCCACATTAATTTTATTGTTTGAGTTTATTATTTTGTTACAAATTCTTTAATTGTGCTTTTCCCTTTTGGATGTTGACATGCGTGTTTCATCATTTTCCTCACACTTCAGCTCATCAGTCTGTAGTCAGTTATAGGTTTCTTATACACCTTTCTATTGTTGTTTTCCAGTTCATCCAGTCATCTTTTTCCTTTAGCTGTTGATTTTTCCCTGTGTTTGATCTTTTTCCAGTTTTTAGATCTTTGTTCTTTAGTTGTCTTTCATGCCTGATCATCCCCTTCTCTTTAATTTTTTGGTAACAATTTACAATAAGGGTCCCTTTATTAATGTTATATAGAGCATTATTAAGCATTAATAAATTATTAAATACAGTATTAACATCTGCTTAACCATAATATGTAATGCATTACTGTAGACCCCCCATGGCCCTTTCTCCTAACCTTAAGGACACTTAAAACTGTAGCTGATCATCAGCAAACCACTAATCTCATCAGGCATAAACAGTTAAACAACCAGTGATCTTTCCATTGAAAATTGGTGGAAATTGGTTGAACAGAATAAACAAAACATCACAGATGGAGGACTGGTATCAAATAGAAATTAAGACCAAAGAATAAAAAGATCCCTGTAAAGTTGTGAGGAGGCTGTTGCTGATTGGCCCATTAAGGTCGTAATGAGGAGCGTAATGGGAGAACTGGGCCTGAGGTCAGAGACAGAGGAGCAACGAAAAGCTGCTCAGCACAACAAAAACCCCTTTCAGTATTCTTGTAAAGCCGCACAGCGCTCCGTGGAAGATGGATTGTTTCACAATAATATCAGACACAGATGCCGATAGAGCTCCTTACAAGATTGTTTTTCACTCATTCTGCCTGTAAACATGTTTGGATGTGTAATAATGTACAAATCAAATGTCCTAAAGGGGGTTTCTTTATTTGGATTTTATAAAAACCCAATCTTCAGCTATCAGCAGACAGAAAAGAGAAGTCATAAATCTGCCCAGGTATGAAGAATCAAATCTGAACAGACGCGCTAATTCAAATTCAGCTGTGATGCTGCCAACATCCCTCCTGCAGCTCTCACGCGTTTCCCTGCTGCAAAATGTGAAGCGAGAGCCAAGAGAACACAGCTAAACCAATAAAGTCAGTGAAGAACAATTGAAAGTTCGGTCTCTGCTGCCGCTTGTCTCATAAAACTGTTTTCAGTAGGAATTAAATAATCAGATGAAATAAACGACTGAGCCTTCTTCAATTCATGAACCAACCAAGAAATCCACTAGGGGTTCAGTTTTTATAGCCTCACTAATGAACACAATCTTAGAAAGAGTGAATGATTTTTCAACAGCCTCTACAAAAACAATAATTTCACCTGTATTTAAATAAATAAAATATTTGTAACTGTTCCACAAAAACATTTTAAGGGAAAACTCAGGTAAAAGACAATGCTCTCCCTTAAAAAAGATCAAAAATATCACAAAACACCCTAACACGGCTGCACAGCTGCTGAGCAGCCGCTAATAAAAGCATGACAGTGGAGCATGCTGCTGCTAACGGGATTTCTGAGCAGAACATTTGCTTATCAGGACATTTGTCCCAGTTTAAAGAAAAAAAAAAGTATTTCTGAAAATACATTTTTGAAAAAAGCAGATTTAGTAAAGGACTTTCATTCCACATAACCAACATGTAAAACAGATTTTCTTACAAATGTGTGTTTTGCAACCTTTGGGTCAGTCAGGGGATTCAGTTGCTTTCCTTTGAGTTCTGTCACTGGAGCATGCATTGTGGGTATTTTTGATCATGTTCTCTTGATTTTAGAAAGCTACTTGAGCTTGAGTAGAGCTTGACTTAGCTTTTGGCTAACTGGCTGCTTGTGCTCTCTTTAGCATTAAGCTAAATTGTGGTTCATTTTCTATCAGCGGCTAATGCAGGAAATAGGGGTAGAAGACCATTTTCATGTTAGCCTGCATGTGAAACTCCAAGTGACTGGTCATATTTTAAAAATTACAAGTAAAAACGGTTTCTCAGTGAACTTGGCCTTTCTTTTGAGTTCGCCTGCCTGCATCCTGAAGCCCGTTTCACACCAAATGTGGTCTGGATGTGGGCCAAATGTGGTCTGGATGTGGGTCGGTTTCCAAACAGCTTCCAGACAGACTGCCATTCCGTGTGCTGAACCTCTCCGGATATCTGCTCCCACAAGAGCACCAAATAATTAGATATATGACATCATACATTTAAAGGTATACCCGTTAAAATTATGTGAAGTATCATACACTAAATGGATATTACTGTCTTTTAATAATAAAACAAAAACTGGCCAAATTAATGTGACACAGGTTTTATTTTGAAATATACCAGATGTACCTCGCTGAAACACATCTTACTTCCTGTCTGTCTCACGTAATGTCTTTGACTTCATGACGATCGGCATGCAGCATCTGGAAGAAATAGATTCTATATGGAAACTTTATGAAACTCCACATCCAGATCTGCTCTGCACCATAAACATTGTGAATGCTCTGATTGGACTCAATCATTTTTGATTCATGCTGTAACCGTACAGAAACCGGACCGCATCCGTTCTGCATTCAGTGTGAACAGACTTGAGTCATCACCTTGCCCTTGGGTCCAAGAACAGTTGAAATGAGACAGAAAATGTGTTCAAGCACATGTATTTTACACTATTAGCAGTTGATAATCAGCATTAAATGTCTGTATAAGTGGGTCTTAAAACTGGCTTTGATTGACTGAGACTTAAGAATGCATTTGGATGGATGGATGGATGGATGGATGGATGGATGGATGGATGGATGGATGGATGGATGGATGGATGGATGGATGGATGGATGGATGGATGGATGGATGGATGGACTTATGAATTGTTGTCTACTACTAAAGAGGAAGTCATCCTTGCTGTGCCCTTCACTCTGGCTTTAACGCCACCTTTATTACCACTCTCCACCCTCAACTGTAAATTCCTCATTCTTTTCTACTTTTACTGCACCTCTCTCCCTGCTTCCCTTCTTTACAAGTCTTGTCCTTCCTTTTCGGTTTTGCGTCAGCGCTACAAACATCGTGCTCATTAATGACTGCATCCCACAGATGATTAGGTTGTAAAGAAACAAGCAAAAGCCCCAACAGCATCATATATTTCTCTGATCGGGAGCTGATGAGCGATCAAACTAACAGGTTGAAGGTGATCATCATAACTGATCTGTTCCATATCTAAAGCTAAAACTGTTTGTTTTTGGTGGTAAATTGGTCCGTCTGTCATACGCTGATGTATTAACATATACTGATACATTCAGCTATGTGATTCTGACCCAATTTGAATATTTTTTACTGGGTCAGTGCATTCAGATGAGACTTCCAAACACGCTAATCAGACAGCCTGAGGGAGTCTTTCTCTCGTTCTCCCTTTCTCTCAAAACGTATCATAAACAAACACCCAAACAAAAAAACAGGAAAGCTATTTTAGGTGAAGCTCTAAATGACCATCAGGGTGTTTTTGTGCTCCTGAAGCACCAAGCTGAACCCAACCACACAGAGCTGCTTATCATCACAAATACACACAGGATGCTGAGAATACATGTGGTTTAGTCCCTTTGTGTTCTGTTTCTAAAGGTAATCTTCTTCACTGTGTAAATGAGGTAATCCATTGGGAAACATTGTTTTCCTCACACTCCGGGGAGATCAAATCAGAGGAAATGTCACCAGATTAAAAAAAATAGATTCCTGAGGAACAGCTGAAAAGAATAACAAATATTTAGCTGATTAGGATTTCAGCGCTCCTCACAAACCATCACGTTTTGTCTCCTGGTGGAAAAGATCAGTTCATTGTAGATAATGGATGATACACAACCATGTTGTCTACAATGTTCTTTAAAGATAAGAATGATAATTAAATAAAAGACCATCAGAATGGTTGCCCAGTTTGTTTCTGCTTTAAATCAGATGTAAGAGCAGGACTCCACCAGTGTAAAGTTTGAGATGGCAGCAGGTAGGTGTGAGTGCATCTGCACCACAGTGAGAAGATTTTCTAAGGATGGCCTGATGTCAAGAGACAGACTGATCTTCTGCAAAAGCTTCAAGAATCTGGAAAAAATAGATTCTCTACAGACGAAAAGGTGAGCACTCCCATCACTCGTTTACTGCCTTGAGACCATTTACGTCGCTCCTGGTCAGGGCTGCAGTTGGTTGTACTGTTGCCTCTAGGTGAAGTTAGCATGTTCTCCCCATGCATGTGTGGGATTTCTACAGGTGCAACAGTTTCCTCCCACAGGTCACAAATATGCATGTTAAGTAACTCGTCAGTTGCTTTGCATCAACTAAACTTAACAACACCTGTACAACTAAGTACTTAGTACTTAGTTGGACGTTTATTAAAGTAGAAATAAAAAATAATTGCAATTAACAGATCTGGGGGAATAATATTATCAATGAAACTGGTGGTGGTGGAATTATGCTGCCTTAGCCCTATCTAGTAGACAACTTTTCATTTTTCACATACGGGTAGTTATTGTCCATCGTTATCAAGGTGAACTCTTCAATATATCATGATGTTGATTTGAGGCTATATCACCCAGCCCTAACTCATTCACTATTTAGCCACAAAACGCAGCCATGAATAAAGAATGGTACCTAAACATCCTCCATGAGGGATTGTGTTTTCATCAAGTTGGAGCACTATGCCATGACTCAGTCATGAAAGTCAGAAATAAGTGGCTCATAGAACAAAACAAATATTTTTGATCCGCAGTCAGAAACCAGAGTTTAATCCCATTGAGGACTTAACATCAATTAGAAGTCCTTCACTCATATTTTTGGAGGATTTGGAGTCTTATTTCCTGATATTTGGACATCTCGCCTCTGATTAGCTAACAGCAACACGACTCTACCACTGACTCCATTTGATTTGCACCGTTGATGTTTTATCTCAAATAACAAGCCTGAAGGAGTTCTGCTGTGTGGCAGACTTGCTAATGCTAACGGTTAGCTTCTACTAGCTGAGATGTTCTCTGCTGTTTCCTGGACGCTAAACCAACAACAGCCTTCTTCGTCGTTAGTCAAGATGGGTGAGTCCATGAATGTTAAGTGACAGTGTGACGTAGATCTGTCAGGATTTTCTAATCCTAGATTTTCACCGTCTATTTTCTATCAGAAGCTAATGCAGGAGATAGGTGTAGGAGACTATTTTCATGTTCAGTTTGCATAACAAACTCAGAGAGACAGATTAAAATCAGAAATAATCGTTGAAAAATGTTTTTTCAGTGAAGGATCACTTTAAGAGACAAAGAAAATCCATAAATTCTGACAAACTTCTAGTGTTTGCTATACAAAAATGGACCATCACCAGTCAGCTTTTGTACCAGAGGTTGACTGACAGCATGCCAGGATGAATTATCAAAAAAGGGACCAACTAATAACGACTCTTTGAAAAAGGTTTAAAGCCAAAAAAAAAGCCGTTGAAAATTATGAAATGATTCAAATTGAGACTTCTATATACAACAGAATGTCTGAAAAAAAAAAGATCTAAAAACACTGATGCAGCAAACTTTGTGAAAACCAGCACTTGAGTCTTTCCTAAACTTTTTACCATGGCTGCATTAAGTGTTGCTCCCGGTTATTTTGCTCCTGGAAAAGTCCTGCTGACGATGTTAACATGGAAACTCAAATGTAGCTCTGGGCTGCTGTGGAATCAAGTTATGTAACATGAATCTTTGTGAATAATCATTAGAAGTGTGGTGACTAGAGAGTTTGGGAGATTAGAAGAGAAGTGAAACTCTTTCAAGAAGACGTATTTCACTTTCACTCAGTTAAACTTTGGTTCACGCTGCCTAGAGATCGTTCTTTTTAGGCATGCTCTTAGAAGACAACAGAAAAACATCAAGGAGTTATCATGTTTCATAAAAAGATTCTGACTAAATCTAAGAAATGCACACAAAAATCTATTATGTGTTCTGGACGAAGAAAGAGCTTTGACCCCAGAATGCTTCGAGGCAGTGGAGTAATACTCTGTGACTCACTGAAACAACACAAAGACACCACTGACAGATGCCTCCCCCCCGAGGGCCTGCACAGCCGACAACACGACAAATATCTGGATGCAAACATGGAGCTGGTAGCAATGTGAAAGGGGAAAGGAAACAAAACAGGGAACAACAGCAAATAAAACAGAGATGTGGAGTGATAAACTTGCTTGTCAAAATGTATCTGGTTACTTTTAGCTGCCTGCTGGACCACCAGTTCAGGAGTCTCCCTTCATTTGGTCTTAAATTTGTGTATTTTATATTATGGTTTTACTCTGTTTTATTGGTTTTAGTTCGTTGTTTTGTTTTTTTTAATGCTTTTTAATTGTTTTTTTTAATTATTTTTATGTAACACAGGACTATTTTAGCTTGTTTTTTAATCTTAATTTATTTATTTTTTTCATGTGAAGCGCTTTGGTTGGTTGTAATGCCGTGTTAAAAGCGCTATATAAATAAAATGGTATGGTCTTCTTTGTAATAAACAAGTATTTTTGTCATCTTTTCTGCACAACAGCACAAACTTCACATTTGAACCCAAGTAGGAGTTTGATATTTCATATTAAATTGCTGTAGATAAATGAGGTCAGATCACTATAATGATGACTTCTGCACCACATGGTGACATGTTGCAATGCCACATGTGAATTTATGCAGTCAGAGCATCACACTTGTGACCAGATCCTTGACTGGTCCAGGGACGTCAAATTAATTCTATCCATCCATCCATTTTCATCCGCTTATCCGGAGTTGGGTCGCGGGAGCAGCAGCTTAAGGAGGGAGGCCCAGACTTCCCTCTCCCCAGCCACTTGGGCCAGCTCCTCCGGGGGAATCCCATGGCGTTCCCTGGCCAGCCGAGAGGTATAGTCCCTCCAGCGTGTCCTGGGTCTTCCTTTGGGTCTCCTCCTGGTTGGACGTGCCCGGGAAACCTCACCAGGGAGGCGTCCAGGAGGCATCCTAACCAGATGCCCGAGCCACCTCAACTGGCTCCTCTCGATGTGGAGGAGCAGCGGGTCTACTCCGAGCCCCTCCCGGATGACCGAACTTCTCACCCTATCTCTAAAGGGGGGTCCAGACACCTGCGGAGAAAACTCATTTCGGCCGCTTGTATCCGTGATCTCGTTCTTTCGGTCACTACCCAAATTAATTGTCCTGCAAATTTTAGATGTTTCCCTGCTCCAACACTCTGCTAAGTTATCAAGTTTTACCAAAGTTTTTAATCACCCATTACTTTAAATCACGTGTGTTGGAGTGGGGGAAAAAATCTAAAACTCTGCCAACATTTGTGTAAAAATAAAACTAATTCTTACACCACGGGTTCAAAACACTAAAGCTGGAAACAGTTTGAACTCTTTGTAAATTGGTTTGATGCTGATGAGGAAAATAATGATCAAAGTCTAAAATCTGACCAATGAGCTGCTCTTTTTCAGCTCCTGCTCTTCATACAAGCTCAACACAGATCAACCGTGTTCAACAGAAAAGACACGTGTAACTTTCTCTTTGATGAAAATCAGAAGTCTTCTCCCTGATGCTTCTTCCTTCAGTCCAGAGAATATTCCACAGTTTTCCTTAATCTCAAATATTCATGAATTTGAGCTTTTATCAGAGCTGCAGAGAGCGCGGTTTGATTCATATATTCACAATAATTTATTTTTGATGTTTCTCTTAATACTTTAAAGAGGAATAATGAAGCTGTACATTTGAATTTTCACAGAGGAACTTATTTTTAACAAATTGGTGATGAATAAAAAAATAATCAGTTAAAAAGTGCTGAGAGAAAAACAGATATGAGAATTAATTTTTAAGCCAGTAAATAAATAACGAGTAAATCAAAAGTGTTCATATCTTAATAAAATATATTGCAAAAACAGCCAAGTTTTTCTACAAATAACTTTAAACATAAAACATCAAAAAGAAAAAAAACATGAGACCAGATTTTTAGTTTTGCACCTTCTATAATAAGACCCCCAACTACCAAAATTTAGCGCCCCACACTGGTGGGACTCCTGAAGTTGAGATAATGCAACAATAGTTAGCAAATGCAACCTTACCTTGAACAACTGCTGTTGTATCCTGCAAGTACACAAGTGATGACAATCTATCGCCATTCCATTTTCTCCCGCTTAACCGGAGTCGGGTCGCGGGGGCAGCAGCTTAAGGAGGGAAGCCCAGACCTCCCTCTCCCCAGCCACTTGGGCCAGCTCCTCCGGGGGAATCCCAAGGCGTTCCCAGGCCAGCCGAGAGACATAATCTCTCCAGCGTGTCCTGGGTCTTCCTTTGGGTCTCCTCCCGGTTGGACGTGCCCGGAAAACCTCACCAGGGAGGCGTCCAGGAGGATCCTAATCAGATGCCCGAGCCACCTCAACTGGCTCCTCTCGATCCTCCAATCTATCACAGTTTTTGTTAAATGTTTGGTTTTTTTTTTGCACATCCACATTTAATCAAAGTGAAAATCCACTGCAAACACTATTGGAGTAATACGATGTATGTAAAACTATTTTATCACAAACTTCACAGAATAACCTGTTTAGTTTAAAGCCCAATAAAATCATTTACTAGTGCCAGTAAAGACCGAGCTCTTGTAAACTATATAAGTCAGATCTATCAAAACAAGACAATATCACAGATTTGATCACCATTTCAACCTTTTATGACAGAGCAGTAACTAAAACTTGCTCTAATCTTATCTCAGCTCTAATCAGACGGGATGATCTGTAACTCTTAGCAGCTCTCTGTGGAAAACAGGTAACGTTCCAGTAACCTGAAATCATTAGGTCATCCTTTCAAATTAAAACTTTCCAGCATAACTGGGAAGAAACATGTTTTGAGCAGGATACAGATTAAGTCTTTAAAGTCCAGAGAGAAAGTTTGTCAGTGTTGAAAAGAGAGAACATTAACAATAAACTCTCTCTGCACCAGATAAGTGTTTGTTTCTATTTCTCCTTCAGGAATCTGTGATGAGGAGGAATGTGAGAGCTTCTGTAGGCAGCTAAGTCCTGCTGCTATGAACCCAATCTAAACCAGTAGCTTTCACTTGTATCCATTCAGTTCCTGTTCTGACGTCCCTCTCATTTTCCCCACAATGCTCACCTGATTAAAGTACAAATGAAAGAGGCTTAATCCATATAAAACAGTCTCGTTTTTAGGTAGGCATTGATTCATATAAAGCTTTACTGAGAGCGCAGGCCTAGTGTCTTATGCTAAAGATGGAGAAAAGGATGCAAATCTGCAAAAAAAAATCTGTTTGAAAACAACTCAAATGGCTTATTTGTGTTTCACCTGCTTTCAGCAACGGTTCTTGCCCAGTAACAGAAGAAAGAAATAAACTCTAAAATGTTTCAACAAATACACATGGTGGGGAGCAGAGGGAGGTGGAGCGTACAGAGGGGACTACAGTCGTTAAAGACTTTTCTCCCTGGCCCTGCCTCCCACATGCCTCCATCTAAAAGGCTAGGTTATCCTGAGTTATCTCTGTAGTTATGCTGCTATAGGCTTAGACTGCTGGAGGACATACTGACCACTTTCCACACTCTGCTACTTTCTTCTACCACTACACTACAGGCAATAAAGTTTCTCTCACCAAATAGAATTTCTACTAAGAAATCACAGTGTAGCCATAGAAACAGTACTTGTTGATATGTATGTTGTGTGTGTGTGTGTGTGTGTGTGTGTGTGTGTGTGTGTGTGTGTGTGTGTGTGTGTGTGTGTGTGTGTGTGTGTGTGTGTGTGTGTGTGTGTGTGTGTGTGTGTGTGGCGGATGGCTTCTCATACTGAGCCAGGATCCTCTGGAAGTTTTCCTCTCCACTGTCGCTACATGCTTGCTTGGTATGGGGATTGTTGAAAAGACACTGATGCTAATCTGTGACTTGATGCAATCTGCTGGGTTCCTTATATAGGAAACGTTTTTACTGATTGGCTTAATGAACTGAACTGTATTAGAATGGTTACTTTGTGAAGTGCCTTGAGACGACTCTTGTCGTGATTTGGAGCTACATAAATAAACTGAATTGAATTGAATTGTTTTGTATTTATTAGAGGACTCAGAAGGAGAGGACCTTCCAGTCATTTGGGTCCATTATGGATGGATTAAAGTGTCACGTCTACATTACCAATGTTCCAGCAGCTCATTATTTTACTATCAATCATGTGAAAGATGTATGAGTTCCTCTGGGGAGGTCAGGCTTGATTAAAAAAATCCAAATCCGTTTTAAAACCTAGATCAGAGCTGGAGAAATTGGTTAATAAAGAAACACCATAAACCCAATAATCATGTGAATTAAGCATGTCATAAAACGTACCAGCTGATATATGTTTTGCTGTTTTTAATTTCATTCTGTTTTATCTTTAATCAATTCAATATCTTCACTAAAACATGCATAAAACAGACTATATGTTTGTACAAGGACCTAAATGACTTAAGGATGCAGAGAAATCACTAACAACGAAGTTTAAAAGAGAAAATGAGGGAGAGCAGCTCAACGTCTTGTTTAACTAACTGAGAATGTTTTGTGTAAAACACGGTGATCTACTTTGTTTACACACCCTCCTACTTAATGTGAGATGTTTAAATCAATTAAAGAGCCCTGCTTACCACTTATCTGTGTCTAGAGCAGATAAGAGCACATGTGTGATGATGGACTCATGTAGATTATAATCTGTGGGTATAAACCCACTGATGTTTATTCCTAATCTAGGATCTGAAACTTGTTTTGGAACAAAGTCTGAGTGTTTTTATTAACTATATCAGCTGATGGTTGCTAAAAGAGCTAAAAAAAACCTTTTAGTTCATCAGGATGAAAACCATTTATCTGTTTATATGTTAAATTCAGGTTGACTTTTTTTCCATTTCATTGATACCATGGATGCATTATTGCATTTCAGGTGAAGGAGCAATTCAATAGAAATTAGGAAAAATACAGTTAAGATGACGATAAACATTATAAAAAGTCTTGTGCGACACATTTTGAACTTCCTATATTCTTACGTTGTATTTGACAGTCTGGGCCCGGTTATTTTTATCAATCTTGCTTATTTCTTTAGTGTTTTTTATTTGTATGATCTTCATTTAGCTTTGCTGATCTCATATTCTCTAGATTTTTGTCCTTTAATAATGTTTTAATGTAAATGTGATTTTCATTTAGATTTTTTCTGTGATAGGTGCTGTATAAATAAACTTCACTTACTTACCTTTTGCAATAAATGAGCAAAAATTTTAAGTTAGTAACAAACCCAGCAAGAAACAAAAAGCTTTCCGTGCAAATAAAGTCTCACTCTCATCCATTTCTGACCTCCACAGAAATTAGATGTGTGGTTTTTCTCTTTAACGCTAATTTACAGACATTCCCTTTAAATTCAGATGTGAAAATTTAAATTTTGAACAATTTTCAAACATAAAGGTAACTCCAACCATTAAGATGTAAAAGCAACATTACAGACAGAGGATGCTCGTTTTTTTCTGCATTCAGTGATGGGTAATCTTCATCTCCTTCTATATATATTTTCCCCTAAAACATGACTGATGAAGACGAGGTTATGAGCAGAAACAGCGTGTGTGGATGGACACTCATCCCATAAGTTTGAAAGCTCAGCTTTAGAAAAGCCCCTGACTGAGAAACTGGTAAGTGGACGAGCCAGATGTTACAGATGCTGCTGCTGCTGATGGTGATGATGATGATGATGATGATGATGATGATGATGATGATGATGATGATGATGATGATGATGATGATGATGGGATAGGGCTTAGGAGAGAATTATAACCTGCATGCACATCTCTCTTAAGCTTGAATAGACAAAACCTGATGTGAATGCTTCCACTGTCCACCTGGGTTATGTAAGTGCATGTAAGCCATTGATAAAAATCAGAGTGATTATTCACCTTTTGTCCAGCCAAGATTTAAATAAAAACAATAATGTGACCCTTTTGTGAACTTCATGATTTTCATAAACAAGTTTCATCTCAATCATCCCAACATTAAATTCCACAGTAAAAAGCTGTTTTCTTTAGGATTCCATTA
This sequence comes from Aphyosemion australe, assembly GCA_006937985.1. Taxonomy (NCBI): domain Eukaryota; kingdom Metazoa; phylum Chordata; class Actinopteri; order Cyprinodontiformes; family Nothobranchiidae; genus Aphyosemion; species Aphyosemion australe. The sequence goes on from SSNS01000087.1 coordinate 1,930,099, forward strand.
GAATTCTGAAATTTCCCTTTTAATCTGAGTTTCAGAGAAGAATCTCGTAAAGAGAAAAAATCTAAAACAATAAACCTCCTTTTTTTCACAGATCTTCAACCAATACGGTCTCCTAACAGAATGACTTTCCTTCAAACGTACCTTTAAAAAAGATGGCGGTCCAAATATAAAATCCAACTGAACATGGTCCAAAGAACTTGTGGCTCCGCATCCTGACGCTGGTCCTCACTAGTGCGTATCCGAGCTCTCTGTATCGGATACACCAGGACTCTGCAGCTGCTCTCCGCTGGAATGAATGCAAGCAGGAGAGAGGCAGAGAGGAGGGGAGGCATGGAGGGGAGAGGGGGAGGCAGCGGGGAGTTCAGATTGGTGCGCTTAACCAGCTTCAGAAGGTGAGAGAGTTCATCACAGATACACAATTTGTTCAGTGATAGGTTGCTCTTTTTGAGCTTCTTTTGCAGTGAAAGACAAAAAGATACGTGATGGAAAAGCTTTCATCGTATCCCACTGAGGGCTGAGACAACCTCAAGTTGTTTTTCAAATTAATTATTTTCTTCTTTTTTCTGGATTACAGTAACTGGAGTAATGGGCTCGACACACGGGAGGCGACATCGCCTCTCCATTCATTTTCAATGAGACAAGCGCGACAAAGCGATACTCATGGGTCTCCCTCCTGCTAAGCAAAACGCAAAAAACGTGCATGTGAAATTTTGCGCTCGTGCATGTGTCGTGCACTGGCGAGCCAGCGACGCGATTCAACTTTTCATCGATGTCGCTCGGACAAGGACCAATCAGCGGAGGTTTCATTATCTGACCAATGAGCGGACAGGATGCTTCTCAGTGCATCTCTGGGCAAACATGGAGAGAAAGTTAATACTTGCCGTGTTGGATTTCCCAGAGATTTTTATATTTCTACAGAATGAATATAGAGATCTTCACAAAAAGGCAGTGGCATGAGAAATTGTTGGTGCCATACCCATTCACGTATTTTTCTTTTTTTATATAGTAAAGTCAGAAGTAAGACTTCACTTAACTCCAGCAAAACCTTGTGAGACTTCATATCTACCGTCTTTTCAACTCTGAACTGCTTTAATAACCCAAAATTCCCTCCAATCTGACGGCCAATCAAAACAACGGAAGACTCGCTATTCACTGAGTTTGCCGCTGCCGCATGTCGCCTCTCGTGTGTCAGGTTATCAAAGCGATGAGTTAGCGGCACGCCGCGCTGCTCTGCACCACTGATGATAGGATCGGGTTCTATTTTTGCCACAAGTCGCTTCTGGGATGTGTCAATTTCAGCAGTTAGCATAGGGCTAGACAGGAAATCACGCACGATTTCAGTGTAAAACATCTGGTAATTTTCAAAATAAAAGTCTATTGCAGCGATGCGATTTCATATCTTATTTACTTATTTACTCCCTGCATCGTTTGAGACGTGCAGCAGTGTGTTTTTCATGGCTTTAATCCTGGCAGTAGAGAGGAACAACATTATAAATGACATCAAACAGCGATGTCAAACATGATTTCCTTCTTTTTGGTTTAATGGTGGATGGCATAAAGAAACAGTGACCTTTGAAGTCTCGAGGGATTTTGTGATCTCGCGAGACTGACGAGGAGCACGGCAGAGAAGCTGCTCCATGTCTGAGATTCTCCCGGTGTGGACTTGTGTGTAGCGAAACCTGCGAGTAAACCGTTCTGCTGCTGTTCCGTGATGCTGATGCCTCCAGTGTGAAGTAGGGGTAAGTCTTTTGGCTCGGTTTGGTCTAAGATCAAAATGACATGAAGTTTGTCAGGTAAACACTTTTATACTTTAATCAGGATATGTATGTGTGTAGTTGATGTTAAATATATTATAAAGGCTCTGACTGTAACCAAACTGCATTTCAAGCTTCAAGAAACACCAGAATAATTGTTTGCTTGTGTTATAATGTTTGAATTTTTGCTATAAAATGTAATAAGTAAATAAATTATTTTCATAATTTATTTTTAATGTATGTTTTTGTCCTTTTTTGTTGACATTTTAGGTCTAGTCAGAAAGAAAGAAAAAATAAATCATACTTGAAATAAATCTGTCAGTTGTTGTTGTTGTGTCCTTTAAGAATAAAATGTTCTCTGGAAGAGGTCGTATAAACAGCCCCGTCACAACAATGACACAAATAAAAACGTTTGAGTGAAAAGGAAGTTGACACTAATCCAAAAACCGGATTTGTTCTGTTGCTCCAGCTGCACCCATTAGACTAGATCCCTTTATATATATTTTTACAACTTTATTTTCTGTATAAAAGCAGTTCTGCATCCCTGAGTGTCAAAAATCTGCCTCAGAGAGCGAACAATGATTCACACTCTCACTTTTTAAATTCATACAGCGTGGATAATTTGGGGCTTTGGGAAGGAAACTAGAGAAAACCCAAGAAGGTTTAAGAGGACAAAAATATCCCAACAGTGCTGCAGCTAAGATCTGAACCGAGGACTTTGTTTGCAGTTAGTAGAACACAGCACACAGTCAGTGTTCAGCCTGTTGGACTTGATCCTTGACATTTTGAAAACTGTAAAGCTTCATGTCATTCTAGTCGTTTGTTTTTGACAGGATTTTGGTCTGGACCTCCACAGAATGCTGATATTTTTGCATTTACATTTAGATACACAAAAGGTAGGATAAGTGATCTAAACTAATCCAGCTAAGTTAAACTAAATTAAATGAAATAATTTGTTTATTGCAGTAATGTATTAAATGTAAGAAAAACAGATTGGTTCCAGAGCAACTTTGTGGCTGAAAGCCTGGTAATCAGCTCTGTGAAGTAATTATTAAAATACCCACCACTGCCTGACAAACATCCATTATTTGAGGAGAAACAACACAACAGATATAGAATCTTCTGATTATTATTTAATAAAATAAAGTGTTTTATTATTAGTGCAAGCTATTCTTTAAGCAATATTCAGAGTTTTTCCCACTTAGTTGTTTTATTGTTTATTGCTCCAAGCTGAAAATCCTAGCTGGTGTGCAGCAGGCTGCAGACCAGTAAAAGCTTCACCAAAATGATTGACAGTTATGCGGACCAATGGTTGAGATGATCCACCCGGAAGTAAAGAACGGCCGCAATACCTTTAAGCCTTGCTGCTATTGGAGCTGCTTTTTTTCTCGTTAGCCAGCCAATCCTGAAGAGCTTGAATACACGTCCGCCAATCCGTGGGCTCCTGCTCCGGTACATAAGGCGCGAGCCCACCGTTCGTATCCCATTTTCTCTTCATAGCCACCAGCTAAAGAGCAAATTATCTTTCTACATAGAGCAAATAAATCCTACTCACCATGTCCAGCGACGCTGTGCAGATCTATCCTTCATGACAGGCCGGCAACATTTCCAGCGGCGACCTCCACTCAAAATGCAAGGGTTGAATTTCTGGGTTTGTTAAATCTTGTTTTTTCCAACTGCGCCGCCTCATGCGTCTAAAACCCGTACTGAAACGTCCTCATCTGGAAACTGTGATACACGCTTTTATTACTTCCCGTCTGGACTATGCAAACTCACTACTCATTGGTGCTCCTGTTTCAGCGCTGAAACGGTTGCAGACTGTGCAAAATGCAGCAGCTAGGTTCCTTACCAACACAAACAGACGCTGTCACATTACCCCGGTTTTAGCACGTCTACACTGGCTGCCTGTGACTTTCAGGATTCGTTTTAAGATTTTATTATTTGCTTACAAGGCATTAAATGGCCTAGCACCACCTTACCTGTCACAGCTCCTTACACCCTACGTGCCGGCGCGTTCCCTGAGATCAGCTGACCGCTTACTACTCTGCATTCCAAAAATGAAGTATAAGACAAGAGGAGAGCGGGCTTTTGTGTATGCCGCTCCTCACTTTTGGAATGCTCTCCCTCTCACCGTACGAGAGTCCTCAACGGTCTCGGTCTTTAAGTCTAGACTGAAGACTCACTTTTATGATTTGGCCTTTGGATAAAGGACCTCTTTTACATTTGGTTTTATTGTTTTGATGTAGTTTTTATTGTCAGGACTGTTCCTGTTTTTGAAGCGCTAGTTTTTTATATTTTTTACTGCTTTTACTAGTCCTTTGGTTGATTTGACCATTTTTTATTGAATTACTGTGTGTGTCTGGTTTCTGCCTTTTATTGCTTATTTGGGTATCATGCTATTGCAATTGTTTATTTCAACTTGTTTTTCAACTGTAAGGCGCTTTGTTCAGCTCTCATGCTGTGTTTTAATGCGCCAAACAAATAAACTGGTATGGTATGGGGTATGGTTTGTTGAGAACTCACCTGAGCGCGGCTGCAGAGGAGCGGGTCAGCAGGACTGATACCAGCTGTGGCTGAGAAACAGCTGTCAGAGATCTGATCTCTGATCAGTCTCTGCTCCTCTTCAGTGACACGCAGGAATTAACAGGGAGACAGTGAGAGCTCTGAATGAGAGAACAGAGAAATAATAACTTGTAACATCATGTCAGCCTGTAAGTGCTGGCTAAACTTTATTATTTTGTTTCATGGTCCAAGGCGACATTACATTGATGTTAAATTCAAACATTTGGAGGAAACTTTGGTTTACTTAGGCTAGATGGTTTTCTTGTTTGCCTTATCTGCTCCTCCCCACAGACAATGGACATGAGGAGATAATAGAAGTCAAATGTTCCCACAGGACAGGTTAGCTGAAAGGTTTTATTTGCAGTTAGCTGGCTATAGTGAAGGTGACCCATCAGCTAGGTATGCTATCATTGAATCCTAATCCAGCCCACAGCCTCCTGCTGATATTATTATTATTATTATTATTATTATTATTATTATTATTATTATTATTATTATTATTATTATTATTATTATATGGCTGATACCTGCTGATAACTGCTGATAACTGCTGAACCTGCGGCAAGGCATTTGCATCACTTCCTGTTTCAGTGTTGCACTCAGTGTAGCTGTTCGGTGTTTGTGGCTTGCTAAAATTGGTTTGATTTCTCTGTACTGAGACATTTTTGAGTTCTTGTAGTACATAAGCACGCGAAAACACACATTTTCTGTTGCGTCTAGCATTTAGGGAACCCTTTGAGTTCGCACGCAGTTTTATTTGGTGTTGAAAGGTTGTTTGCCTAGTTAGCTTATAGCCTCGGCGCGGCTATGGCTACTTCTGTCTCTCCCTCTCCATCTCCTATCTCTTGCTCTGTGTGTCAGATGTTTAGTTACTCCTCTGCCTCCTTTAGTGATATGGTACGTCACGTGTAATAAATATAACATTTTTGTAGCTTTGGAGGCAAGGGTGTCGGAAGTGGAGGCCCGGCTCCGCGCTGTTGAAAAACCTGTAGATAGCCGTAGCTACTTAGCTAGCGCGGGGCTATCTAGATCAGAACCACCCCGTAGCGTTCCTCCAGTAGAACCCGAGCAGCCGGGACCTCAGGCCGGCTGGGTGACTGTACGTAAGAAGCATAGAACCCAGCCCGTGGGACACCAAACAGATTTTCCCCACTCGGTGACGCACCCACTGAGAAGCCGACTCTGGTTATAGGTAGCTCCATAGTCAGAAACGTGGCATTAGAGACTCCAGCAACCATAGTCAAATGTTTGCCAGGGGCCAGAGCGAGCGACATTAAATCCTACCTGAAACTGCTGGCTAAGGATAAGCGTAAATACAGTAAGATTGTTATTCAGGCTGGCGGTAATGACACCCGGTTACGCCAATCGGAGGTCACTAAAATCAATGTTGCTTCGGGGTGTAAGTTTGCCAAAACAATGTCGGACTCCGTAATTTTCTCTGGCCCCCTGCCTGATCGGACCAGTGACGACATGTTTAGCCGCATGCTGTCCTTCAACCGCTGGTTGTCTAGGCGGTGTCCCGAAAACAACGTGGGCTACATTGATAATTGGAAAACTTTTTGGGGAAAACCTGGTCTGATCCGAAGAGACGGCATCCATCCCACTTTGGATGGTGCAGCTCTTCTTTCTAGGAATATGGCCAATTTTATTAGTCCTCCCTGACAACCCAGGGTCCAGACCAGGAAGCAGAGTCGTAGTTTAATCCTCCCCTCTGCAGCTTCTGTACTGTTACCCACCCACTCCCCCATCCAGACAGTGTCCTGCCCACGGCCAGAATCAAACAGATTAAAAATCAGGCTTAATAGAGCAAATCATGAAAATCTCATAAAAATAAAAACAAACTCTACTGAACAGAAAACTAGAACAATTAAATGTGGTTTATTGAACATTAGATCTATTTTTTCAAAGACTTTATTAGTTAATGATTTGATTTGTGATAATCAGAGTTCTCTGTTTTGTCTCACAGAATCCTGGCTGCAGCAAGAGGACTATGTTAGTTTAAATGAGTCCACTCCTTCTAATTATTTAAATCATCATATTGCTTGTAGTACAGGGCGAGGAGGAGGAGTAGCAACCATCTTTCATTCAGATTTATTAATCAGTCCCCTACCAATTAATAGCTACAGTTCTTTTGAACATCTAATTCTTAGTTTGCCTAATCCGGATTGCAAAGCTCTAAAACCACTTTTGTTTGTAGTCTTGTATCGTCCATCAGGCCCCTACTCTCAATTTTTGGATCAGATCTCAGATTTCTTGTCTGATTTGGTGTTAAATACTGATAAGGTCATTGTGGCGGGGGATTTTAACATTCACGTTGACAGTGATCCTCTCAATGTAGCCTTTAGTAATATCTTGGACTCAATTGGTTTTACTCAAAGAATCCATAGCTCCACCCACTCCTGCCATCATAAAAAAGACGGTCATTAAGTTGGCTCCCTGGTTTAATTCTGAACTTTAAAACAGAACTCTAGAAAACTGGAGAGAACATGGCGCTCTACACACCGGGAAGAGTTCTACTTATCCTGGAAAAATAGTCTAGTGCTTTATAAAAATAAGCTTCGACAAGCTAGAACTGCATATTATTCGTCACTAATTGAGGAGAATAAGAATAATCCTAAATTTATTTTCAGTACAGTTGCCAAACTTACACAGAATCATAGCTCTGAACATCCTTGGTGTTATCTTTGACCAGGACATGTCATTCAAATCCCACGTTGAACAGGTTTGTAGGATTTCCTTCTTCTACCTCTCGAATTCCTAAGATTAGAAGCATCCTTTTTAGGAGTGATGCTAAAAAACTGGTTCATGCATTTATTACCTCAAGGTTGGATTACTGCAATTCATTACTATCAGGAGGTCCACATAATGTAGTCAAAAGTCTTCAGCTGGTCCAAAATGCTGCAGCTAGAGTTCTGATGAGAATTAAAAAGAGAGACCACATCTCTCCTGTTTTAGCTTCCCTACATTGGCTGTCTGTTAAATTCAGAATAGATTTTAAGATCCTCCTTCTCACATATAAAGCTCTTAATAAACAAGCTCCATCATACATCAGTGATCTGATTGTTCCATATGTTCCTAACAGAGCACTTCGCTCTCAGACTGCAGGTTTACTGGTGTTTCCTAGAATATCTAAAAGTAGGATGGGAGGCAGATCTTTTAGCTATCAGGCTCCTTTCCTGTGGAACCAGCTCCCAGCTTTAGTCCGTGAGACAGACATCTTGTCTACTTTTAAGACTAGGCTCAAAACTTTTCTATTTGATAGGGCTTATGGTTAAATTCTGATGTTAGTCCAGGTTTAGACGAGTGGGGAGCAGAGGGAGGTGGAGCGTACAGAGGGGACTACAGTCGTTAAAGACTTTTCTCCCTGGCCCTGCCTCCCACATGCCTCCATCTAAAAGGCTAGGTTATCCTGAGTTATCTCTGTAGTTATGCTGCTATAGGCTTAGACTGCTGGAGGACATACTGACCACTTTCCACACTCTGCTACTTTCTTCTACCACCACTCTCTAATTGCATTATTTCCTGTTATTTCAGCTGTTAACTTTATTTTCTCTCTAAGTGTTTTTCTCCCCAGAAGAAGCTACACTGGCGTTCTGCTGAGCTGTGGTGGCCTCATTTCTAGACATGCCACTAAGTAGACTGGACTTCTTGAGGAATCTCAGGTCCTTCGAGGTTTGCAGCAAGATGCTGCATATGTTCTATAGGTCTGTTGTAGAGAGTCTCTTGGGCCATCACCTGCTGGAGTAGCAGCATCAGAGCCAGGGACCTAAAAAGGCTCAACAACCTGATAAAGAAGGCTGGTTCTGATCTGGGGAGTATGTGGAGATGATGGTGCAAAGAGTTCTTCATAAAATAAAAAACAAATATGAGCATCCTCTTCAAGACATCGTTACACGACAACAGAGCATCTTCAGACCTGCTGTAACACAGACCGCTACAGGAGATCCTTCCTGCCCACAGACATCAGCATATTTAACCACTCTTTTTAGATTATCAACTGAGATCATTGTTATTTATTTTTATTATTGCTTTGAAGAATGAGTTATGACAACACTTAATTTCCCTCTGGGATTAATAGTATTATTATAAGTATTTTTGAATGTGAATTTGTGTCCTTGAGCCAAAAACCAGATCTGTAAATCAGGTAAAAGTGTTTCGATGGGCCTCAAAAAGCAGTAAACAAATGTATTTTAGTTATCATTTAAGAGCTATGTTGACTGTCTTTAGAGGTGTTGTGTGGCGGACCCAAAAGGCATACACACTGAGACAGAGAACTTTACTGCAAAAAGACTTAAAATTGAAATGGAAGTTAGCAAATCAAATCTGAGCTGGTTAAGAATCAAAACAGTGAAGTTTTCAGCAAAGAGCCATTTGGGATCTGAGAGAGCCGGCTTCTTTTGGTGAGCTGAGCCAAATGATCATATTTCCCACTGCTATAGGGAGATCACATGGAGCCGGGAAGCAATTTAGATAAGAGTGGCTGTAGTCAATAACTGAATGACTAATAAATGAATAATGGGTGTTTGGCTAGCTGTGCTAACACAGATCTGATGGGTTCAGTGAAAATAAATAAAAATAAATAAACTGAAAGCACACTAAACAACATGGCTAGACAGAATAAAATAACTAAGAACAACCAAAGGAAAGTAATTAAATCATGTTTGGATCATGGACATAAATTCAAATAACAGATCATTAAACATCACACCAAAAACTGCATGAAAGAAACAATAATTTACTGTTTAAAACTTTTTGCTAGTTCACATAAAAAACCTCTCCATCTCATATGAATAATTTCTATTACAAGAATGTAAAAAAATCACATTTTTCTTAAAATGTGCATTTACTAAATAATGAACACTTTATTAGGTTTATTAACATTTTGATTCAGTCCTACACTTTGTTATGTGACAAGACAGTTGTTTCTAAAATACGAAGTGGAGAATTTTATAAAACATTATCTCATAAGACACAAGAAGATCTGATCTGGGATCTGTAAGATACAGTACCTTCAGCTTTAGTTTGACTGAATTGTTGCACATTAATTCTGCACAAACATTTAAAAAAACTGTATTTTTTGTGTGTTTGCAAAATATTTTGATGATTTTGCTTTTTACATGTTTAGACACAAAGAATTGGGAGAAGTGTCACACTTTTGGCTAAATGTTTTGACTGTTATCAATATTTCTATGCAATTTATTTGACAAAATATCCCTTCATTTGCTCATTTAAATATAACAGATGAAAGTATTATCCACTAAAACACTTAAGGTTTGACCTTGTTTTTAATCACTCATTGTTTTAATCAATAATCGTTAAAATGTTTAGATCATCATTTATTTTAACATGAAAAGGTCCAACAAAAGGTCAGAGCTGAACACGCCTTCCTGGTGTGACTGTTTTCCTGTGAGCAGGACAGGAATGATGTCTCCGGTGTGTCTAGCTCATAAAACCCATCACCTCCTTCTCTCACAGCTGTCGGCTGTCTTTATGAAATGTGCCATGTGTCACGCTGCAATTTCCTGCTTCTTGGTGTTACAAAGAGGCTCATCAACAGCGTTTCACTTGTATTTATTTCCTCTTCTTGTGCCAAGCCAGCTCATCATCAAGTGACCTATTTATTCCGGTCCATAAATAAATTTAGTTGGAAATAGGAACCCAAAGGCAATGAGGGGGAACGATGCATTTTTCCCCAAATGTTCTCTCCGCTTGGTTTCTTTTGTCCTGCTCTCTCAGGGAATATTAGCCAAAAAATAGCCCTGTGTCAGTATTAAACCACTTTGAGGGAATATCTGGCTAGCTTGCATGAATGAAGCTCTATCAGAGGGCGTTTGACCTTTAGCTGTGACTTATTTCAGCCCCTTTATGAAATATCTCATGTCTTTGGTGAGCCAACAGTTAGTTTATGCATATATGATTAGAGTTCATCGCTTTGTAGACAAAAAACATTAAAACATCAGGAAGCAACATTAAAATAATAAAGATCAAAATGTCTTAATAAAAATGAAAGTGTCGTTATAACATGTTTGATTTTGCTGACATGGAAAATGGTTTAAGTTTATTCATTGATAAAAGTTCAGTTGATTGAAAGAATTAACATTTTTAAACTTGATTAATAAAATTTAAACGCTTATTATTAAGTCAAACAAACAAAATGATCCGATCACATTTGGTTATTATGTTTTTCTCTGAACTTATGTTTATACGTATAAAACAAGAGAGACTAATAAAATCCAACTGGAAAAAAGGCTTCGAACAATAAAAGTCTGTCAGTGTTTGAACATTTCTCACATTTCTAAGTTTTTATTCAACTCTCCTGGGTGCAGATCACTGTCCAAACTACTATATTCAAACATTGTGATTTATTTTTAGCTTTGAATTGATACTTATGCTACTTTTGGATGCACTTTTTTAGCATTTTTACTTGTTTCTTCCTCCAACTTGCAAATGTTTCTGTTCCCAGGAGGGAGATGCAAATGAAAGCTTGTTGCTTAAAAAAAAACTGGTCAAACATACAAACAATTAAAAAGAATCTCTGCTCAGTTTTTGTCCCAAAGCAAATTCTGAACCGACTCGACTCTTTAGAATTACAAAAGGCAGAAACGGGCTTTGCTTAATTTTTAAACACGTGTAAACTGGAAAGGGAAACAACAATGTAAACAACATCAGAGACTCGTCTCCAAGTCTCTGACAAGTTCTTACACAACAATAGTTGATTTATTCAAAACCATTGCATGATAGAAGAAATTCAATTATTTATTGCTGCTTAACACATTTAGGATTCCTCTCAACGGTCAACCTGGAGCTGTCGATTTTTAAAGATGCAAAAACAAACTTACTCTGTTTCTAAATAATTTTTTGTAAAACTTACCCTCTCAGTGGGACGTGAAGGTGCTTGATAGAATGAGGTCAGATGAGTTTCAGCTCCACTCCTCTCGTGTGAAATACTCAGAGATGTACGTGATTCTGCATTTCTGTGTTTGACGGTGTTGTCGTGTGTGAGTGCACGTGTGTATTTATGATATTTCCAGAAATCCGTGCACATAAAGCTTTCAAGGAAGAAAGTAACAAAAAGAAAATTCCAAGTTGAGTTTCTTTGCTGATATTTTGAACTATGCGTGCAGACCTCATCTTACAACTTCAGTCAAAGGTGCAATGAGTCTAGAGCACCTTTCATCACTGGTGCTGCAATAAAAACATTAGAACAAAACAAATAATATCACAATTTAGGCTCATTTTTATGTTGATCCCAGTACATAAACATATTAAAGTTAGTATATAGAACACGAACACCAAAGCAACATCTGGTGTGTGGAGGTTGTAGTTGCAACGTCAAGGTTTCCAGCCGTCGGGATGCCAGGTTTGCTGCCGATACGTGAAGTGACCAGCCAGCATCGTGTCCAGTGACGACCTAAACTCACTCTGGTTTTAGATCTTTTATGGTCGCTCCTCTTCTGAGAAGGATAACGACATCTTCTGGGCTCAGAAGCAGCTACTTGACATGCTGAGTCCACCATTTTCCACAGTGCCAGCCTCGCTGTGCCGAGCGGACTGTTTACCATATTGGAAACCCGCAATGGTGCCCTCTATTGGCTGGTAGGTGTAAATATAAACCCAGTGTCGTGCTCCATCCATCCATCCATTCTCTTCCGCTTATCCGGAGTCGGGTCGCGGGGGCAGCAGCCTAAGGAGGGAAGCCCAGACTTCCCTCTCCCCAGCCACTTGGGCCAGCTCTTCCAGGGGGATCCCAAGGCATTCCCTGGCCAGCCGAGAGGTATAGTCCCTCCTGCGCGTCCTGGGTCTTCCTTTGGGTCTCCTCCCGGTTGTACGTGTCCGGAAAACCTCACCAGGGAGGTGTTCAGGAGGCATCCTAACTCGTGACCATAGGTGAGGGTAGGAACGTAGATCGTCCGGTGAAGAGAGAGCTGAGCCGGAAAGCGAAGCTCTCGATTTACCGGATGATCTACGTTCCAACAGACCGGTACAATGCCCGCATCACTGCAGACCAATCCATCTATCGCTCTCCCGATCCATCTTTCCCTCAGACTCAGAGTAGATCCGCTGCTCCTCCACATTGAGAGGAGCCAGTTGAGGTGGCTCGGGCATCTAGTTAGGATGCCTCCTGGACGCCTCCCTGGTGAGGTTTTCAGGGCACGTCCAACCGGGAGGAGACCCAAAGGAAGACCCAGGACACGCTGGAGGGACTATGTCTCTCAGCTGGCCAGGGAACGCCTTGAGATTCCTCCGGAAGAGCTGGCCCAAGTGGTTGGGGAGAGGGAAGTCTGGGCCTTTCTGCTGAGGCTGCTGCCCCCGCGACCCGACTCCGGATAAGCGGAAGACAATGGATGGATGGATGGATGGATGGATGGATGGATGGATGGATGGATGGATGGATGGATGGATGGATGGATGGATGGATGGATGGATGGATGGATGGATGGATGGATGGATGGATGGATGTTCCATATTCCACCTTTAACTGATCCTTTAAAAAGATAAGGTGGAAGAGTTTAAATGTGCAAATAAAACACCATTACTATAATTCTCTTTTTAAATTATGTATGAGGATCATGTTTTATGATTTCTCCTGTGTTTTTAACACCATCCAACCTGGACTCCTAAGGGTCAAGCTGGAGCTGGCGGGAGTAGACCACCACATGTCACAGTGGATACTGGACTAAGTCGCAGAATGCCCACAGTTTGTTACATCACAGGGTTGTGTCTCTGACAAGCTGATCTCCAGTATGGGTGCACCACAGGGAACTGTGCTGGCACCATTCCTGTTCACCCTCTACACTGCAGACTTCTCCAGCTGCTCCACAGGCTGCCACCTACAGAAGTTCTCTGATGCCTCTGCCGTAGTCAGACTCATCACGGGTGAGAACGACTCAGAGAACAGACAGGGGACACAGGATTTTGTGGACTGGTGTCAGTAGAACCACCACCTGGTCAACACAGGGAAACCAAGGAGCTGGTGGTGGATTTCCACAGACACAGGCCCTCTGCTTTGGTACTCGTGAACATCCAGGGAACAAACAGTGGGATAGTGGACTCTTATAGGTACCTGAACAACAAACAAGACTGGAGCCACAACACTGATGCTCTGTTCTGGAAGGGTCAGAGCAGCCTCTACCTGCTGAGGAGACTGAGGTCCTTTGGAGTGCCTAAAGAGCTTCTCTGACTCTGTGGTGGCATCAGTCATCTTTTATCATGTGGTTTATTGGAGGAGCAGCTTATCTACGACTGAGAGACAGAGATTAGATGAGCTCATTAAGAAGACCAGCTCTGTCCCAGGATGTCCCCTTGATCCAGTGCAGGAGGTTGGAGACAGAAGGACTCTAGCAAAAATAACATCACTGTTAGACACTAATGTGTCCCACCCCATGCATGAAGCTGTTGTGGAGCTGGAGAGCTCCTTCAGCAGCAGACTGCTGCATCCTGGGTGCACAAAGGAGCATTATCATAGGTCCTTCCTCCAGCAGCTGTTAGGGTTTATAACAAACACTGCTCCCAACAAAACCAGTAAACAATCTCTTTTGCATTCCTTCATCTCTGCTACTTATTCTACCTGCACTCAGTCATTGTTGCATTTGCACAGTTTTCCGTTCATGTTTTCCATTCCCTGTAAATAGTCTGCCATCTTTTTCCACACAGTATTTTATTTTATTTCTTTAGATGTGTATAAATTCAATATTTTGAAGTATTTCTGCTTTATGTTTTCTTGTTCACTGTTCAGTCTTTTATTCTTTATTTTTACTGTCCTTTCTTTCTTGTTTTCTGCACTGTTTTGCTTTGCTGTGGGTCAACAAAGGGATGTTCTATTCTATTCTATTCTAAATACTCTCTAAAACCCCTAAAATCTTGGGGCTTTATACTTTCGTGGGTTTTATGAGAGCAACAACTGAAACGGTCCGTGCCTTAGACAAATAATATCCTTCCTATGTAAAGAAAAAAGCCAGAAAGCAACAGCTTTACTTTTTTGGTTGTTGAGGTCATAAATGTGCTTCTGCTCAGGGTGAAACAGTGATCAAAGGAAGAAACAATTACCATACAAATGAATTAATGACTACCTTTGTTTTTGCCTTTTTCCCCTATTTGTGGATTTTCCTTTCTTTCTTGCGGATGCCTATAGGCATGTTAGCTTATGAATATTATGCTAATGAAATTACCCGGGAGCTAAAGTTCTGCTTTATTCCAGAGAATTGGACTTGCTATCCTGGTGTTGCAGACATGAGTGGATGTGGCCCTGAGGCCACCACCACCCATATTACCTTTAAAACGGACGTGGACAATGGTCTCCCTGATGTTGTTGCCCCTCGGTGGTCTCCCCACCAGCTTGCTGTCTCTCTCTGTGACCCTATTCCTTGGTGACTCTGCTGTGGAGAGTCAGAGAAAGGCTGACAATCGTACGCTATGGTGTTTATATTAAAAGTAAAAGGTCAGTGATGTTTTACAGCCTGCAGTAAGTTTGGTAAACAAAGCAAGACTTCCAGACGTTTAGCAAACGTGTAGGAGGGTGAAGAAAGAATGCAAATCTTCAAAGAAGGCTTCATGTGCCCAGTAACACTCCCCCACATATTAATGCACAAACTTGGAAAAGGTAAAGTTCAACTGTAGTTTATTTTTTTTTACTGTCTTCAACTTGTAGTTTGTATTTGGATGTCTAGTTTTTATTTATGTCCATGAGGTCATGGGTGTGAAACAGTCACAGACTCAGTTTTCCTTCTCCCACATCTTCCACAATAGGACAATCATTATTTCATTGGTGAATTATACACCAAAACATGGAAATTGTTGTCTTCTTTTCCATAACGTGTCTTCCATTGCGTCCAGGTTTTCAGTTCAGAGTGAAGAAAGTGCACACGTGTACTCTCCAAAAAGCTTCCACAAGAACCATCGTAAACCATCTGCTTTGTGCAACCTGGTAAAAACCTGAACTAAACACACGAGTGTCTTCTTCTACTTGATGATTTTAATTCTGTGTGACACTTTTGTCTCTGAGTATTACCTTCTACTCCTACTTCAGCTTTTATGTGATCAGGTTCATGTGGCTGCATCAGCATTTGTGGCAGC
The DNA here is from genome assembly GCA_006937985.1 of Aphyosemion australe. Classification (NCBI taxonomy): domain Eukaryota; kingdom Metazoa; phylum Chordata; class Actinopteri; order Cyprinodontiformes; family Nothobranchiidae; genus Aphyosemion; species Aphyosemion australe. The sequence goes on from SSNS01000087.1 coordinate 1,945,488, forward strand.
ATGTTAATATTACATCAAACGTAAAAATAAAAGCATGAACATACATTTTCCTGCTCTAACTTGAAAGAGACGAGAGACTTAATGAGGCACCTGAACAAGATGAAATCCTAAACTCTTGGGACTTTATTTTTTGAAGTCTCAACCTTTGATTGACCCTGCCGAGTTTTTATGTTATTTCTCTCTAAAACATATAAATTTACACCTCTAAAATTTTTTCTTTAATTTTTTTTGTATTTTATTGGTATTTTCAGAATTGCTTTTGGTAGTTTTTCTTTCTGCTTACCTTTAAATATGCACACAAAAAAACTGTGTCCACATGATCACTGCTTTGTGTTAAGCTTAGATAGTTCCCCATCTAGTGGACAAAATGTCAATGCACACCCATGCAAATAATAATAATAATAATAATAATAATAATAATAATAATAATAATAATAATAATAATAATAATAATAATAATAATAATACATATAATAATAACAATAATACATTTAATAATACATATAATAATAACAATAATACATATAATAATAATAATAATAATAATACATAAAATAATACATATAATAATAATAATAATAATAATAATACATATAATAATAATAATAATAATAATAATAATAATAATAATAATAATACATATAATAATACATATAATAATAATAATAATACATATAATAATAACAATAATACATATAATAATAATAATAATAATAATAATACATAAAATAATACATATAATAATAATAATAATAATAATAATAATAATACATATAATAATAATAATAATAATAATAATAATAATAATAATAATAATAATACATATAATAATACATATAATAATAATAATAATACATATAATAATAATAATAATAATAATAATAATAATAATAATAATAATAATAATAATACATATAATAATAGCTCAACAAAATCTAAATGTCCCAAATTTTTATAAAACCATGTTAATAAAAAAATAAATCAACATTTCAATAATGCCTTGAAACAACAAAAACTATTTGGATTAGTGAACATGTTTGTCATGAATTATCATCATCACTTATTTGTAAACACCTTACAACAACTTTCACTGATGTGCGTGCTCACACACACACACACACACACACACACACACACACACACACACACACACACACACACACACACACACACAGCACCTTTTCTGTTGACTCGCTGCCCGTTTCCTCAGGAAGAACGCGTCTCAGTGACTGTTTTGTGTGTTTTTCACTCTGGTTGGTCCATCAGAGTTTGGCACCTTATAAATGCTCACTTTGACTTCTGCCTGATGCTGGAGTCCATTCATTCCTCTCTGGTCTCTGGTGAAATCCTGTGAAAGCAACTGCTGTTCACTTTCACACTCAGACGAGACATTCTGAGCTCTGACGAATCTCCCTCCAACCTCTTACCCTGCAGGTTAGTATCACTAATGAAACTTCACAGGGTTTCATTCTTTTTATTAACTAACTAATTCTGTTCTTCACATTTGACAGAGATGAAGTTTCTGATCCTGTTGGCAATTTTAACTGGTAAGGATGTTTGTCTTCACTAAGTTGAAATAATTGAGCATATTTTAAATATAGAGCTGACCAAGATGCAAGCGGAAGATCATAAATAAACCTTTGAAAACATTTAGATTAGCTTAACTTCCTTGTTTTTATCGGCTGCTTGAGATGAAAATAGAGACTTCACATAGAAATTGTTTTCTAAAGTCATTTGGTTTATAGCAATAACTGACTTTTGGACTGTGATCGTAAACGTTTCTCTGTTCTTTTGTGATTTTGTCATCTGTTTTTTTGTTGTTTTCAGGGGTGTTTTCTGCCCCTTTTGTGAAAGAAGAAGCAGCAAAGAGATTCATCAGGTTGAAGAGACAGGCAGGATACTGGGATCCACACAGCCCTCAGAACCAGTGGGGGTTTACCCTCCAGGAACAGGTAGCATGTTGTTGTGTGGTAATAAACAAAATGCAAGCACAGCCTTCTCAGATGGATAAAGTAATGATGTGTGTTGTCTCCAGGCTAATGAACAGTGGACGGCTCTTCGATCAGGTGCTCTGTACTACATGGACATGGGTAACCTGATGTTTGACCGCTCCGTGGCTGAGTGAGTGACAGACAGTACTCTAAAATGTCCCTAGTTCCCTAAACTCTAACTTTATTTTTATTTTTTGCAATAGAAAATAAAAAATTCTCAAATCATTTATATCTAATTTATCCTGACAATAAGACCAAGTGTTCCTCTGAGGACTTCATTAAAGTTGATTTTATAACGATTGTCTCACATCTTGCAGTGAAAACAACAGGCTGTACATGGAGATGCTGCGCAACATGCAAGCTCACCTGGACAGCCAGACTCGTCAGCACAGGTAGACAAGAGGGGAGAATCAGGACAAATGACTTCATGATGTGGACTCAGACAAGAGCTTGCTAATAATAAAAAACATGTATCTTCATGTAATTTTTAGAATTGACCTCCCTTTATATGCTGATGATACTTTTAATTTTGTATTTAATTTCTGCACCTTGTTTCCTTTATGCACTTTTAGAAAAACTCCTGATAAACAAGTTTTATAATGCTTAAGTGAGGCTGCAGCTTCAATGGCAATGTGTCCATTATGTAATGTGTGTTGAAGAAGAAAGATGTTCACATTTTGTTTAATAAAAGACATTTATTTTAAAAAAACAACTTTTTTTTCCTAATTTAGAATAATCATGATTTTTTTCTGTGTTATAATAAACATAATCTGGAACTATTTATGGAAGGTTCTTGTTATATTTAACAAGAACCTTATTTAACATTTTAAGTGCATTTATTAAGTCCAGTATGATTTGCTTGAGGAGAATTAAAGATCATTTTAGGCTTTGAACCAAAGTTCTAGGAAAAAGGTCTCGTGTTCTGGTTAGCACTGTGATGAGATGCAGATTCCTTTGAATTTTCGTCACCAATTACTACTTTTCTTTTCTAACTAATGGGAAAAAATAGTGAGATGCTTTATTACAGCATGTGCTTTTTCTGCGTGATTAAGGCTATTTCCACCAAACAAAGAGACGCATTCTCAACAGATAACCCTTTATTCTTTGAAAGCAGCTTTATTAATGTAATAAAGTACTAAACAGTTAAAAACTGCACCTTTGGGAACAACTTGTCTTAAAGTTTTCATAATTTTCTCTGTACTTAGTGGAAAAAATAGACATTCTTTGCACTCAGGGACATTGTGACAGACAACAAAACGGTGCTGAACAATAAAAACAATAGAAGAAAATCAGGTTCTTCAGATCTGATTGGTTACAAAACCTCAATATATAACATTTTCTAGTGTTTAACACACACATGTGGTGAAAGTGAAGATTTATTTGCTGAAAATGTAAGAGTTTAAATATTATAACAGCATTAAATATTCTGTAGCTGCAGCTGGAAAAAAATCGCAAATGAACAAAAAATATACCTCATTAAGATAAATACCAATCAGGAAGTGAGTTACTGGATGAATTAATTTAATCAAAATGCTTTTTGTGTATTAATAATAACTGTACATGATCCATTTTTAGTTGTTGTGAACTAAGGATGAGCTGTCCTGAAGAGCTGAACATCAGTTTTATAGGAAAGTTATCCGATTGACCTTAACTCATATAATCTCGTTTAGCTACAAAAATATGCAGTTTTAATTATTCCAAATTTGCTCATACTTATTATGATTACATAGTGCATCATACAGAAAAAAAATCAAAGGATTTTAGAAAAAATTGACCTGTTAGTGATTTCTTCTTGCTCAGTTGTACCATTTTTTATAAATCCTTATCCTTTATAAACAGAAGTCTGGTGAACTTTTATTAACCTACGAGGAGAACCTGTTATTGTAACTGGTGTGAAGGTGCTTCCTCAGTTGGAGTTGGAGGAGGGACTTTCATGAACATCTGCAGGGCCGGAGTGAAGATAAGGATGGTGCCCAGAATGGCAACAGTAAGGAAAGCCCACAGGAAGATCCGGTCTAATACCTGGGCCACAAACTTCCAGTCCTGGACCACCTGAAGAAACACAAGCAGGACATCTAATGAAAGAAAAACTTTATGAATATGAAAATATCTTAAAACAACACACACCTCTCGGATGAAGTGTTCTTTCCGGATGTGTCTGCTGATGTAGCGTACTGAGTAGATGGCTTTCTCCAACATGGTGGCCCAAGCCTCTTCCTCTTTCCCTTCAGAAGCCATCTGTCCGTAAGCACCGCTGTTTGTCCTCTGGCCCCCCCTTCGACCTCCAGAGCGAGGCTTCAGCTCAGGACTTTCCGGAGCTAGCTCGGGATAGTGGTACCGGTCGGTGTGTCCACGCATGCAAAGCAGTCTGGGAAGTTTCTGAAGAAAGAGGTTTCGAACCCACGGAGACATCGGGTGGTAAGTGGCTGAAGATCTGTGGTGCACGTTGATGACAAAGACAGTGACGATGATGGAGAGGGTGACGAAGATCATGATGAAGAGCAGGTATTCTCCAATGAGAGGGATCACCTTGGAGGAGGAGGGAATAATTTCCTCAATGACCAAAAGAAACACAGTGAGAGACACCAGGACAGAAGTGGAGAGAGACAGCTTCTCTCCTTCATCTGAGGGGAGGTAGAAGACCAGGACGGTCAGGAAAGACAAACCCAAACAGGGAATGATGAGGAAGAGCGTGTAGAACAACGGTAATCGCTTCAGGATGAAGGAGTAGGTGATGAAGGGGTAGGAATACATGCCGTCCTTCCTGTTTCCTTTGGCACCAGTTGCGCTGAGTATCTCCCACTCCCCGTTATCAAAGAAGTCTTTCCGGTCAACGTGGTTGTCCATGAGAACCAGGTCCACCATGTTCCCATCATAGGTCCAGGATCCAAACTTCATGGAGCAGTTCTGGCGGTCGAATGGGAAAAAGGTGACATCCATGGTGCAGGCGGATTTGTAACTGGCAGGAGGCGTCCAGGTGATGGCGCCGTTATACTTCACGATGGCTTTAGTCATCAGGGAGCCTTCAAACCGCCCATCAGCGCTGAGGAGATGTGGTGAAAAACGAGAAATGATCTCATCAGTGATTAAATCACACATTCTCTACATAGTAACACAGCTAAGATGATGGTGGGAGTTTGAGCTCCTGGTGCACATCCCTCCTGTCCTGTGTCCCTTCCAATCACAAGCAATCTGAATGTCACTGTAGCAAGTCAGGTATCTGTTGCCAAGGTAACAGCATACCTGATTGTATATGATTAATAAGGTCTGATGACCTGATGAGATGAAATATTGCGTCCAGGCTCATAAGTCCCCTCCTCACCTCACTCACTATGTTTTGTACCATCTTGGAGTATAAAGGTTGGGATTATAGCACCCCCTAGTGGTCGTGTTTTCTGAGCTTTGTACAGCATGGTTCACCAAAAACTCAAGTTCCATCCTGCAAATCTGAGCGGTTTCTGTGCTCCAACACACCTGGTTTGAATAAATGAGTAACAGGTCTCACCAGAACTCAGCGATGTCAGGTGGTGATTATATCATTTAATTCAGGTTAACTGGAGCAGGAAAAATGTCAAACTTGCAGGTTAGTAGCCCTCGAGAACTAAAGTTAATGAGCTCAGACTCCAACCACAAGTAGGTGGATCAGTTTAGAAGCTGACAAGAAACGAGAAAAGAAACTTCTCATTAAGTGAATCAACTGCAAAACTAAACACGTTTTCACACTTTTTTCCCATCTTGTGTAAAAATATTAATTTCTGTACATGAATAGACTGTCCTAATATGAAATGTTAGATTATGAACAGAAACAATTGCTGTTTTGATTTTACAAAAGTGAGGTTGCGTGAAAATGGTCTCACTTCTCATATAGGACGATGTCTGGGAGCCAGATGTTCTCTGAAGGAACTCTGATGGAGGTGATCCCGCCGTATTTATCTGGATTCCACCGCAGCTTGTAATCGATCCACTCCTGGTCAAAACGGAGGAGATAACACCATCATCAATATTCATATAAAGTACAAAACACTGACCTTTGTCTACATTTGAGAAGTATAACCACATGTTCAAGGGTGTATAAATGAAATGTGAATTTTCCTAAATCAAACAATAAGAATCTTTGGGAAATTTTCAGCTAGTGATGATTTATTTACCTGAGTCAGCCAAACATTTGTTGTCATGAGCTGGTTTTTCTCATCCTGATATCAACAGGAAACAGAAAAATATAGAATTAGTTATGAACATATAACGACAAGCTTTTACACGGGTCACTCCAGACAGAATTAATACTGAAATAATGGGATTTTTGGGATAATTTGAAGTTAAACTACATTATTATTTCTGACATATAATTTAGATGCTTGAAAAAAAATTTAAATAAATATTTCGCATTTTTACCAGCTGCTTAATATAGAAATGTGAGTCTGTAGGAACATTTAATTTAACATCTAACTGTAACGTCACCAATATTTTCACAACTTTTATTTGATTTTATCAGCAGACCAGAGTCATACAGCTGGTTTTCTTCTTTAAAGTGACAATGTGTAGTTTTTACCATTAATCTCTGGAAATATCCATTGAAATGTTGTTGAAAATGAATACAATTATGTCCAGTATTTGAAAAATATTGGTGGCTTTGTAATATAAAAATCAGGTCTCTGGGGGACGCCATATGCGGCATGTTTCCGGCTCGGGGTCCTGCGCCTGCCGACTGCACACTAGATGACTGGCTGGATGTACGACTTACGGAAGTTACGTTACCACATTTGAAAACATTTAGGCAGTAAGAAACATGAATTTAATAGCAAAACTGCTAAACTCTTTCCAAAACCTATAGTATGTGAAAGAACAGAATCAATATATGCAATATATTTGGCCAAGTGGTATTGCCGTAGTTCGACGTCATCTGCAGGCGCAGGACCCCGAGTAGATCTGGAACCTACCCCGCCAGAAAACTAGCATCATCATTGCATTCTCTCGATGGAATTAACTGAAGGAGTATCAAAGTCTGAGGAGTCACACCGAGGTTGCATGCTTTCTCCTCAACAGGTAACATTTACCCTAATGTTTGTTTTTTAAACTAGCGACAGGCATGGCGAAATGGTGTAAAACTACTTTGAGCTGTATGTACTGCCCCATATCACCAGGAAAATAAAACAGAATTTCACTCATCTGTGCTGGTTTCCTTTGCAGATTAACAAAAGCATGACTAAGGCTGTGAGCGGTGGATTACATTGATCAGACAGTAAACAGACTAAAAGTGAAAAGTGTAGTGCAGCTACTTTTGTGTATTTATCCACATCACTGGAAACTGGTTTTAAAAAGACTTTTGACAGATGAGCGTGTCGGGTTGGAGAGGTGTAACTGAGGCTGCAGCAGTTTCCCCGTCCTAAGCCTCAGCTGTCAGAGGGAGTTGGATGGTTTGGTGATTACATGGACCAGATGTGAACCATAATCTAATACCGAGCCATGCAGCAGCCCAGAGCGACTCAGGGGACAAACGGACGAGCCAAGCCGTTGTGTTTACCGTAAGCTCTGGTTTCTCTTTCTCTTTTGGGGGGGGTCCAAAAAAGGAAGAAGCCTTGTTTTATTCATTTTTCTTGGTCTCCAGGAGAGGAATGTCAAGTTCAATCCTAAATGCTAGAAATGAATATTTCAGACCCAGAAGAGAGCGTCTTCCATTAGGAGTCTCAGTTTTCTGCTCCTGAACACCTAGACCATCTCAGCCCGATCACACACAGCTTCTGAAATATTAAAAGAGCACTCCAAAGAGAGGCTGCAGCGGCAGATAAAACTTGTTTTAAAACTACAGAAAGCTCCATATTGTGTAGCTGTCAGTTTGGCTTCAGAGCCACAAACAAGAGCAGCTCTCAGCTCAGCTCAGGTGTTCTCTGTTTAAACTCACCTGTTTATTTCAGTTACATCAGTGAATGGTAAATGGCCTGAAATAAATCCAGATGCATTTTTTTTTCACAAGACCTTTTGGGATTTTGTTACTTTTTATGGTATTTACAATAGTGAGTTTTTCCTCAATACATCACTGAAAATGAGTAACCGTAATGAGTAATGCATATCTAAAATTTAATTTGGTCCGCCTCCTCTTCCTCCTCCTCACCCCATCAGGCTGCACCCACATCACCAGAGCAGCTCAGAAGGTGGAAACCAAGCACCTTCTCTAAATGAGGAGTTCAACGTTTTTATTGTTTTGGGAATGATGAAAACATCTTAATGATGTGGGAAAGTTGCAGTTTACAAGTTAAACCACTAGATGTCACTGCATCCCACAAAGTGAACCTTTAAAACCAGGTCAAAGATAAAGGGTTTAATCATTATGGACTAAACAATGGATGGATTTTAAGTCTCAGAGATTTTCAAAATAAATTCACAAAAATGTATTTAATATCCACTATAGGAGGCATGCCACTCGTTGCAATTGTGTATTTTGTTTGAAATGAGTTTTTTGATAGCCTTTTTTTCAATTCCATACATCTTAGGCCACTTTGATTTTATTTAATTCCTGATTAATTGTTTTGTTGGGGGAGGGGGGGGGGCTGGTATACATGAACACTTTTGTGTACATTAGGCGAGTGTAAAGGAGACATATAAATTAAATGAGTGTGTATTTGTTTGTGTCCTCTCACCACATCGACCAGCTGAGAGATCTTTAGTCCAAAGCGAACTCTCACGGTGTCGTTGACCCGCTGGATGGGTCTGACCCATCGCTGATAGCCCTGGAAAAGGTTCTTCAGCAGAGCATCCTCCATCTCTGCTAAGGACACAAACTTATCTGGACCTTAAGAAGGAGGGAGGAGTGTGGGTTAATAATAACTCATATTCACCTGCTCAGCATTTTAAATTAAAAGATGGTTACAGATTCAGATGTGTGCCAGTTTGATGCATCCTGAATACTTTAGAGTAAAAATGTGTCCTGAAGGCTAAAAGTCATCTAAACTGGCTGCAAAGTGAAGTATGGTTCTGACACAAAGGGTGAGTTCGAGGAAAAACTGGGAAGTCAGCACCAGTGATACCAGAACCAGATACCAGAACCCCCCAGGAGGGAGTGTGATGTCAGACAGACAGGATCATGCTCTTTTCACCTCTGGCTCATTTATCTCTTACATCATCTGACTGATGTGGGTAAATGCAAAGTATCCATCACGCAAAAAGTTTAAAGTGCCATGAGTTCTGTCTGTTCAGGGACAGAAGGCTGAAATCTGACTCCTGTTTTCTCTGATGAACAAACAACTTTTAACAGAAGCTGTCAGATTTCCCTTATCTCATCTGATTTATGATGTAGAAATCTCCAACTTACTGAAAAATAAACACAACCTGCAAGAATCTGACTTGTTTTATTTTCACTTTAGTTATCTTAAATCTACACCAGCCAGCATGGCTACCAGTTTGTTCCTCTAAGAATATTCCACTCTAATGAAATCCTCACTGCTGGTAGCTTGTCATGTGTTTCAAAACCACAGCATGGATAAGCATTCTGCAATCAGAAACATTCATGAATGAGACTTCTCTCACCGGGGAAAGCAGCGTGGGTCAGCGGACACACCATCAGGAGGAGGAGGAGAGCCGTCAACTCCATGGTGTTCTGATCCGAGAGGGAGCGCTTCTCCTGCTGCTGATAATCCCTGTTGAGTCTGAGAGGCACCGAGGTTACCATCAACTCTGCAGAGAACCGGCTTTCTCGTCCGTTCGTTTCCCAGCGGGCTGCAGCCGGGTGTAAGGGAGCTGATGCTGCCGGTGTCCGTGTGTGTGACTCCTGTCGAGGCATTACAGGAAGCGGAGCAGAGGGGAGGGGGGGGTGAGGAGGAGGAGGAGGAGGAGGAGGAGGAGGGATGCTCAGGTCGTGCACAGATAATGGATGTTCTGTGGGTTCAGAGAGCTCAAACTGATCCGGGGTCTGTTCAGGTCTGTTTCTAATTGAAATGTATCAGATTCAGTTAGAACAAATGCTGCATTTAGATAAAGTGCCAGATAATGTCATCCAAACATGTGCTATTATTCTTATTATTATTCTTATTCTTCTTCTTCTTCTTATTATTATTATTATTATTATTATTATTATTAGTAGTAGTAGTAGTAGTAGTAGTAGTAGTATGTTCTGTAATAAGCGTTTATTTTGTTCCAAACTGGTCCCCAAAAGGAAAAAGGTTAGAATAAAGAAGTTGTTGTGATCTATCCCTGGCCTAATAAGGTTGCTGGTCGTGTACTGAATTGGATTACAACCAGATTTGTTGTCAGAACATTTTCTGCAAAGTGTTTCATAATAGTTCTGGACCATTTTCTAGTGATGTTGATGAGTGTGGTGTTTCTCAAGTCTTTGAAGCAAAATGATTGCTACCTGTTTTCAGCAGGAGTAAAATTAAACCTAAATAAACAAATGTATCATCATTTTTGGTATATGTGACAGACATGAACATCTATAAAACTATAGGTTACTGCGTATAGGTACCAGCTGTCAGTCTGGTGTTTGTTCTCTTTGTGTCACGATGCTCTAAATCAGCTCATATCCACCACAGATGGGCAGCTGTCAAGCAGAGGCTGCTTTTGTAAAAGACACTGTCCTATTAAGCATGATTTTGATTTTTTTTTTTTTCAATCATTTTTTCTTCTTTCTGGATTTCTCTCCATGAAATGGTAAATGGCCTGTATTTAATATAGCGCATTCTAGAGTTATAGAACCCCCCAAGGCGCTTTACAACACAACCAATATTTCACCCATTCACACCCTGGTGGTGATGAGCTACAATGTAGCCACAGCTGCCCTGGGGCGCACTGATGGAGGCAAGGCTGCTGAGCACAGGCGCCACCGGTCCCTCCGACCACCACCAGCAGGCAAGTTGGGTTAAGTGTCTTGCCCAAGGACACAACAACAGCATTCTCTGCTGCGAGCCGGGATCGATCCTACAACTCTCCAATTAGTGGACAACCCACTCTACCTGCTGAGCTACTGCTGCCACCCTAAAGAAAATAACACTGAACACACACATTTGAGACCTCTAATTATTTGACAAGATTCAGTTGTTCTTCTGAGTCCTGTAAATGATGCCCCTGCTTTACAAGGGGCATCATTTACAGGCTGTTTGGTAAAAAAAAAAAAAAAACATCTCTTTTCACACAGAAACACTAAATAAAAGATGATTTTTTTTATCCTTTCTCCATCCATCCATTTTCTTCCACTTATCTGGGTTCGGGTCGCGGGGGCAGCAGCCTAAGCAGAGAGGCCCAGACTTCCCTCTCCCCAGCCACTTGGGCCAGCTATTCCAAGATAACAGGTATCAACCACCAGTTCAGGAAAATCACCTAAAAAGGACTTGGGTGTTTCCTCAGCTGGGCCAAAATACAGCTGCAGCATTTAAAAAGAACAGGGAGAACAAGAATGCTGAAGCAGAGACAGGACGAGGTTTTTAGAGGTTGCATCATGAGTCACCTGTTAGCTCTAACGCTGAAGGAAAGGAAAGCCACAGACTCATGACAGCCTCAGCAAAAAGGACAAGAAACACTGAGAAGTGAACAGAAGGTCTGATTCACACACACACACACACACAGAAAGAGAAGTGGAAAGAACAGTAAGTGTGAAAGTAAAATAGATCTGAGCTCCCTCCAAACAAAAACACTGATGGTTTCTGGATCAGCTGTGTGCAAAAACACGTTTAACAAAGACACGTGAGTTCAGCAGCACTGGCTGGTTTACAGGAGGATTTATGGAAATAAATGGATTCAGTATTATAGACGGTGAAGTTTTAATATGAAACTAAATCTTTGATTGAAACAACTGAGGAAGTTGAGTAAAGGATGAAGGCATGTCTTTATAATACCACAGACTAGAACTCACTCAAACACTGCTTACATGCAGCTAATCAGGCACAAAGCTCACATTTGTATTTTTAATCTTTCTTCTCCATCCTTCCTGTATATTTAGCACACCAAACTGTGCTTCTCTCCATCCATTCTCTCTGTGCTCCTCTTTTCTTCTTCTCCACGGGTAAAAGTGACATGGATAACGGGACTCTGATTATCACAATGAAATTATCCTCATTTTCTGCTCCACTTGGAGCCGTGGGGCGGGCAGCTGCTGCCGTCCCATCCGCCTCAACGCTAATCATTTGGAAACATAAATCCTCGCAGGCTGGAAACCTGCCGATCCTCTCCCAGCTGACTGTGGGAGGCGTGTGTGTGTGTGTGCGTGTGTGTGTGTGGTTAATATATGGAGGAAAGTGTGACCGTTAAGCATGCATTTTCTGCATCTGTGTGTTTACCAAATGTTAGAGCTTGTTTGTGTGAGTGTGTTTTCCTCCCTCGCCTCAGTTTGGAGTTGTTTTTGTTTTCTCAGCCGTTGTCGAGCTTATAATTAAAACATGCATAATTTGACTTGCTGCTGAAAACTTTAATTGATAAAAGAAAACAGGACTGTCTCCTCAGGCCTGAGGGCTTCGTCTTAATCACTGTTATTCTCAGAATATGTATTTAAAAGAAACCAGTGATAAAGTAGGAGATAGAACAAAAAAACAACATCATTTTATACATAATTAAAAGAAAAATACAAAGCCAGAGGTCTCCGATGGAAACATTTTTGCCATATTAGCCTGTAGTTTTTACATAAAATCCAACTGATAATGATCTGATCCAAGTTACAGTATTCAATGGCTTTTTCAGCTCAACTGTTTGGAATTTTAATTTAAGTAATTCCTTAAAATTAATCGAGCGGACTATCTGGAAGGACAGACTAGCTCAAATGTGTTACAAAGAAAACTGATGTTGTCAAAGTTTCTGACAACAAGAAAAGGATAAAAAAAAAACAATGAAAATTTTATTTGTTGCATTTTTTAAATATATTTGTGACATTAATGGGTATAATAATAATAATAATAATAATAATAATAATAATAATAATAATAATAATAATAATAATAATAATAATAATAATAATAATAATAAAGGTAATGATGTTTTCCTGTTTATACAAACATTTCTATATTCTTAGAATACTTAGTATTTGTTTTTCTAAATGAATAATGTGAAAATAAATAAGCTCTACCAAGTGGTTGAGCTGCCAGATAAAACGGTCTTTAGGGGATTTTGGGGGATGAATTCATGCTGGACTGAATTATAAACACTCCTGCATTCTGCACACACACACACACACACACACACGCACACACACACACACACACACGCACACACACACAAGCACATTCACAGATTGTTTATCGACTCAGAGTTTGACACTTCAGGCTGATGCTCACACTGATTTTCCTTTTGATGTGATAAAAGAAACAGAATCAGCTGTGGAGCTCAAGCTGGTCGGACACTGTGTCAATATTTGTCTCAATCAGACAAACACAGCAGATAAAGAGCAATTACCATGTAATACACACAGTGTGGGCTGATTGTGTGTGTGTGTGTGTGTGTGTGTGTGTGTGTGTGTGTGTGTGTGTGTGTGTAACATAGTCGTCTCAGAAACATGGACAGAAGGTTGTTTGAAGGTTATTTAGCTTCATGGGAGAAAGTCAGTTAAAGTTAAATAATAATAATAATAATAATAATAATAATAATAATAATAATAATAATAATAATAATAATAATAATATTGAGAAGCAATGGATTATCCAACAGTTTTGCTGGTCCATTCATGCACCATTGTAAAGCTTTAAATAATTTATGATGAAAAATAGCTGAATTTTAGCTCAAGTATCTTAATTTAAAGCAATTAGAAAGTGAAACAAAATATTGTGCTATTATAGTTTCTATGAGATAAACCAGCCAATCATCAGCAGGTCAGAGCGGTACACAAATCAGAAATCTGTAGCAGCGTTTGAATAACGACTCGAATATTTTGTATACTTCTGACAGAAGTTAGGTGGATATTTATTTTATAATTTACTGTTCAGTCACTGCTGTTTCACAAAAAACAAAAACAAAAGAAGTTTAATGATGCTTTTTTTTATTTTTACAGTTATTCAGTTAGTAGAGTCATCATCTTTGTGACCTTTAGCACCACTATGAGGTTGATAATTACTGGTTTAAAATCTTAAGAGTTTGTTGAAGTTTAAGAAAAATGTTAAATAACTTTTTAACTGGTTCAAAAACAAATCCAGTGTTTCAATGAAGCGTTCAGGTCATTTTATAGGTGAAAAAAATATGTAATCCTGAAAGGCTTTACCTCTAATCCCAGATTTATTGTCAGCTTGATTCATCTTAACCTCTTGGACTTAGACATGAATCATGATACACATGGTGTTAAATCAGCCTGCAGGGATGATATAACTGGGTGCTAAACCTTCTCAGAAAAGTTTTAACACATATTATTTATTTTCCTCACTTCTCAAACTGTCTGTGCTTTCTGTAGAATATGTACCACACTCTGTTAAGGCTGCGACTCTCCTCCCTGACAGCTGAGTTACTAACTGAGGAACTGAATCTCTACTTTTCTTCTCTTCCTGTCTAGACATACAGATCTGTGTCATCCTAGCTGCACTGGAGAACATGTGCATTGTTGCTCACGATGCTTTGGGGATGGATAAAACCCACATGATGATGATGAAGATGATGATGATGTGACCAGGTGACGAATAGCTAGGGTTATTTTCCGGATTGCTTAGAGCTAAGGAGATCTTAACTGAAACATTGTTTCTTTTATTGTTTGAAATCATGATGCACAGTTGGCAGTTAATTATAGAAATAAATGAGCAGTTTAAATACAGAACCTGCTGATACTGAATATTTTCATTTCTAAAATTAAATATTATTCTTTTGGGCTCCAAATCAGTTATTTAGACTTGAAACTGAATATTGTGTTTTAAAACAATATTGCCTTTAAATGGTATTTAGGCTTCAATAAGTTCAATAAGTGAATCGGTAAGTTCTATTGTCAGACAGGTGTGATGGAGGCGTGGTAAATGAGTTATGGAGTGTTTTGGTCACTTTCTTCTTCCGGCACTCAAGGAGAGCATGCACTTTTCTCTTTTCTCCTCCTGTCCCCCCTCCTAACCCTGCTGCTCGCTGGGTCAATCTGGAGCACCTCTCTGCATTTTCCTCAGGAGTTTATTTTCACCATGGATCTGGTTAGTTGGTCTTTAAATTTTTTCACTTTCGTATGGCAAAGGGAGCACCATTCCTTCCCCGGTGGAACGCACCTGGCTGGGAATGTAATGGATTCCTGGAATGAGTGGATGATTATATGCCCTTTGCGAGGATTCAGTAAGCATTTATATTTTTGGATTCATGATTACCGGGATTCTGCTGTTTGGAGCTGGTGGATTCCTATTGTATCAAAAGTTTCTGGAGCTGTCAGGAGAAACTGGAAAACTTCTCAAGGCAAGTGAAGGACTATAGGTCGTACTGTAACATCTCAGACTCATGCGTTTAATCGAGCTGAACTGTAAGCAGGCTGTGGTTTGAAACTCGTACGCAAAATGGAAATCATCTTGGAGAAAATGTCAGCTCCACTTGGTGGACATTGATTGACTGACAACCCTTGAATCAACTATTTGGAAGACATGAGATCACACTAAGGACTTCAAAGCAGTGGAAAGTTTATCACTGGCAGATTGCTGTTATCTTATCTGGCTCCCCAGTTCTTGGCCTTGAGGTTGAAGAACTTCAAAACCCTGCTGACACCCCCCCCACACACACACTCCCACCCACCCACCCACCCACCCACACACACACCCTCCTGTTTGATATGGACCTATGTACTTTGTTGATCAGCTCTCCAAGAACTCGTTTCACATCTCAGACAAGAACACTTACTGAACTGGGAGAAAGGTCATGAACCCTAATATTCACTGATATAACACACATGCATTTACACACAACATTTCACTGATAAGCACACACAACTCTATGCCTCTTTTGCTCTCCTTGCATCCTTATCTCTCCTCCCGATTTCCACCCCTCCCACCCACCTCATGTTTGATTATGTTGTTTCTGTCAAAATTTCTCCCTCATCCCATTCCCTTCCCCTTGTCACTCTTTTCTCCTGATTATGTGCTTGTACCTCATCCTTTTCCTCTCCATCATTGTTTCTGCTTTTTCTGTTTGTTTTTGTCTGTTAAAGCAACATTCCGCAACTTTTAGCTTTAAGCACTCTGTGATTTCTCTCTGTGAAAAGTGCTGTATAAATAACTTTCTTCTTCTTTTGTTGATCTGCATAAACACCAGTAATCTGAACTGTCTCAAATACAGCACCTTGCAAAAGTATGCAAACCCCTTGAGCTTTTACACATTTTGACACTCCACAACCACAAACATGTTTTTATTGAGATTTTCTGTGATAGGCCAACACAAAGTAGCACATAATTGTGAAGTGGAATGAAATGAAAGTGTGGAATTTATATTCAGCCCCCATGGATCAATACTTTGTAGAGCCACCTTTCTCTGCAATTACAGCTGCAAGTCTTTTGGAGTATGTCTCTACCAGCTTTGCACATCTAGACACTGAAATGTTTGTTCATTTACCAGATAGGATTTAGGTCTGGACTTTGAGTCATTCTAACACATAAATATTCTTTGATCTAAACCATTCCATAGTAGATCTTGCTGCATGTTTAGGGTCATTGTCTTACTGGAAGGTGAATCTCCTTCCCAGTCTCAAGTCCTTTGAAGCCTCCAACAGGTTTTCTTCCAGGATGTCCCTCTATTAGCTCCATCTATCTACCCATCAACCTGCTTCCCTGTCCCTGCTGAAGAAAAGCATCCCCATAACATGATGCTGCCACCACCATGTTTCACAGTGAGAAGTGTGTTCATGGTGATGAGTAGAGTTACTTTTCCACCAAACATAGCGTTTTGCATTTAGACCTAAAAGTTTAACTTGGGTCTCATCTGACTAGAGCACCTTCTCCCACGTTAGCTGTGTTCCCTACACAGCTCCTGGAAAAATGGAACTTTTTATGTCAATGGCATTCTTCTTGCCACTCTTCCATTTAGGCCAGATTAGTGGAGTACACATGTGGACAGATTCTCCAACCTGAGCTGTAAATTTCTGCATCTCCTCCAGAGTGACCATGGGCCTCTTGGAAGCTTCTCTGACCAGTGCTCTCTTTGCTCGGTGTGTCAGTTTAGGTTGATGACCACGTCTCGGTAAGTTTACCATTGTAGCATTTTGGATGATGGATTGAATTTTATATAACCTAACTATCCTTTAAACTTCTCTACTACTTTATCCCTGACCTGTCTGGTGAGTTCCTTAGTCTTCATGATGTTTGTCAGTAATGTTCTCCAACAAACCACTGGGCCTTCACAGAACAGGTGTTTTTATAATGAGACTAAATCACACACAGGTGATCTCTATTATCTAATTAGGTGATTTCTGAAGGTAAACTATTACACTGGAGTACAGGGATGTTGAACACTTAGATTTTATTTGCGTAACATTATAAACCCATGTATCAGTTTCATTCCACTTTATGTGCTACTTGTGTTGGTCTATCACAGAAAATCACAATAAAAACGTTTAGGTTTGTGGTTGTGAGGTGTCAAAATTTGTAAATGAATACTTTGCAGGCAGTGTATGTATGTAATACATAGAAACTAAAAAGTATTGCTGTATGTAGTTAAAAGGGGATAGTGAGGATAATTTTTTACTTTACTTTAATGCAAAACATGAAAGCTTAGTCTGCCTTCAGCCTGTTTTTGCTGCATTTTCACAGCCATGTATATCTATAAATGCACATGTATGTCTGATTACTCCACTGAGCTCTGCAGCAGTGGGTCTGAGCAGAGATGAAGGGTGTGTGTGTGTGTGTGTGTGTGTGTGTGTGTGTGTGTGTGTGTGTGTGTGTGTGTGTGTGTGTGTGTGTGTGTGTGTGTGTGTGTGTGTGTGTGTGTGTGTGTGTGTGTGTGTGTGTGTGTGTGTGTGTGTGTGTGTGTGTGTGTGTCTGTGGGTTACTGCCCAGGAGGAGTTAACAAGTTGCTCTTCAGGGAAAAAAAATCTGGTTCTCATCAAGGCTTTGCAAGATTAACATGTAACATTGACTTGACCATAAATCAAAGATTAAAGATCTATTTGATGCTCGATCACAAACAAACCCTGTCACTCTCACACCAAAACTTTAAGACAGGGCTCAATAACCTAGGACATAATTTTTCCAGCCAGATATTTTCAGTTTATTTTTATTATTCTAACTACCTTTAATAATTAAACTGACTTTAACGACCTGGAATCCGGGTTTGGTTCAGTGCACTATTTGGTTGTTTTTTTTACCTCAAAATGCTATTTAATATTGACAGATCCTCATAACTGAAAAAACATTGTTTTGAAAAATGTGTATTTCATGAATCAAATCAAATATTTTTTTGGGAACTGAATTATTCAAAAGTAAACATTTAAAATTAAAGTTAAAAAGACGTCTAAAACAAGTCAAAATTGAACAAATAAAACATTTTGGTGAAGAAAACATTCTCTTATGTGGGTCTCAGGAGGTTATTTTTCTGTGATTTTATTATAATTTTTACATTTCCTGTTTAAAGATGTTTTTCCTGTGACTGAAAGGGTAAATCCTGGTCTGTGAGACTTCAGATCTCTGTTTTTTCCATGTTCTGAGGTGTTGTTTGAGACGCTAAAAAGGTGAAAGTGACAGAAGTGAAGGGTGTGACTGTCGCTGTCCAAGGTGCTGAACCTCTGCAAACAAAGACCTTTTCCTGGAAGCATCCATAAAAGTGATGCTTAGAAATATGACTCACTTTTGAATTTTAACACATTGTTTACAATTTTTTAACTACCCATCACCTCAGTTACATTTTATCAGAGCTACAGTAGCTACAGACTAAACCCGTATCATAGCCATGTGAAAATAAAATCCTAGTCTAGGATATTCTGTCACCACTGACACTAATGCCTGTAGATTTGATGAGGAGTCAGATGGGGATTAAATGGAAGATGAAAGTTCTTGTGATCGGGTTGCATTGCACCTTTCTCCTTCTAACAGTTTCTTCTTCCACTCATAGAAAGTGTGATGATTATTTCAGTGTGAACACGTGTGTCTGTGCTCGTCTGTCTGGAGACTAAAAACGTGATGCTTTGACAATAAAGTGGAAGTCATATAAAACAGTTTCAGGATTTTCTTCTTTGACTGTTTTTATATAAAAAACTTACATTTTCTCTTTTAACACAAAATTCACATCAGATACAAAGAGCATGAAATCAGTGTCTGCAAAGTGCACAGAACTAACTTTTCATCCACCATGTTTCTTTGTAATATGAAGACAATGGTTCTTCATCCAGCTCTAAATATTCATTACGGAGTAAAATTAGAAGCCTGCTCTTTAAGCGTGTGTGTTTGTTGTGGGTTCGTGCAGCATTCCAGTTCAAGTAGCAGCTACTTTAGAGAAGACCCTGCGTTTGTGTGTGCTCGTGCTCAGAAGGCTCCCGTTGAAATGAATTATTTAGCTGAGAGTCTCCTTTGCTTATCCACGGTCGACTGGCTGCAGGCATGCAGCGTTCTGCTCCCAGGGACGGAAGAGAGCGGCCTAATTCACCATCCACCCGTCTGCAGTGTGACCCCACCCAAACTTTGCTCAGAGTCTACAAGAAGAACTCCATGCATCTCATTATTTCTTCTTTGTGGACATCATAAAAACTTTGATGCAAAGGCCAACAGAGAAATTATAAAGAGACAAATGAGAATAAGAGATGAAGAACACCAACAAAAGTCTGTTACAAATGTGTGAACGTTATATTTTTGTTCTTCAAAGAGATTTATCCAAAGTAATAGAAAAGTCCAGGTTAGTTCCTACAGATCCACAAGCCGTGACAAGTCTTCCCGCTATCCAGGAGTTGGGTTCCAACAGCTGGAGTTAACGGTGACGAATCATGTAAAATATTCATCCAAGTGGCTGGCTCAATAATGTATTATCCCTGAATTCACCACCCAGAGCTTCTGCAGTGCTCCGCGTGGCTCTGACTGCCACATGAAGCACAATGATTCAAAGATCCACAGCTTTGAAAATATCAAAGTTACAGCATTTCAAATTCAGATTAAGTGGCTGTGGCTTTCTAGAAGCAGAGACTTTGAGTCATTCTCAAACTGCTGGAGAAGGCAGCTTTGTCTTTGAGCTGTGAGCGCTTTAATGAAGAAGACAATAAAAGAATGCAGCTTTGTGAAGCTTGTTTACTCTTTTTCTTGCTGCATTATTAGTCTGAGAAGCACTGCAGCAATTTGGAGTAAAGCTTGTTAGGATCCTGCATGCATCAGATGGTTATTGTCCAAATATAGATCTTTCACTGAGGTCTTCATGCTGCGTGACGGGCTGAAGCAGATTGGTTACTATGTGCGGATTCTGCTGCATCTCCATATTTAGCCTCCATCCATCCCATAAGCCTCAAGTAGAGAGAGGAGAGAGGGCTGAGGAATTCACGTGTAGCTGCACACGCTCTGCCATCATCTCAGCCTCACATCCTCAGGTGTCATATAGGCAGCTGTCCTGGTGTTCTGGTGATACACACACACACACACACACACACACACACACACACACACACACACACACACACACACACACACACACACACAGACACACACAGGGAAAAGGACTGCAGTATGTAAATTCACCAAAATAAAGTTTGTATGTGTGCGTGCGTGTGTGTGTGCGTGTTCGTGTTTGTGTGCGTGCATGCGTGTGTGCATGTATGTGTGCGTACATGTGTGTGTGCGTGCATGAGTGTGTGTGTGTGCGTGTGTGTTGGAACCAACAGACACAGAGTCGGTCTCACCAGTGACCTTTGAAGAAACGAGGAAATTTAGATAAATATCACAAACCAAGTAAAGACTCCAAACCTCTTTGCCTGAATTTCCTCTGATGTTGAGTGAAGTCTGAACTTTGAAAAACACTCAGTACTGTAAAGGTCACTCACACTGGAAACCATAAAACAGCTTTTGATCTTAATGCACTGGTCAGAAGATTGTTCATCATGCTTAAGGGAACTCAGAGAGATGAATGGTCCCTCAAGGTCTAAAACATTTCTAAATACTTGTCGCTTCAAAAATCCTGCAAATTAAAATCAAGGAAATAACAGTTTAAGGATCACAGCATTCCAATTGATTAAAATTGTGTAACTGCTTTTATATTTTTGACGTCAACACATAAATCTGACTAAGCTCCTTCGTTTTCTGACTTTTACACCAAGAAGAAAAGTATTTTTTTATGTGTTTGTTGACCTTTTTTATTCATTTGGGGATTACTGTAAGAATACAAACGGAAAACAATTATATTAATATTAAGGGGAAATGTTTCACTGTATGTTTAAACATCCCTAATTTTTTACACTAATTCTTGAGCGAGAGAGAGAGAGAGAGAGAGAGAGAGAGAGAGAGAGAGAGAGAGAGAGAGAGAGAGAGAGAGAGAGAGAGA
Organism: Aphyosemion australe; assembly: GCA_006937985.1. NCBI lineage: Eukaryota > Metazoa > Chordata > Actinopteri > Cyprinodontiformes > Nothobranchiidae > Aphyosemion > Aphyosemion australe. The sequence continues at coordinate 1,966,835 of SSNS01000087.1, forward strand.
GAGAGAGAGAGAGAGAGAGAGAGAGACATTTATGGGCTCTATGCACGCTCCAACTTCCCCATTCCACATTAGACCACACCCCCTATTCCACATAAGACTGCACCCCTATTTCCGGTTGTCATAAGTCGTCGGTGAAGCTGTGACATGTCTGAGAGTTTGGAGTTCACCTGGTGCTTACTGGAGTTACCAAAAGTTACAATCAATGATGTGAGGCAAATTTTCTCTTTGTTTAGATGAAAAAAAGAATAAAGTGGTTCTCTCGAATTTTTTTAAAAAACCTCTACCAATAACACGTCCGACCAAAAAGCCATAAGCAACTAACCTCCAGGAAGCACCGGGTGAACTCCAGACTCTCAGCCATGTCGCAGCTTCGCTGATCACTATGACAACCGGAAATAGGAGTGCGGTCTTATGTGGAATGCGGAAGTTGGAGCGTGCATAGAGCCCATTGACTTTAATCCAGTGGTGTTCAATCCAGGTCTCTGAGGACAGGTCCTGTACGTTTTAGATTCTGTCTCATTGCTCCTAACATCAAATCCAGGGGTCAAATGATCTGTTCATTACATTAAGTTGTGCAGAAGTCTTTAAAATCTGCTGTGTTGTAGCAGAGAAACAGAGAAAATGCCATCTAGTGACCTGTTAAATTTGCAGCCACTGTGGATGTCACATTTAGAGCTCAGATTAGTTATCTGTTCCATTCTCTGTCATGGCCAACAACAGCAACCACACATCAACCTTCTGGAGTCGCATTTTACTTTTCTTTTCTTTTTTTTTTATATTAAAATAAGTAGACCAGGTACAAATGTTTGGCACTCTGCATACAAACTGCACAGAGCTATCCCCATTGTTACAATAACCTCTATCTTAATCTTTATACTTTGATTGGAGACCAATGTTTCTGCAAGGATTAAAAAATTCTGTTTTTGTGTTTCAGTCAACAGATTTTTGTTTTGATTTGCTACAGCCAATTAAATAAACTCAATACAACCACATTTAAAATACAAACCACGTGTTATGCAAAAATTGCATGGTGATTGGGCATTAAGTTTATTTAGCGTGTTGAGTGGTTTAAAGGATTGTTGTAAACAAACAGCTTTTGCTTTTGATTTGATTTGGTAAAAGTTTGTAAAACTCGCTTGTCTTCTTTTCATTTGAACTGGTTGTTGAATTTAACAAATTACTGAATAAAACACTCACTCACTTCATATTAGAATAGAATAGAATAGACTTTATGAATCTCCCAGTGGGGAAATTCCCTCGTACAGCAGCCCATACACTTATAGAAATGTAAAAAGAAAGGTACTAACCAGTACAGTTAAATGTTAGTTAAATATTAATAACTTCTGAGCGTCGGCTCAGTTTAAGCCAAGCCTCAGGATGTTGATACATGATAATAACATTGATTTCTGATCTTCAGTTTTTATCTCATATTATCTAGCCATTGTTGTCATCTCCAAGTCTTCTTACTTGTGAATGACCCCTCTAGAGAAGAGGAGGCATAGGAATGACTCTGGAAAACCTCAGCGTCACACAATGTGTGCTTATGTTTATCTAAAGTGACATACAAATGAGAGTGTAACAAGTTACCCTTGATGCTAACAATAAATGCAGGTATTTATTAGGGGACAGAATGTTTAATTATTAGGCTTTTTTTTTTTACTTGGGTCTAAAGTGAAAATAAGCAGCTGAGGGATCCTCTTGTGTTTATTTTGGTTTCCTTATTTACGTTTCTCTCTCGTTTTTTTCTTTTGACTTTTATGGGAAAAACATGAGCACTAAAAGTCACTGTAAGAAGTTAAAAGACAGATTATGGAAAAAAAGCTTGTTTATGTTGAAATATAATACAACTAGACACAAATGCAACAGCAAATATCTAATATATAGACAGAGAACCATTTTTGGAAAGCAAAGAAGGAAAACTAAAAAATAGAAAATAACAATGTTCATAACAGAGAACGAGAGGCTGTTTAGTTGGTTCAAGTGTTTTTACAGGTTTATTGTGCTTTCAAAGTGCTTCTATTCGTTACAAGTTGTCTGTGAGATATTCTGAATGCATGTGCAATTTATAATCATACCTAAAAACACATGATCATTAAAGGTGTGCAACCATAGCCAGCGTCCTCCTCTGAAGCCATGCAAAATGTACTTTTACAAAAGTATTCACAAGGAAACCAAACTGAAAACACACATTATGATCATTATCTGCAGTCAGAGAACATTTAGGTCATTTTAAAGTAGAATAAACATTCTGAAGAACATGTGCCACATATGTAGTTCTCTTTATTGCACTGATTTGTAATCGTAAGAGCTTTGGCAAACATGTTCTGGTTCTTCTCTTGCACGGATCAAAGTTTTACTATAAAGAAGTTATTTTAAACTTTTCATCAAATGCACACAATGAAAATGAAGCAACAATGAGACCAAAAAAGGACAATGAAATGATGTCTGCAGCGGCACCAGAGGGATGGAGGCAGACCTGTGCTAGAGAAAAGGAGACCAGATAAGAGCATCGATGGAAGCTAAGAGGGTAAAACATAAGAGTGGAGGGGGGGGGGGTCATCATATGTGGGTCAGAGACAAGTGATGGAGATGGAGTCCCAGAGAAGAGCAGGAGGCAGGATGAAGAGTGACAAAAGTCAGAACAGAGAACAATAATGCTGTCCAGAGAGAGAGAGAGAGAGAGAGAGAGAGAGAGAGAGAGAGAGAGAGAGAGAGAGAGAGAGAGAGAGAGAGAGAGAGAGAGAGTCTTATTTCAAGAAGCTGATGAGCGGCTGGAGGAAGAGTCCCACAGTTCCCAGTACACACACTGTCACAAACACCCAGAGGAAGATCCTGTCGATGACCATGGCTACGTACTTCCAATCATCCTCGACCTACAGAGAGAGGAAGGAAACATCAGGATAAACACATAAAGTCATTTACAACACTTTCTCTCATAGTGTTGACTTTATAATGTGCAGCTTGTTTCTGTGTGAAGACCAGAACGTTTCTGTTTCTGAGGAAAGAATGTCATGAAGTAGCACAGTGCAGCTGGTTTTCATGAACTAAAGGGAAGCTTATTCAAATTTACCCTAACATGCAGAATCAGTGACCATCACATTATGAAGGACTTTGACTCTGACTTGGTCTGAGTTTATGAAAACAGCTACAGGTGAAACTCAAAAAAATTTGAATATTGTACAAAAGTTCATTTATTTCCTTAATCCAACTTGAAAGGTGAATCTATTAGATGAGATAAACTAATTGCATGCATGCAAGCTAAATAATTCAGTGTGTGTCATATAGGGGCTGTCAATCAGTATTTACTAGTATAACTAAGGGTATTCCTCAAGGTTCTTCTCTGGGACCTTTATTATTCTCTATTTTTGTTAATGTTATTGGTCAACAAACTTCTTCTTAATAAAACAAAGTCCTACTCCTTACTGTTTCATAGGAAAGTTTTGGATATAGGTGAAAACCGCCTTAATCTTTGTTTTCTTGATTCTTCTCCCTTGGAATCAACTGAGACCTGTAAATACCTTGGTGTTTGGCTGGATTCTGATTTATCCTTTAGAACTCATGTTCAAACAACTAGACATAAACTCAATTCTCGGCTTAAAATACTTTATCAATCTGTTAATAGTTTCACTTTTTTGGTTAGAAAAAGAATAGTTACACAGCTGCTTCTGCCTACTTTAGACTACGCTGACATTGTTTATCACAACACCACTGCTTCTTGTTTGCATTCTCTTGATGTGGCATACAATAGTCTTTGCCATTTTGTGTTACGTTGTCCCTTTAGGACACATCGTTGTGACATGTATGGACAGTTGTCCTGGTTTACACCTTCGGCCAGGAGACAGTTTCACTGGATACAGTTTATTTTCAAAAGTTTTTACTTTAACTATCCAGATTATCTAAAGTCACATTTAGTACATTATAACTCGCTTCACAGTCTGAGACATGATGCTCAGATCTTTTTTAGTGTTCCTAGAATGAAAAGAGAGGTAGGGAAATATGCTTTTTGTTTTAAGGCTCTGAATGATTGATCCGCTCCATATCTTCTTTTACAACATTCCGAAGAGCTCTGGTTGAACATCTCAGGAATATTTGCTAGTGTTATTAATTGTTTACCTTAAACATTACTAATGTTTAAGGTCCTCATAGCATGTCTGTGGTGGGGTTTGTGTTGGGTGGGTTGGGTTTGAGCATTGTGAGCCATTGTGTTTGTGCGTGTGTGTGTGTGTGTGTGTGTGTGTGTGTGTGTGTGTGTGTGTGTGTGTGTGTGTGTGTGTGTGTGTGTGTGTGATGTAACGCTGTCTGTAACTGTATTTTTTAAGCTGCTGTCTTGTACACTGCTGTATTGACGTAATAGAGGACCCCCTTGAAAACGAGATGTATCATCTCAAGGGGCTAATCCTCCCTACATATAATATATATACATATATAAATAAATTCAAGCCTGTTTTTGTTATAATTGTGATGATTATGGCTTACAGCGTATGAAAACCCCAAATTAAAAAGGTTCAATATTCTGGGCTGCACAGTGGTGCAGTGGTTAGTGCTGTTGCATTCCAGCAACAAGGTTCCAGCTTTGAATCCAAGTCTGAGGTCTTTCATGGAGCTTGCATGGTCTCCCTGTGCATGCATGCGTTCTCTCTGGGTAGTCTGATTCCTGTCTAGGGTGTCCCCCATTTGTTTGCCTGAAGACTGCTGGAGATAGGCACCAGCCCCCCGCGGCCCTGCAAGGACAAGCAGGTATAGATGTATGGTTGGTTCAATATTCTAGACTCAAAAAGTCACAATCAGCTAATGAAGCCAGAGCACCTGCAAAGGGTTCCTGAGCCTTTAGATGGTCTCTCAGTCTAAGATGGATTACTGACATAAATGGACTTTTGCACCAGATTCTCAAGTATCTCCTGTATTTATCAGCATCTGACAAGCTGTTGATAAATTCAATAATGTTCTCCAACACGTGCACAGCTTCCAGAAATGAAGGAAAATGTTTTTGCTTAACTGCAACATAATCAGATGGTCCTTCAGAGACAATTTCAATTTAGCTTTTTCTTTTAAATAAATATGATAAAGGTGGCTGTTTTAATTGAAAAGGTTGAATGCAAAGATAATACAATAGACATTCATAATTGTAATAATGGGACATATTTTAATAATAAAATAATGAAACATAAATTCTTGTGGTTAGCAGGATGAGAGGATCGTCAAAATTACAAATCTGTACATTTGATACACTTCATAGATTTCAAATTGTCAGATTACATAACAACTCAAATGGCTCTTGATCATTTTCATTCATTCTGCATCATGACAGAAGTCCTAAACATGCAGCCGTGTTTATATAAAAGTTTATCCAGTGACAGGATAAACCAGAGAGAAGAACACAAGCACAGTGCCTCGTAGCCATTTCCAGGTGTGCAGAATAAGATTATGATTACGCTGTGACCATGAAGCCATTGATTTGGGATGTTTAACTATTCTGAATGCTTCTGAGAAAGATCCAAGTGCTGCTAAGAAAAGATGAAGCTGAGGCAACAAAGATATCAGCAGCATCCAGAGAGTGAGGAGGGCGTCCACAAAGCCCTGCTTCTGTAATGAACAAGCAGCTTTAAACTCCTGATATAGCAGCATGGAAATGCTTTCTGCACCGGTTACTGGGCTGCTGGTGCATTTCTTGTGTATGAGTGTGCTGAGGAGACTGTGGGCAACAGCCTGCTCACTTAGTTCAAAGTAAACAGGTTGATAATGACTCAAAAAAATGTATTTGGTTTAGTTGTGGTCAAAGTAAATTTGGAATAAAAGATCTAAAGATGCTTTTTACCAACGTCTGAGTTTTGAATTTTATTTTGTTTTGTTTGAAATCCAGAACAGCACAAACCCATGTTATTTTAAGGCCAGTGGCTCATATGGTCTTGTTTGGATCCTAATTTGATATTTGTACACACAGTGGTCCTTGATCAGCTGTTATTCTTAGAAGACCTTAGGGTCTTCAAAACACCATCTATCATGACAAAAACACATTTTACACCAAGTTTTTCCATGTTTACTTTATAAGTGAGCCTCACATTACAGGAAACCCCGTCTGTTTTTAATCACTCAAATGCAGAAAGTTTAATCTCTGCTGTAACACAGACTCTGATATTTTGGTCAGAGATTTGGTGTGTGCTGTGTGTGAGTCAGCTTCAATCCTCTCCTTAAAAAGAGATTATCAACTACTTAGTTCAGATTAGCACCTTTTTTTCTGATTCCACACATAAGCCAGGCTTTCTTCATGTGAAGTCACTTGCAACGAAGTTTTCGAGGGAGCCACAAAACTTTTCATGACTGAGCTTTGTAAAAGTAGTTCTGGATACAACACAAATACTCTATTACCATGATTTAGCAGTAAAACGTTTGCTTTTCTAACATGATGGAAACAGGATGCAGCAGCAGTTTGAACGTCTAAACCTTGAGCTTAATTTTAAATAACTGACTTTGCTTTAAATTTCACTGATATTTTAAAAAATCATTCTAAACACACGGGCATTGCATTTGGCCTGAAAGGCATGTTCTCACATGCTGGTGAAGGTTCTCAGTCATCCAGGTTATGGTAATCCATGTTCTCACGTGTGTTACATCTGGGTTTATTAGGTAGGATTTATTTTTCTTTAACTAAAGGATGTTGCAGCTTCCCTTTGCAAAGCAGCAGCAGCTGAAACAGTATTTTTTAAAACAGTGATGTCAGTCTCTCCTACTCCACTCTGGGATTTTCAGCAGGATACTGAATCCTTAATTTATTAGATTACCTCTAGAGAGAAATCTGAAATGTGATTAGGTGATGCACTCTATGGCTGAATACCATTTCCTAATGTTACACCCAACCATACATGTCAAGTGTAAACTTGATGCTGCAGTTCAGATCACAAGAGGTAAAAAAAAAATCCTCTACGAATTGGGGCACGCCCTCTAAACGCTGATGTGTCATTAATTTAATATTTTTACAAAAACAAGCACAATGTGTTTTAACTCAAATTTCTATAAGCAGCATCTAGCTGTAGTGCAGCTCCTATCGCTTCATTTGAAGGCTGCTCCTGAAAAAGGCTCAGTTTGAAGGCCTCAGTAACCCCACCTGTACATCTCCAGCTAAAGCATTTATAAAAGGAATCACATCTGAACCTGCTGGCTTGTGTCTTTACCTCCTTGGCTTTGTTGCGAGTCCTCATGTTCTCTGCGATGTACTTCACGCTCTCGATGGCCTGTTTGATCTCTGGCGACACCACAGAAAAGGCGACCACCGCGTTGACTGGTGACGAGGCTTTCAGGGGCCTCGGCACCTTCGGCAGCTCCGACTCCGAGGGCCCCTGAGTTGGGGGTGCTTGAGGTGGAGGAGGTGGCACCATTGGGGGAGGAACAGGAGTCGGTACCTCCTTCCCTCTGTAGGGACACCTTCGGGTCATATCGCGGTTCAAGTCACGATTCATCTCACCAAATTCCACACAGTTCATGGAGCCACCAGCTGCGGAGGTTCCTCCTCCTCCACCTCCACCTGAGCCACTCTCTATAGCCGGGCAAGGCACCCCTCCAGTTATTCCACCGACACTTACACTTCCTGAGCTGCTTCCTCCTCCTATGCTGCTCTTTCTCGTCTTGAAGCCTCCACCGCTTCCACCTCCTCCCGTTCCTCCTGTAACTCTAGCAGGGGAGCAGCTCGTCGCCTGGTCGATCGGTCGTCTCATCAGCATTACTCTGGGCAGCACCCCAAGAAACACCATCCTCACCCACTCCGGCATGGTGTGAGTCATGGGGGTGCGATAGTGAACGTTCAGCACAAAAACGGTGATGACGATGCTCAGAGTCACAAAGATCATGGTGAAGAGGAGGTACTCTCCGATCAGAGGGATGACCAGTGATGTGGAGGGGATGGTCTCTGTGATGACCAGCAGGAACACAGTGAGGGAGAGCAGGACTGAGATGCACAAGGTGACCTTCTCGCCACAGTCCGACGGGAGGTAGAAGACCAGCACAGTGAGGAAGGAGATAAGGAGGCAGGGGATGATGAGGTTGATGGTGTAGAAGAGAGGCAGGCGGCGGATGTAGAAGGAGTAGGTGATGTCCGGGTAGATTTCTTCACAGCAGTTATACTTAATGTCATGCTTGTATCCTGGTGCATCGATGATCTCCCACTCCCCGCTTTCCCAGAAGTCTTTTAGGTTCACCTGTCAAGGTGAGCATGGAGAAAATGCATTATTAAAACTACAAACAGACAAAATCTGGTGAGATGGATTCTCTGATGTTTGGGTACCAGATGAGAATTCTGACACATGAAGAGATACTTGTTCCCTAATTTGTTTCAATGAAAGTAATGGATACGAAATCCTTAAGATCAGCAGGATTATTAAACTGTTGGTCAATTTATTAAGCATGAGAAACCACATATGTGGTGATAAAAAAAATCTCAGATATACCAGTTGTGGTGTGTGGTGTGCAACAACTTGGCTTAAACTACACACAAACTGACTCCACTCACGGACATTCCCACATCAGACAGGAGATCTCACAAGATCAAACTTGACTTCAAAGTAAACATGCATGGCAGAGGAGGAGCGTGCTGCAGGCTTTTATCACTTCGTTTTCTGATTGGCTAGACATCACATTCAACAGGAGGCATGTTTTATTTGTCCCCTAAAATCAAACCAACACTATCCAACATGTAAAAGCCCAGATTTATGATCAGAGCTGTCCCTACGTCCTTCTGAGCAAACCAGAGCACTCTTAACACACCACACATGCTAGGATTATCTGATAGGATTATCTTTAGAGACGTTATGGTAATAGGGCACTACTTTAAGATCGTCTTAAGGGGCGGGGCTGGTTGAAAATCAGCATGATTATCTTGCCATGTATACCGGGCTGGGTTAAAACACAATAAATGTTAAATGACTTAATGTGAAGCCTAAACATTTAAAGTTTATTTTATTTTGAAAAATGACCAATTTCCCAGTACTGGACCAGCTCTATACAGTTAGGGGGGTCCTGGAGGGTGCGTGGGAGTTCCCCAACCAATCTACATGTGTTTTGTGGATTTGGAAAAGGCGTTCGACCGCGTCCCTCGGGGGGCCCTGTGGGGGGTACTCTGGGAGTATGGGGTACCAGGCCCTTTGATATGGGTCCCTGTACAACCAGTGTCAGAGCTTGGTCCGCATTGCCGGCAGTAAGTCGGGCTCATTTCCTGTGAGAGTTGGACTCCGCCAAGGCTGCCCTTTGTCACCGATTCTGTTCATAACTTTTATGGACAGGATTTCTAGGTGCAGCCAAGGTGGTTAGGGGATCCGTTTTGGTGGCCTAAGGATCAGGTCTCTGCTTTTTGCAGATGATGTGGTCCTGTTGGCTTCGTCAGAACGTGATCTCCAGCTTTCACTGGAGCAGTTCGCAGCCGGGTGTGAAGCAGCTGGGCTGAAAATCAACTCCTCTAAATCCGAGACCATGGTCTTGAGTCGGAAAAGGGTAGAATGCCTTCTCCAGGTCAGGGACGAGGTCCTGCCCCAAGTGGAGGAGTTCAAGTATCTCGAGGTCTTGTTCATGAGTGAGGGAAGGATGGAGCGTGAGATCGATGGGCGGATTGGTGCTGCGTCTGCAGTGATGCGGGCGTTGTACCGGTCTGTTGTGGTGAAGAGAGAGCTGAGCCGAAAGGCGAAATTCTCGATTTACCGGTCGATCTACGTTCCTACCCTCACCTATGGTCACGAGTTTTGGGTAGTGACCGAAAGAACGAGATCGCCGATACAAGCGGCCGAAATGAGTTTTCTCCATATGTCTGGACTCTCTCTTAGAGATAGGGTGAGAAGCTCGGTCATCCAGGAGGGGCGTAGACCTGCTGCTCCTCCACATCGAGAGGAGCCAGTTGAGGTGGCTCGGGCATCTGATTAGGATGCCTCCTGGACGCCTCCCTGGTGAGGTTTTCTGAGCACGTCCAACCAGGAGGAGACCCAAAGGAAGACCCAGGACACGCTGGAGGGATTATGTCTCTCTACTGGCCAGGGAATGCCTTGGGATTCCCCCGGAGGAGCTGGCCCAAGTGGCTGGGGAGAGGGAGGTCTGGGCTTCTCTCCTTAAGCTGCTGCCCCCGCGACCCGACTCCGGATATGCAGAAGAAAATGGATGGATGGACCAATTTCCCTTTTGAGTTTCAATGCTCCTTCAATGAGACATGTTCAAAACTGGTAGGTCAGATCCAGGGGTTGAAATGTGTTTGGAGCTGAGTGTGATGAAGAACAATGGAATCAGACTTTAGTTTTTTAACACATTTCAAACAAAATATTTCAGTTTTCTTTTTTCTGGCTTCGTTTGAGGGGTTTTGATGCACAATCGCTGTCAAAGTTCTTTAGTGTCAATAAAGAAACACTTTAGACTATTATTTAAAGGTGTCCTAGAATGCAATTAATCAACAATCTAAAACAGAGCTTTGAGCCTCCAAAAAGCATAAGAAACATTTTGTTGGCTTTCATCTGTCCCAGGAGCCCCGATACAGGCCATTCTAAACCCCCTTACTCAGGCCTTCAGTGAAATGAGCTGTTGACCCCTCCCACTCGGCCAGGACATGCTGATTGGTTGGTTTCCCCAGAAGGCCTCAGACACATGCAGGTTTGAGGAGGCGTGGCTTCCCCTTATGACGTGTTAAGGAAGACTTTCTCAGAACAGGAGGTTTTCTCTCACCTTTTTCAACTTTCTAATTTACATAAAAAGTAGGTCAAACACGGCTTTGACTTTTTGGCATGCTGCTGTTGACCACCCAAGCTGTCTTATTCAACAACAACAAGGAAAAGGTTGGTTTACATTCTAGGTCCCCTTTAAATGTATTAATACATTCTCCTATAAACAGAAAGAAATATGAAGAGTTCATTTGAAAAACACAACAAATAAAAGCCATTTGTGATCAAAATCACCAAACTTCATTTTGACTGAAATCACATGAAGTAAATAATAAAAATATGTATGTTAGGTAACTTTACAAAAACAGTGTTATGTTTTAGTAAATGAAGTCTTCATATGAAAATAACACAGATAATAAAACAATATCACACACACACACACACACACACACACACACACAGATGCTCTAACCTTAGAACCAATCAGCACCAAGTCGATCTTGGCTTTGTCGTAGGTCCAGGAGCCGAACTTCATGGAGCAGTTCTGGTAGTCAAAAGGGAAGTAGGTGATGTCCATCGGACAGGAGGATTTGAATATCGCTGGGGGAACCCATGTGATCGTACCGTCGTACTTCAGCAGAGCTTTGGTTTTGTCTTCCACCAGGAAATCACCTACAGCACTGGGAGAGGGTTTTTAATTTAGCTAAAGGATCAGAAGAGTCAGAGCAAACACTGAGATCAGGCATGGAGAGGAAAATGAAACAGCCTGATCTCAAAGGTGGAACTTTGATGCACAACACAATAAAAGGTATAAATATGGTTATGTTAAGGCAAGGTTATCTGTTTACTTGTGTGTTTTAGTTTACTTTGCTTAGTGTGAGGCTGACTTGGTTTTCTGTTTGTTCCCCAGTAAAATTTACTTTATGTATTGACAAGTACTTTAATTAGTTTTAGACTAAATGGATTTTCTTTAAAAGTTTATAACAACTCAGAAAGGATCATTTTTATTCTATAAGAAGGTTCCAGCAAACAAAAATCCAATTTAAAGATTTACACTGCAAAGATCGATTTCCAAGAAAATACAAAAAGCCTTGTTTATAGATATTTTATCTTAATTTTTATTTTTATTTTTTTATTATCTAAAAAGAAAACATTTTCAACACATTTTGCTACAGAAAATGAAGCTCATTCCAGAAACAACTTAAAAAACAATTCTATTTCAGCTCATCTTGAGCTTTTACCATTTACAGGGTATGACAATGGTTTGGTTGAAATTTCAAAATAAGATAAGTTTTCATATTTAAAAAGAAAGGCCACTTAAACAACTTCTCATTTCAAGATTCTTTGTGTGTAAAACTGTAATCTGGAGTGAGATTATCAGCAGATATCAGTGCCATGTTTGGAGTTTCTGTCTTATATGAGTCATAATCCGCTGGTCTTTAGTTAGATTAGTTTAATTCTCACTCTGTACACCTGCTTCTCATCTGTTAATCTGCTCAGTTTCTCACTCTGTAATCACTAAAGATAATTTATTATAAAACCACGAGAGTCTGTGTGGTCCTGTAAATGCCGGAAAATCACTTTTTGCATGCAAGATCAATGTTATTCTGAATTTAAACTGTTCAGTGTCACTCAAACTATAATAAAGGAAATAAAACAATAGAATCCAATTATTGTGCATATTTCTCTCAGACTATCAGAGTCGAAAGTTTTCATTTTCTTATCATTTGTGCACTAAAACGTACTTGTTATATAAAACAATATCTGGCCTCCAGATCTTGTTAGAAGGGACTCGTATGAACTCGATCCCGTCGTAATCAACTGGAGTCCATTTCAGTTTGTAGTCGTTCCACACCTGAAACACAGGAGAAGCAGAAACTCTTGATAAAACTGTGAAAATGACCGAACAGATCATGAAAAGCAGCAAATCAGAACTCACATGTCTCAACCACAAGTTAGTCTCCATGATCTGATTCACCTCGTCCTGACAAACACAGCATGAAAACAGCTGATGATGTGTGATGGACGGAGTAAAAACATCTCATTCTTACAACAGGAGAGCTGTTTGCTGCTCTTACCACTTTGACCAGTTGAGATATGGACACCTCAAACTCCACAGTAACTGGGTCAGAGACATTCTCCACCGGTCGGATGAACTGGTTGTATCTCCGAAACAACCTTCGGAATAATCTGTCCTCTGCTTTGGATGGAAAACCGCCTGAAGACATAGAAAATGGAAAAATGAGGAGGAAATAGGAGATTAGCAGATGGAGCGCTGGAATACAGAGTCACTTTACACTGACTGTGTTAAATATGTCTTTGTGGAGCTGTCTGAGATGATCCCTGCTGGGAAATTAAACTTGACTTGATTATTACCAAAAGGTCAGTCACTCAAGTGGATTTATCTCTGCTAAATATATCATTTGAGTGGCTGAAATGTTAATTTTCTGCCCGCATTAAGGCCAAAGTTCACCGTAAAGGAGAAGGAACCAGAGACTGAATGAAATTACAAAGCTTATAAAATGACACCTCAGCATTTCTGTGGCCTTTAGATCCTTCAGATGTGGAATCATATCAAACAAATCTGACACAAACAAATATTAGAGTTTTGTGAAATGACCACATATCTGTCAGAAGTAGCAGTAGGTAGCATTTCAGTATCCGCCATGACTTTGCAAGGATAAATCTTTGGAGGGAACTTTTGGTGTATTTCTAAAGACAAGTTTGATCTTCAAGATATGAGTGGATTGTTAATTATGTTAGGAGCTCAATCTGATTTGGACCAAAGGTTATGCAGCCTTATCAAAAGGTCACTGTAGAAGCTGCATTATTCATGACTGCAATAGCAAGAACAGAAGAATATTTACAAAGCTGTGAAAAACTATTGGGCCGCTTAAAGATTAATTCCAACTTTTGTTTTGTTTCCAAACCTAAAGGTTTCAGATCAGCGAACAAATGACAGTATAAAAGAAAGATAAAAACAAAAGGCAGTTTTCAAATGATGCTTTCATTCATTACAGCGATCCAAACCAACCTGGACGTGTTTGAAAAGGTAAATGCCCTCTAAAGGTAATAACTGGTAGTGATACTTCTTGTGGCAACAGCTACAGTCAAGTGTTTGTGATAACTGGTAGTGAGCTTCTCACTTTGCTGTGGAGGAATTTTGTGCCACTCTTCTTTAGAATTGTTTTCCTTTGACACCACTGGAGAGTTTTCCAGCTTTAAATATCCTGTATAGTGGTCAAAGGTCAGAATTCAAAGTTCCATCAGTTCCAGGATGTAGTCCCAGACCATCACACTACCACCACCGTGTTTTGCTGTGATGTCCATTCTCTGTAAGGCAGTCACTTTGTTCCACTTTTGCCTTTTTAATCAACAGATTATTTTCCCAAAAGCCTTTGGGATAATCAGGATTTGGACATTTGTGTTCTGTTACAGGGTTAATGAAATGTCACTCAGACACCTACCGCCGTCTGTGGCCAGAATACCGCACTTGCAACTTCAGAGTGTCGGGCCGCTCCCTGCTGGACTTAGAAAAAGGAGCTGACATGCCTGGTGCTGCAATCTGCTTCCAGCATGTTTCCTGCATGTTTTAGATCATGAACACAGCTGATTTGTTTGAGTTAGTGATGAACCGCTCCTGTAGACACTAATGAAGGCTGAGGAGACATTTCAGAAGTTAGATTAAGGTGTTAAAAAGACGAACGCACAGCGAGGAGATGAGTTTCATTTTCGGTTTGACCACAGAGAATTAATAACGGACACTAGGGGGTGCTAAAAACAAGTAAATGAGGCCTGCAATACTTTAGTTGTTCTTGGTCCTTTTGGTCTTAAATATCTTTAAAAGAGGGCATGATCTGCTGTGTTTGGAGATTTTTCTACTGTAATAAGGTGATGTCTTAATTCTACAGGTCTGGTAGTCATCAGGTCTGGGTGTGGCTGATACTGAACTCACAGTTAATTTGTTATTTATCACATTTGCACACAGGCCCAGGTTGATTTGGATAATCTTTTATCCTTACCAAGGCCATAAACTGCATTTTGTATTTAGATATTATTCTGTTTTAACTAACATTATATTTGCAATTGTTTTCTTTAACCATCAAACAGTCAAAATCCTTTGCATTTCACACTTTTTGATTAATAATCCTGTTCTTATTTTATTTTTAAACATCATGAATTTATGTTTGCATTTGTCAATAAAGTAGTAGAAAAAAGTTAAAATGTCTAAGAATTGTTTCGGAGCAAGTGAAGTAAACTCTAGGTGGTGGTAAATGCACACTAAAATTGTTATAGTGTCACATTTATTAGACATTAGAAAGAAATAAAAAGGTCTGCAGCAATTACCTTGAGTCTGATAAATGATAATAATTATGTTAAATTATTGATTGCTCCTTCTGTGAAGCAGAAACCTTTGATGATCCCTGTAATCAGTTATAAAACACAAATGTAATATATCCAAACATTTAATGCTGTGGTGTACACAATTACATCAATCTGTAAAATCTAAAAAATAAATCTACCTTAAGCAAGCATACCAAATTAGCTAAATTAAGAATGTTTTTACATCTTTGCCATCAGCTGTTTCTTATAATGTGACACCTCAAGCTGTGCATGCAAAAAAAACTGATGTTAAAAGAACTTGAATCCTTTAGCTTGAAGTGTTTTAAAAGGGTACTTAAGTTGAAAGTCTTGTTTAATGAACGCAAGAGCTGTTGGCTAATCTCTAAAGACTAGGAGCTTTAAGCAAAAACAAAGAGAGAGAGAGAGAGAGAGAGAGAGAGAGAGAGAGAGAGAGAGAGAGAGAGAGAGAGAGAGAGAGAGAGAGAGAGAGAGAGAGAGTCTGCAGAGGTGTGCATGCAAGGCTGCACTGAAGATCAGATTGTGGAAAAGTGCCACAAGTAACACTTGTGCTTGGGATGGCAGAAAAAGCCACGCCTGTCTGAGCAGAAAATGTTACTCCGCCTGGGACGGCACAGACTCACGCCACCAGAGCACCCCCAGGAACTCTGGGGCAGCTCTGCTGTGGCCTCAAAAAGAGGATCTTCGCTGCAGATATACATTTACTCATTCACATTAATCCCATGGGTCCTTTGTTACGTTCTCCTACTAGAGACGGGTCGTTCTTATGCCCTTGGACTGCAAACCAAATACCCAGTGATGCGTGTGAGAACCAATGCTTTAAAAAGCTTAGGCTGACCTCTTCCTCAAAGTTTTTTAAGTCAAGGAGGGAAGCACGTTATTTTAACGCAGCGCAAAGCCATCAAACGGGCTTTTACAGACGGAAGTGGAAGTGTTCCACTGAAGGGGTAAATAGGGCAAAATCCACATAAACACAAATAGACACGTGGGCTAAAATAAAAGGGCTGCTTCACAACAACTAAATAAAACATGGCTACATGAAGAAAGGCTTTCTGTGTGACTCAGTTGCAGCTTTACTTTGATATTCTTTTCCTCCGGTTTATTTTTTTAGTCTTCATTCATATTTTTGTCATGTTTTTTCTGCCCATTGACATAAAGGATCATTTGTAGAGTCTCTACTTATATCTGCTGTTCAATGAGAAACCAAATTATCCTGATTAAACGTGCTGCCATGTTGTTTCTTTGTCTACGCACTCAGGATGTGAGACTGATAGATCCACCTACTCACCCACCACTGCATCTTTAATAGCTTTTTTTTAAGTGTGTAGCATTTATAACCAAACTAGCTGGACTAAACATAGCCGATATTATTTATTCAGGTGGTTAAAGTTATAGGCCAGCACTGTGGAAAGAATATGAATAGTTATTACCTTACCTGTCCCATAAGGGGCTTTGAACAACCTCCGTTTGGAGAAACACTTATTAGCTGTGTATGGATTAAAAAATAGCTCAAACAGGGCTTAAACCAAAGTGGATCTCTGTTGTCTCAGACATTTCACAGAAGTTTGTACAAACACAATTATAGCACTCATTAATATCAATTTTATATTACAAATTGAGTTTTACAATGTTCCTGCTGGAAGTACATACAGCTGCACTGGTAGTGTAAGGCCTGAATATACTTGCTTTTTAAACGTATTGCAGACGTTTTTTTACTTCTGGGTGGATCATCTAAACCATTGGTCCGCATAACTGTCAATCATTCTGGTGAAGCTAACGAAAGGCCGTCGTACGGGCTCGCTCCTGGGTTAGTTTCCACTTCCTGACGCATGCGCACAATGGCGTACGCTGAAAGAGAAGATTGGGCTCCCCACAGACACCACTGTCGCTGGTTTTCTGCTCGACATGTAAGTTAAAGTTCAGCATGCTATTTGGAGAAATGCATTTCAGATTACTGCTAGAACAAGCTGTCTACGACTATATTCTAGCTTTCCAGTGTTATGCATTTTTCAAAACATGGATTGGGTGGTTCTTTCCTGAAATTCAGAAACATCATATGCATTACCTTTAACCTCGCATTGGCGCAGGCAGCACCTAATGTTCACATACTTGCTGCTACATAGCACAACACTGCATGTAGTACTGGAGTGTTCCACTAGGGGGCACACTAGAGCACTCAGACCAGATAGAGGGCCAGGTTTGTGGGTACCATAGATATCATATATATCACTGGATGCCTTAACTGGGAGTCGACAGCGTCCCTACACGGCGGCCATCTTACCTCGGACAGCTTACGTTCCGTTCTCAATGGTAGCAGATGGAAGGTGAGTGAACAACTTAAACAAAAACACTCTTAACTCGATTAAATATTAACGGATTTACAAGCGGGTTGCATTATTACAATCCTTATAGCACATAGGCTTGATAGGTCATACTTACACATCTTTAAATTAACGGGCCAAATCCGTCATATTTCACAGCCACATCTCTGGCGTTTATAACAAATCAAACTGTTTGAAATTCGGTTGAAGATTGAGCAAGTTAGAGTTATTGAAATAGTACATGCACCATTGACACCAATGTTATGAAAGGGGGCAGCTGTCTGAGGTAAGATGGCCGCCGCGTAGGGACGGTCATCCAATCAACGAACAGCGTGGGTAAGGCATCTAGTGTTTATATGATATCTATGGTGGGTACAACCAAAACAAACATGACATCAATAGAAGAGATCACTAACTGGTTCATTTTGAGATCACGACAGATAAAAAGACAGCAGCGGTATCGTAGATAGTATGAAAGACCTCTTAACCAGAGACAGAGTCACCATGGTGAGTGTGTCTTGCTCGTTTTGTCAACTCCACCTACTGGTTACTCATATATTGCAGCGTTCCAACGCGTCAGGTTAATTTCGGGGGACGCACACAAACGACGCTTCAAATCAATGCAAGTTACACGTGGCAGCCATTTTAAACACGCGTACGCATCGTTAAACAGCACGTATATTCCAGCCCTTATAGTGAGCTGTTGCCCATTACCATGTAATGTAAAACTGACTCTAGCATAAAGGTTTACAATACTGTTTGACATCAACCACTATGAATTTTTTAAAGATTTGAGTGTTTTCAAAGATGACAGTATTCCACTTTGGTCTCAGTCCTTCTAGCCAATAGCACATCAATCTTATCACAACTAACCTATTTCTCCTAACTGATGTTGTTCAAAGAGCTACTAACAACATATAATGAGTCCAGAATCTTTCTTCCAGATCCTCTTCAACAGATCTGAACTATCACTTTCATATTTTTAGCTGATTCAAACGGTTTTCAGTTTAATTAAGTAGTTTACATTTTTTGAAAGCAATTTCTTCCACTCTTCCAAAAGGTGTTCGCTTCATTATTAGTTTCCTGTACCTGATGTGTGCCGACACATGAGAAGGTCCCACCTCAAATAAAAAAAGACTTCATCAGGACTGACACCTGAATAAAACCTCACAATATTTGAAGAAGCCTACATGTTTCATATTCAGTCCTTTCAGTAAAGTCATAAAGTCTTTCTTTTATTATTGCCGGTGGGATTTCACCTTGATGAGTATTTTCTAGACGTCTCGACTCTCAGAATTCTTTTGGGAATCTGGTTTATTTGTCCATGTTCTCAAAATGTATTAAAGCTCAGGAATAATACGTCAGCGTGGCAAGTGCATGATAATATGAAAGGTTCAAAAACACAAAACACAAAAGCTCTGTCTTAATATTCCAACACCGCTTACCAAACTTTAATTTCAGTCACTAAAGCAACACTTATGTAATCCTAACATCTGTGCTAATTAAACACACGTGACTCCACAATATTCAGTCCCACATAAAGGTCAACATGAGAACAGAAACACGGATCTGCAGGAAGTCAGCGACTACATTTGTGTCTGTAATTCACACGCATGGCTGACTTTAAATCAGTCCCTAAAGTTCATGTTGAGATAAGAGACTTTCTCAGCTTTTCAAATACAGAAGTCGTTCATGTTCACTGACATGAATAACAGTTCTGCCCAGTAGGGTTTATTCTGCTTTATGTGCCTTGCTTTTATAGCCTTAATTGGGATTTTCAAGCTAAAAAACTCATAAATAGCTAAACAGTACCTTTTTATTATTATTTACAATAAACAGAAAATAAAAGCTGCAATGGGTGAAAAGTAACTAAATGAACAGCATTTTTTGTGCTCAGCGTCTATAAAGTCTCTAGAAGTCTTCTGAGGTCACTGGCCAAGACGAGCTGCTTCTTAAACCTTAATGAAGCAGCCGTCCTCCAGAGACACTTGTGTAATTTCAGCTCTTGGTACCTGGCTTAAGGAACTGCCCGCTGCTTCCTGATTCGCTGCTCCACCAGAACCTTGTTTAAGCCTCTAATTGGCTGTGGGAAAACCAGGGCAATTATAATCAGTCAATTAATTGGACCTTTTGTTCTTTGCCACAAAAAATTAAGCCAATATTTTTTTCTCTTCCTCTTCTGTGACCAGACACTACCCTAATTCCCCTCACTTGTTCTGCCAGTGAAGATCTTAAGTAGCTTTAGTTTAAAGGAAGTTAATTATAACCTTTGCTCTTTTCCCCCCTCAGCTGATTATGCTATTCCTGCTGCTCGCCACGCTTGCCTGGCATTTGAAGTGAGCTTTTAATATGTGCAGCAGCAGTTTATTTATGTGAAACTCAGTACATCCCCAGTATAGAGACAAAGAAACCAAAAAGCTGTGGTATTTACACATATCCAGCTGTGGAAATGTTCTTTTACTAGCAAGTTTGTAAAGCTGTAAGCATTTGATCAGTGTGGCTGCACCTTTTGCAGCTGCATGCTAAAGCACAAGTGGGGAATGTTCCAAATCCAGAGAAATATATTGACTTACTTAATGCAAACAAGAGACCATGTTAAATAAAAAAAATAATAGTTATGATGCAAAGTTGTGAGTTTTTAGTAAAAACCTGGATTAAATTAAAGGTGCGGTTCACTCGTTTATCAATAGATTTGCAGTCTAGTGGGAACGAATGCCTTGTAAGTTGTAGGGGGGGGGGGGTGTCAAGAAGTACAATTCAGCTGGAGGAGAAAGTTTGCCTCTGATTGGCTAACAGCAACATGACGCTACCACTGACTCTGTTTGCTCTGCAACGTTGATGTTTTATCTCCACAAATAACACAAGCCTGGAGGAGTTCTGCTGTGTGGTGGAGTTGCTAATGCTAACGGTTAGCTTCTACTAGCCGAGACATTCTCTGCTGTTTCCTGGACGCTAAACCAACAACAGCCTTCCCCGTCGTGAGTCAAGATGGGTGAGTCCATGAATGTTAGGTGACAGTGTGACGTAGATCTGTCAGGATTTTCTAATCCTAGAGTTTCACCGTCTATTTTCTATCAGAAGCTAATGCAGGAGATAGGTGTAGGATAGGGTTTTTTCAACCCACGGGTACCGCACATTTCAAAAAGTCTGACCTGCACCAAATCGCCCCGCATCACTTTGTCTAGTTTTACAACCCGCCCCGCCTCATTAAAAACAAGTTATAATATTGAGCTTCTTACCTCGCTGAATCTTTCCCAAACACGCGATTAGTTTGTCCCTCCTTTCTTTTAAGAACATAAACTCCCAAACGAATTTTATTCAAAATATCTTCCTCCATCGTTTTGTTGATGTGGCTGCCTGCCACCTGCTTGAAACACACTTTGCTTTATGTACGTGCCTACGTCATGGGGTCAAGGTTATCTGCATGTTATGTTTTAAAAACATGACTGTGTTTAAATAACTGTCTTAAATATTGTGTTTTACAAAATTAAGCATTGATTAATGTCTTTATCTTCAGTGTGCATATCTATATAATAAATATATTTGATGAACCCGCCCCAAACCGCACCGCACTGAAGTAATAATTTATTGACCCGACCCAACCCGACCCGCGGGTTGGAAGACAACCCGCACATCACTAGTGTAGGAGACTATTTTCATGTTCAGCCTGCATGAAAACTCAGAGTGACTGATTATAATCAGAAATAATAAATATTAAAAAATGTTTTTTCAGGCAACCACACCTTTAAATGTTGTTTGCTATTCCTAGTTCTGTTGTGTTTAATAACTAGAGAAAAAAAATTAACAGAACCTTTTTGCAGTTTATGCAAATTATTTTTGATAACCTTAACGTTGTCATGAATACATTTTGCAGTTCATATTTATTGCAGTAAAATTATAATGAAAATCCATCCTAATTGGTTTCAGGTTCTTGCTCCAAAGCTCATTTTTGTGGCAAATAACTAAGTGGTGTGAAATTTGTTCTGATAAAGATGAAGAAAATAGTTCTTGTGTGTTTTAACCCATTTTGGGCAATGATGGTTATAACAAAGGTAATATAAATACTGTATATTTAACTATTTATTTGAGTTACTAGTTTTTTGTTGTTTTTTATCAGGTACTTTTAGTGCCTGCTTAAAAAGAGATTTGGGGACTATATCAGATGGTTGATCTGGAAGCCAAAGGGTTAAATCATAACTACATTGTCTGAAAGAGTCTGGACCTCATTATGGGTCATAAATCACTGAGAGCAGCTGGAGGGTAGCTCCATAAGTCAGAATACATTTAGAATTATTTCTGACATTTTTCGTCACATCGTTAACAAAAACAAAAAACTACCAGCATTAAGATTTGAAAAAAAATTGTGCAGTTTGTTTATAATATTTTTAATAATTAATTGGTTTACTATCAATGTGTTCATGCTTCAGACAGGGATAGATGCGGTTAGTTTCTGCTGTTGTTATTTTGTAAGTTAGGATCTGAAAAGTTTGGGAAACTAAAAAAAATTTATCTGAAATTAAACAATTTTTAAGAATATTTGGGTTTTCTTAAAGTATTGATTACATGATAAAACATGTTTTAGTTATAATTTCTGATAATCAGTCACTTAGTTTTTCATGCAGGCTGAACATTGAAAATAGTCTCCTCCACCTATCTCCTGCATTAGCTTCTGATAGAAAATAGACGGTGAAACTCTTGGATTTGAACATCCTGACAGATCTACGTCACACTGTCACTTAACATTCATGGACTCACCCATCTTGACTCATGACGGGGAAGGCTGTTGTTGGTTTAGCGTCCAGGAAACAGCAGAGAACATCTAGGCTAGTAGAAGCTAACCGTTAGCATTAGCAACTCCACCACACAGCAGAACTCCTCCAGGCTCCTCCAGATAAAACATCAACGTTGCAGAGCAAACAGAGTCGTTCAGTGCGTTTACATGGGCAGTATCAACATCTAAGTCGATCCAGGTCGATCTTATGATAATAAGCTGCGAGTCTTTATCCTCGTTTACATGCGCTTTAGAAAACCAACCTCTCAAATGTAGTTTGTTCCACTCCGGTACATGCACCCTTTCATGTCGGGCATTGTTCCGGTTAGCTTGTAGCAACACAACTTGTAAACAAACGCTGGCGGGAGTAAATGAGACGGAATTGAAACAGGATATGCACCGCGGATGAAAAAATGGACAACAACAATGCTGCAGCACAGCTTATTGGTACGTACTGCGCTGTTAGATGTTGTTACGCGTGTTACGTTGTGGCGGTGATATTATTGGACGAGCGCTACTGCGGGCCGCGTCACTTCCGGAACGCGAGCGTCTAGTCAGTTCAGCTCGGCTGACCCGTTTACATGCAGAAGGAAGTCAGATAACTACCGCATTATCTGGGTGCTTCAGCCCGACTAGAAGAAGTTCACTTTCAGCCAGACTAACGCGTTTACATGCATTTAAAATAACCGATGTTAGTCTTTTTAGGGCAAAAGTTTGGTTTTCTGATGTGCTTGTAAACGCACTGAGTGGTAGAGTCATGATGCTGTTAGCCAATCAGAGACGAGATGTCCAAATATCAGGAAATAAGACTCCAAATCCTGCCATCTGAAGCTCAGCTCTGATCTGGCTCACTTCTAGCTCCTGAAACAGGTGCACCAGAGCTTTTTTTCCCCTGATTACAACTTACAAGGCATTCATTCCTACTGTAGACCACTGCAAATGTATTAAAACTGAGTAAAGTACCACTTTAAATTTACCAGAAATCATCACCATCAACATCTTCTGTTATATTCTTGAACGTTTTTTTCTTATTTCACTAAAAGTTGAAAGTAACAAACGTAACAAAGTTCTTTTGACACAGACTGAGCCCGGTCAATCAGTCAAGCATTTCCTCCTCACAAAGCAGCATCGATTGAGGAGCCAAACGGCGAGTCTGTCATTGTCTCGTCGCCACGGGAACCTAAAGCTGCAGGAAGACCCGTGTTCTAATGGGAACTTCTTTGATCAGGCACGTGTTCAACAGGATGAGCCCGGGAGCTGGTGCTGGACACTCTGAAGGAACAAATTACTCTCCAGAAATACACCAGGATGTGTGAGAACAAGAAGAGATGTACAGAGAGGGGGCAGTGGTGTGAGGAGATAGTAGGACTACACTGACAGTGAGAACATGCACAGAAAAGCTAAATAACACGTCTGTGACCTCCAGGGTTTTAGCTGGCCTGACTTTGACAGGCTGAATGATGCACAAGAGGATCCACAGTGCTGTACGAGGTGGTGTGCACTAAATCAGCTGTAGCTCAGTGTCAGTAAAAGCTCTGATTATTTCTATTGTTGCATGAATTGAATAAACCAGAATTGAGTTTCTCAGACCATCGGTTTAACAGAAGGCAGGGAAAGAGATAAAACAAATACATTTCTAATGTGTTTAAGGATTAGAAAATAATGGCTTCTAGGTCAGCCGTGTGATTTTGGATATATTTTACTTTCACATTTGAGCAACAGCAAGAAGAAATCTCACAGAAACCATTTTTTTTACACCTTTACGTTCAGAAATAAATCAGAAATAAACAGCTGCAGGGAATCGGCGTTATCTCTCCTGCAGCGGCGCTGGATCAGACCCGTCCATCACACGTCAGCTCCGTTGACTGAATCAGGACTCAGTCTGAATCCAATCAAGAGCAAATCCCTAAGTTTTCCCCCCTTTGGGATAAAATGTCTTTGAAAAAAGATTTCCTTCAAACAATAGTTGAGTTAGCTCCAGCACACATTTGGGTTACAACATCTCTTACCTCAGAACTGTGGATGTTTTTACAGAACTTCTGATGTGGTTGGAAAGACATTTTCGTTTAAAGCTAGTTGTACATCAGATTGTGAAATCTCGTCTTCATCACAAACAAAAGTAGTTAGCTTAGTGCTCCATTCACCAAAGACCTTTCAACCACAACATCAAGCGCTGTGTGGAGGGAGGGGAATTAGATAATTGATGTAAGTGGATCAGATGACTCGATGGGTGTAATTATTCTTTAGATGGGGTGGAGAACCGAGGCTGCAGGAGCAGTGTTGATGTGTTTTCTTTGTATCGACCAGACAGAAAAACTGACTGAGTACGACTCCACGGCTGAGAGGCGGATCTTTGACACAGACCAGTAAAGTTACAGGATCCGTACGAAGGAAAATAGTAATGTAAATGGTGTCAAACTGGGCTAAAGTTTCTGATTTAATACGGATCACTATTTATTTAATGGTTACATGTAATGGAAGAAGGTTCTAAAAGCTTTTTACTGCATCATGGTGATAATCAAACCAAACATTTTATGCAAAACTCACCTTTTGCATCTTTCTGTGCTGCCATGTAGGTCTCTGCTGCCTTTATAAACACTCCAAATGTGGAAAAATCCCTCCATCTGTTTTCTGTTAGTGTCTAGTTTTAGGAATTATGTGCCTTAAGCAAGCTGTTCAAAAAGTCCCCGTTTGTGATGTCACAAATAGAATAGAATAGAATAGACTTTATTGATCCCACAGTGGGGAAATTCACTTGTCACAGCAGCACCATCACTCAAAGGGTAATTAGAAGAAAGATAAAAACAAGGATACATGTATACACACTAAAAATGCCTGGGTTATTTTGCCAACCCAACTGTTGGGTTGAGGCTGAAAATCATACGGTTGGGTCATTTTAACCCACCATTGGGTCAAGCATTCTGACCCAACATATTGGGTTAAAATTGGAGGGAAAAAGAATGATTCTTATTGTTCAGTGAACCAGCTCTGCCATTTTAATCCAGAGGATGACAAGACTGGACCTTGACACCAAAAAGGATTAAGAAGGTAAAATGTTGATGATAAAGTGTTTTAAGATGAATTGTGTGAACTTGTTGACAGCAGAAGATGATACCGCCATTCAATGAACTAATAAAGTAATTTAGCCTATCATTTCAGAAAACCAAATCATATAGCTAGCTAACTAGTTAGCTTGCTGGCACCGATGTATATACTGTTGCGTTTTTACAGGGAAATGTGAGGATTATAAATAGCTTGAAAATCGAAGAAGCATCAGTGCCACCAACAATCCTGAGAAAACCCCACTACACGAGCTCAAATCTTCCAGAACCCATCAGTTTCCTACAAATTGCGGCGCTACCCCTCCATTCGTCTTCCCCGTCGCCGCACGTACACGCACGTACACACACACACACACACACACACACACACACACAATTCGCTCGAAGCGAGGATGGCTGCGTTCACAGACAACTACGTCCATCCATTAATAAGATGGAACACAAAATCAAAATCAGCGTCACAACTACCAGTGCCCTGAACGACATTTTGATCTAACGCGCTCCCTCCTTTTTTTCTCTCGATCTTTTATTGGAAAGTACTGGTCTGGTTTCCTGTTCCTTTCACCTTTTGTGTCCAGCTAAACTAATCTCACGTTTGTCCTGCGCGTTCCGCTCGAGTTTTCAATAAACTATGTCGAAGGATAGGCCTTTCAGGTTGAGACAGACTAAAAGAAGAATATTGGCATTGTGGCATCCGCTCCAGAAGGGGGCGCTTGAGGCTACTGTCCAGTACAGACACTTCCTGCTAGCTAGTTTAGCTCATTGTGCTACTATTTCATTTCGATGTGGATGCACCGCTGTCACGTTTTTATTAACTGTTGCTATGCAGATTGCGTTTGTATCTTTGTAAATATGAAACCAGAAGATTGTCAA
>SSNS01000087.1:2009702-2024276 GCA_006937985.1 Aphyosemion australe
TTGTGTGCTTGGTGGAATGTTTGAGTCACATGTCTGTGCTTGCACTGTAACCTGCAAAAAGAAACCCTCAGGCAAGACACACCAGGTCACAAGCAGCATCAAAGGACACAAAAATTTGAACATCATTGAACCAACCAGACTGAAGACCTCTGATATGAACATTTAATAACAGAAATATGAGGCGATGTCTTCTGGGGAAAAGGAAAGTGAGAAGTGTGAGGTTGCATTTTGTGTTCTGCATTACGTGGGCCTCGCAGTTTCAGAATCTCCCTTCAATAAAATCACGTTGATTTCTTTCCAAATGTGTGGGCTGTCAGGGTCTAACGGTAAATTATAGAACAATTACAGAAAACAGGAAAACATAATGTCGAATACGTGAATGAGTTCATTTGATTCTAGTCATTTTCTGCAAATTCTGATCCAAAAAAAAACAAAACCAAATATTAAACCAGACAAAATAATTGTATGTTATTTCTAGCTCCAATCATATACACAGTTAACTACTGTGATAAGGCCCCAAATTTCCTTGTCTTGTGCCATCTGTGTCAAGGCAAAAAGAAAAACGGCACCATCTGTGACTCCCTGGCAACGCCTGAGTACCAGTAGCTATCATTGTTACAGTGGTAAGAAGATGTACAGCACAGCTCAGAAGACAACAAGCTTTTCCAGACATGATCCGCCGCAGCAGAGGCGCAAACAAGCACCAGAGAATTTGAGAGAACATGAACGATCGCGTGTTAATTACATTTTTAGTAGCGCCACTTTGAGAATGTTACTGTGGCCGTGTGCAGGACGTATAGCTGCCTGGAACGCATGAACAGTCAGCTCTCTCCATCGTCCCCGCTCAAAAGAAGTCACGGTACGCTGAGAGTCTATAGAAATAATGTAATATAGGTTGAAACTGGATCTTTTTTCGGGCTCCCCCTGGGTGTGTCAGTTGAGGGCTTCCAGGGGAGCCCATCGCCCTTTCGGGGGAGCTGAGCTCCCCATGGTTCCTGTGTAATTCAAACCCCAGAGGGAGCTTTGTGATCTACAAGGGCTCAAAATTGATAAAGAGTTCATAAAGTTTCTTGGACTGATAAATACTAAGTAATTCATTGCATTTTAGAGAATTAAAATTTTATTTAAATAAAATAAATAATATTGCAGAATGCAGATAATTGTTGCATGTTGCATTTACCATAGGCTAATATAGCGCTAGCTTGAATACTGACTCGACCTGCACTGAATTCATGTCTGTTTGTAAACTTCAAGGTAACTGTGGAAGAGAAGGGAGGGGAAGAAAAAAAGATTTATCTTTTGTGTATTGGAGCTACATGATTAGTGTAGCGCTCAAGCTTACACTAGCCTGGCAAGCCATCCTATATATACGTGAATATTGTCTGGCCACGGTCCAGTGACGGCTCTCAGTCCTGGGGCGGGATCTACGGTTGTCTTTCAAACTGTCTCCACATGACAAATGATGTTATAGATCATGCAAAATCCACTTTTTGGAGCTTTTGACCATGTTATATTGTCATTTACTCATCTAAAACCCCTCCAAAATGTTTTTTGGCTTCATGCAGGTTTTTTCCTATCTCAGCTGCTTCTTTTCTTCAGCTTTGCTAAACTTGGTTAAGCTATTGCAAAAGACTAGATGGAGCATGGTTGTGTCATCATGCCCCGCTCCTCTCCATCCAGGTAGTGTTGAATGTGGATCCCTCCTCCCCTGGACTGTAAACACTAACACCCAATCTCTCAGTGTAGCTAGCAGGGAGTTTAATCTCCACAGTTGTGAAGAAGTGATTTATTTATTATTTACGGCTCAGAGTCACTTGCCTCTGTCAAAAATATGTCCTCCTCTCTTTCTTTTGGTGAAGGAGGTGGACAGAAAATCCTGTGCTTGTCCGTTGTCTGTGAGAACGGGGTGGGGGCGTAAGGACCGTTGCCTCTTCAGCGTGAGAAAGTGGAAGTGAGAGCATGTGAGAACCAACAATTCAACATACAGACTTCAACGGACATAAATTTTAATCAATAAATGGGTTTATAAATGTAATCTTTGACCTAACCAACTCTAACATTTGTTCTTTTATTGTTTATATATATATTAGCTTTATGCTCTGATTGATTGTTACAAAGACTGAAACTTCTTACGGAATCTATTTTCCAGGTATTTAATGCTGAATCATTATCACTTGTCAGACATATTGTTTTTGTTTTTACCTTTTTTCCAGATCAAGATTTTATTCTGGCATCTATACAATAAAGTGATCCTTCGCACAGATGCCTCTGCTTCACCTCACAACGAGGTTGCATTTTGTTCTCTGATAAAAGCATGACGGTCTTCAGGGGCAGTCAGTGCCGAGGCAATTTACACCTGCAAATTGGTTTTTGGGTCTTTGTTGTGAGTTTTTCTCCCCAACATAATATTCAAGTTCAACCCAGGAGGGGCAAACACAAACCCATCCTCTTTTCCTCTCTTTTTTCAGGTTATCAAGGTGACAATTTTACTTCATTTGAATTGTTGCCTGAGAAGCAGTGACAATAGTTACATGAAAACCTTTTAGAAAAGTTCAAAGCTTTTCAACCTAAAGGCCTTGAAAGGAGCACACAATCGTGACACGACACTGAAAACAGACGCAGGATGTGGGGATTTTCTGTTGGCAGCTTTCTGCAGCCTTGTGTGCTCAATTCTCATTGGAAAAAACAAAAACGCTGAAAAGCAGCACAGCAGGGGCAAAAGAACTGTTGACTTTTAACGGCAGGATGTGGAGTCATGGTTTGGATTTGTAATATCACAACCAGTCAAACGTCTGGTATTTTGGTCTTAGAAATTAAACGTTAACCTTCTGATGGTTCCTGGAAAGGTCCAGGTTTATTTAATGGCATAGGAATTAATGATATTCAACCAAAAAGAATTGCACATATATAAATACACTTTCCTAGTTAATGTTCATGCAGATCCACTCCAAGCTTCAAGCAACCAGGTCTGCATCACTTCCTTCTAGTTGCAAATTTTTGCCTTTCCTTTTTAGTTTGCCTTTACTGTATTCTCTCAGGAAGAAGTTAAAAAGAGTTCAATGTCACTTTTAACTGCAACCTCACTCTGAGAAAATAAAAGCTGAGGTAGCAGTTTGCAAGAAGTCTGCAAAATTTCTGGGAAATTATCAGCAACTTTTTCTTTCATTGACTGTTTTGAGTTGCAAACTGTTTCATCACCTAAATCCTGCTTTGTTTACTATTGCATTCTGCAATGCATGTAAACAGGACAATCGTGTGATCATGTGAAATGAAATTTCTCCTAATTTTCCACTAAATTTCCTTTTTTTCTGTATTTTTAGAATTAACATTTTTAGATAATAAAACATGGAATTTTGAAATAGAAAGACTCATATGGGACGCAGAGAGCAAAGCCAGGAGGAGCAGTTCTCTCAGACGCTCTCTGTCCATCATCTTGTGGCACAGATGAACCTGGATAACATCAGCCTGACAAATCTGATGATAACTCATCGTTTTAGCAGAACCATCCTGCAAGACTGATGCTCGGTTAAGTCCATTTCACCCTGGCATTTCTCTCTATTATTAATATAATCAAATAAATAAAAACACAGCTGCCCTGCATCTGCTGTGATGTCATTACAGGAGTCACTTAAGGATAACAGAGATCAGAAATAACTCCAGACACGCCACAGTGTTCAATCAAATGAACCACTATTGTTTGAGAGATGCTTTACTGTCTGGAGGACAATTTAACACAAGCTCAGACTATTGTTTTGCTCCAGTTTACGCTCAATTCCACCAGTAAAAACTCAAAGACTCTGATCTGTCGTAACGTTCCCTCCCTTCAGATTCCTCCACTTTTCTGCTCTTTGATCAACGTATCAAGGCAGCTAGAAGACAGAAAACATCAAAAGTGTTATGTTCTGCGCTCAAAATCCTTGAAATACAAGTCGTGATGTTAAATCACAGCTCTGCTTTGTTTACCTTGACTCCACAGTAGGGTTAGGCATGGAGCATCAATTGGAACCGGGACTAATTGTCAGTTTTTCCTGGAATCGTTCAAATTAAAAAATTTTGATTTCAATTTACAGTCCGCAGACCGGAAGAAGAATCTGTTGGAAGTGTTTGCGTTACTGTGCAATCATGGAAATGTTTTGCAGCTGCAGAGGCGTTCTAAAGTATATAAAAATCTGATCTACAAAATCTGATCGACGCCTTTCAGAGTCGATCATACCAGCTGATCGCCTGTCGCTCATCATTGCAGCCTGCAGAGACCCTGTGTGTAGCATCGCGTCTCCCTGCCATCTTCCCTCACACTGCGCAGGTGTGCAGTGCCAAAAATCCTGCAACATAAAATACTGCGCGGAGGAAGCTCGTTAAAATGCGTCAACACCGTGGATTTAATACGAGTTTTAAAAAACACTTGGAGCATCAACAGTCAAACGCAGCTAACGCAGCTACACTCCACTCACTAACCCCTTCTTTCCACCGGACGTGAAAGCGGCAGGTAACTTAATAGCGGTGTTTTACCAGTGAGCTCATTCCCAAACAGGAGCGATTCTGATGCAAAACGGGAGCGAAAGCGTTCCACACAGCTGATCCCGTGAGGTCACAAAATCACGGTAGAATTGCAACACCACGTGTGATTTCAGAAGTCACACAATAACAAGCAAGGAGAAAGACGGCTGCATGTATCCAAAAAGGTCTGTGGTTTATTTTCTGTTCTGTTTACGTCGGTTTCATGGGAAATGGCGTACTGCACGTGACTTATTTTGAAAGTTTCTGGATGTTTTACATTGATTTCATCTTTGACTTCCTGTCTGACCCGATTTTGACGCGTTTTGGAAGCGTAGCACAAAAAAAATAGACTCGAAACACTTCTGGAACACGTCCAGAATGTTACACTTTGCTGCCGCTGGAAAGGAACTCGTCCACTATAACAGTGGCTAATTGTACGTTTCACAACCGTTTAGCACCACTTTCATGTCCGGTAGAAAGAAGCTGTAACACTCATCTGTATGAGCGTGACAGACAGAAGGCTGAGCAAATAACCTGCAAAATATTTACATGTAAAGTTGTGAGATTATTTTTTGCTTTTTGAACTATTTAGTCTGTTGAGAGTTTTAATGTTTTAAATCTGTTGGATTGGACTTTTCTGGTTATCTTGAAGACATTTTGCCTCTCATCCCAGACTTTGGTTGTGAGTAGGAGGCTGTGAGTTGTGGTCAGAAACAAACACATTGATTGTGCTGCAGGTTTCTTTCCCTTTCTTTCTTGAAAACATGTTTGTGTCTAAATGAAGATCATGATATTGTTCATAGAATTAAAATTAATTTTGAAGTTCCAACTTTTACATCAAGTAAGACCTATGGTCAGCTGGCTCATTTAAAACATGTAAAGTTTTTGGACCCTGCCTCTTGAAAGACTCGGAATCGAGAATTGATAGGAACTGGAATCGAAACGAGGAATTGGAATCGGAACCGGAATTGTTCAAATTCAAACGATGCCTAACTCTACTCCACAGAGATGTTAATCACTCTTGTTCCACCAGTGCATTTAGGGTTTGGTCCCCTTTGTGTTTCTGCTGAGTGAGTGACCTTTTATAAAACTGTTGATGTATTTTTCCTTGTTTTTGTTGCTAGGCGGTGAATTAAAACACACAAAGAGGTCCATTTCAGATGTCGGTGTGTGACAGATTGCTGCTTTGTAAAAACCATCCAAGACAGGGAGCGATGATTCAGCAGCTCTACATGTCTAATCACCACTTCACATCTTCTGCTGTCTCTTATTCTGTGCAGTGCAGATCTCTGTTTTCCAAAAATATCTAAAGTGTTCAGCGTGGCTTGCTGCTGCAGGAGATGCAGGAATTACTTATGCTCTTTGAAATCCCATGAAAGAGACAAGAATATCAACCCCACTCTTGTTAACATGAATGCATTACCTTAAATTCAATTCTACATGAAACTATGAGGAAAGAGCAGCAAGACGAAGGCAGGCTGCTATTCCAGCCCTCATCATCATCCTCATCATCATCCTCATCATCCTCATCATCGTCATCCTCATCATCATCATCATCCTCATCATCCTCATCATCGTCATCCTCATCATCATCATCCTCGACATCGTCATTGTCATCATCATCCTCATCATCCTCATCATCGTCATCATCATCATCCTCATCATCGTCATCCTCATCATCATCATCACCTCATCATCGTCATCGTCATCCTCCTCATCATCTTCATCGTCATCATCATCCTCATCATCATCATCATCATCCTTATCATCATCATCATCCTCATCATCATCATCCTCATCTTAGATCCCATTGTCCTGTATGTAATCAGTGGTATTAGTTCAGGCTTGTACTGAGACGTCCTCCAGAGGACCAGATGAGACCAGACCAGTGAGGGAACATGAAAACTGACAACGGTGTGATCCCTTCTGATATATTTTCCTGTTACTATCATCAAATATTCCCATTTTATCTATTTTTGCCACCAGATATAAATAATTTGTATTTATTGGTCTTTTACTTCTTAGAACAAGTGGAAGATTTACAAAAAAGAATAAAACAGACAACACAAAGAGGTGTTCTGTTAGAATTTGTTGAAAGTCCTGATGGCTGCTTTACCAGCTGTGTGAGCTGTTTAGTTTCCTTCAACCTGTCGACCGTACAGCCATCTACAGCCCAGCATTACATAACCAGTCTGCATCACACACACCCAGCCCCCCATCACTTCCAAGTCTCTCCACCGTGAAACTGTCACCCCGCTGAGAAAATTAAAAGAGGACAAAGCAGGACGCTGTCTTAGGAGACCGAGACGTAAGCTTGTTTCTTATGAGATTTGCATGTTGAGGGTCGATTTAATGAGGTAATGTTGTAATTGCTCGTTTGTGTCGCCATTCCCATGGAACTGTAGCCCCTTCACTCACACATGCACACACACACATGCACACACACGCACGTACACACACATGCACACACACATGCACACACAACCTTGGGGTATAGCGTGAGTGAGTGTGCTGCTCAAACAGCGTGCCACTGGAACTTAAAATGAGTGAATCTCTGTGGGTGCTCAAATATAAATAAACTCCAACACATCTGATGAAGAAGAGCACACATTAAGCATTTAAACACTTTTCACTGGTATCAAAGCTTCATGATCAAATCTTCCTCTTCCCGCTTCACTGGCTGCAGGTTAACGTCAGGGTTCATTTCAAGATCCTGGTTCTGGTTTTTAGGGCCTTACAGAACAAGCACCATCATACATTGGTGATCTTCTCAGTCCCTACACCCCCAGCAGGTCCCTGAGGTCCAGTGATCAAAGCCTACTGGTTGTGCAGCGCACCAGGCTAAAGACCAAAGGTGACAGATCATTTGCTGCTGTGGCCCCCAGACTCTG
The DNA here is from genome assembly GCA_006937985.1 of Aphyosemion australe. Taxonomy (NCBI): domain Eukaryota; kingdom Metazoa; phylum Chordata; class Actinopteri; order Cyprinodontiformes; family Nothobranchiidae; genus Aphyosemion; species Aphyosemion australe. Next base: position 2,017,091 of record SSNS01000087.1, read on the forward strand.
GAACTCTCTCCCCCTGAGCCTGAGATCAGTGGACTCAGTGGTCTCCTTTAAAAAGCATCTGAGAACTCACCTGTTCAGGCTGGTTTTGAGTGACCTTCTGTTGATTAATCATCACTAGCTTCTTTTCATGCTGCTGTTTCTACCAATTCTGCCTTTCCCAGGATCCTGTATCACCATTTTTTATTCATGTTTGTCCCTCCTTCTCATTTTTTTGTTTAAATTTTTCCCATTTTTATATTTTTTTTAATTTTTTTTATATTTATTTTTTGTTCTTGTGAAGCATCTCGTGATTTTTATCTTGAGAGGTGCTATATTTTTCGTGATACGTTACATTTTCAATAAGACTGACTGGTGTCAACACACGTTTTTGAAGAAACAAAAATGATAATGAGATCTTGGAAAATCTCGATTCAATTTGGAAGGTTTTGACCCACTATTTGTGTTTAATAATTCCAACAAACCTTTTGCTGCTCCTGCAAAGAACTCTGAATTTTCTAAAAGAAATATTAATTCTGTAAATCTTATTCTGTCTAAGTTGTAATAGCTAGGGGTAACCCTGCTCTGATACATTTAATCACGCAAAGAGGATACTAGGTATCATTTTTGTAGAGCGAAAAATGCCCTGGCACACGTAGGCGTCCAGCATCTTCATACGTCAGGACATGTTAAATGATGTCTCCTATAGATGACCTACCATCCAGCTGGCTAATTATTCTCTTTAAAGTGGCTTTTTGTGGAAAGATTATAAACAGCTGATGTTTTTTTTTTGACTGAATGCTCTTGGAGAATCAGATCAGTTCAGCTCCATCACCTATAGAGTCTGACCAGTTAAAACATGGTCACCATGGAGAATTTACATTATAAAGTTATTTACACATATAATTATGTGGTTATTTGCATCTGAAACTAGCTGCTCACCTTTTGCAGCTATTGAATTTTATGACAATATAAACATTATAAAACAGTGTTCACACAAATGAGATTAGAAGAGTTTAAGAGACATTGTCACTGATGGTGACTATGCTCAGTTAGATCAGAATGTTACTCTCTAATTCCAAACTGAGGCCATTCAAAGACCTACAACAGGTAAAATATTAATATTTCATAACCTTTCCTCAGATTTCTGATCTGATCAGTCCCTGTAAGTGAAGTCAGGATCATGGATGCTCAAATACATGCTCACTGGTCATTTTCATGAGTGGCTGAAGATTTGTTCTCAGTCTGGAAAGCATCATAAATCATTAGCTACAGACTTTTGACCACTAGCTGATTAAGAATGATTTATTTTCCAAAATGATCAGACTTTTATTTTGACTTAATTGGTTTGACCCTCCAGTGATGTGTACATCTGATGCAGTTGATCCAACAATTAAAGCATGTGCTATTATTACTTACTGTACACTGTTGGGACACAACCCTGCAGTGTCCCACCTACATGTTGGGACTAACAAATCATGCAAAAAAGGGAACCTCTGTCTTGCCTTAGCTGGGAAACCAGTTAATTAACCTCCAGTAATGAAAGCACTAATTAGGGCTGAGCTGTCGTTGAAAATATTATTATCATACCATCAATTACTGACAGAGCTAAAAACAGAAGGACGGCCTGTTCCAGACTGTTTATATTCAGAAAAGTTCCAAGAATGTTCAGCATCTTTTCATGAATCTATGATTTTGACCAAACCCAGCTCCTTTATGTGGCACTCGTTCATTAGAAACTGTGATTAAGCTTGAGCTAAACTCCCCTGCAGATTCTGTTTTAATTGGCTAAGATGCAACATTCTCTCTGGAGCTCATTAGAATGGAAAACGCTATAAATGTGATGACTCTAAAACCACACGTGAAGGATCACATATAACTAAAGTTTTGGACATGGTTTACAGTTACTGTCACTAAATCAGATGTTGTTAGTGGCTTCGTCAGAATTTGGGCTTTCCTCTGTTTAAGGCTGAGCTAAACTTCCTCAGAGTTGCTGAACTCAGATTTTATTTCCCTTTTTTCCTCCCAGGAGACCCAAACACACACATGAGAGACACGTTAAAGGTTAAAGGTTGGTCATGCTTGTTTTGTTCCTGCTGTTTATTAAATTACCCTTGTCTCACCTTGAGAATCACTGACAAGAAGAAAAAGAGGGAAAAACCTGTAATCACTAACCTTCATGATGCCACAAGGTGCGTTTCCAGCTCCCTGAATCCTCTCCGCGGAATTATCACGACTGCCACTCCCGATCCGTGGACTGCTGTGCTCCCGGTACCGTCCGTTGGTGAACACTCCCTCAGCACCGTAGCCCTGAGCAGCGCTCGACACCTCCAAGTAGGTCCGGGTAGCGGTGGGATGCATCGCGGCCCCATCTCCGGTGATCCCCGCTAGGTTGGTCGCGCCCTGGGCTGCTGGTGCGCCTATGACCGGATCCAAAAAATGTCCCGAGATGGTCTCTGAAGCGTGAAACCCCGACATGATCCGCCAGAGTTAGAGCAATGTGCTGTCCCCGTCAGAATAGAAACAGCCCATCATATTTATTTATTTCTATTATTACTATTATCTTAAATCACGCCTCGATAAGCTGATGTCCGGAGCGGCTGCTCGTCCTCACCGGTGCGCACAGCCGCGTCTGGAGCCGGTCTGGTCGGACTCAACAGTTCAGACAACAAGCTCCTCTGGGGGCGTGAGCTCCGAAACACTGGAAAACAGATTTCTGTTGCGGGGTTCCTGCTGTCGATCTTTTTTCCAGTCGTTTGTCAGCTCGCACTTTCGTCCTCCTCTCCTCCAAAATCGGATTCTCTCAGCAAGTCCGCTTCCGTCGGCTCCGCCGCGTGCGTCGTCTCGCACCCTCCAACACTTTTGCAGCGCTTGCAGAAATCGGACAGCTTCCCCTTCTCAGGAGCATCCACGGGACAAATTCAAGACTGTGAAAGCGCAATCGCAACAAGCGCACGCCGCACGGACGCGTGCTCATGGAGGCGCGTGCAAGAATGCCACAAGAATAAAAAAAAGCAAGCTGCTGCGCGCGCAACCACGCTTTGGTTCTGGCATGCGCACGCAACCCAATTAAATAATTGTTAAAAGCTGTTTAAATAATTGATCACTTTAGCTGAAACATTTGCAAAACATAAAGTTATTTTGTAATTAACAGTAACTTCAAATCTGAAGCTTTGACGCAAACTTGGCATGTTTTCCACAAGAGGGCGCTCACAAATTCCTAATGTTGGGAAAATATTCAAAAATGCATTATTACCTTACGCAAGTGTACATCATGACAAACACTGATTCTTTTCTCTTGAGCACCCTTTCTGTCTAACAACAACAACAACAATAATAATAATAAGAAGAAGAAGAAGAACAATAATAATAATAATAATTATTATTATTATTATTATTATTGTTATTATTATTATTATTATTATTATTGTTATTATTATTATTATTATTATTATTATTATTAATATTATTATTATTATTATTATTATTATTATTATTATTATTATTATTATTATTATTAGTCACATCAAAAATGGATCATAAAGTGCAATGCCATGGTTTTGGAAAAATAAAGTGCCCTAAGGAATTTTGGGAAAAATAAAAAACTAAATAATTTAATAGCTGAAAATGATTAATTAGGCCTACAGAACATAAAATCAGATAGCTGTTAGAATAAAGAAAACTGGAAAAAAAGACAGATTTCATGATTTTAATTCTTTACATCTGGGAGCAGATTTGTGTTTATTTTGTCAAGATTTCAGTAACTCTTTAGGATTATGAAAAGATCCAACACTGGTCTCTTTTTTTCAACATTTAGCAGCTGATTGTAAATTTCTGTAAATTCACCAAGTTTTTACAGCACATTTAACACGTTAGTTGACCAAACTTCTTAGCAAAGTTCAAAAAGAAAAACTAACGAAAGCAATCCAAATGAACTCATTTGCAGTAAAATACCAGATAACGATAATAAAAAAGAATACAAAGTAAACCTCTATGACAAAACCAAGAAATCCTGTTTAACCCTAACTAAAAGCAGGTGAAGATATCAGTGATTTGAAAAGATCAACAACTTGATCATCTGTCTCTATCATGGTCTGAGCTATATGATCTGGGCTATGAATGTCAAAAGGTGGCTGATCTGAGATCTGGCAGGTGTGTGATGAAGGAGGAGCTCAGTCTGATGCCAAGGCCTTACGACTTTTATGAAAAAACAAAAAAAGGTTTAGGGTGACTAGTATGATGTCATCATTCCTTTCCCTGTTAGCTGCAGTGGTGCCCTGCACACTTAAAGGATAAGTGAAGTTATTTCTAATGTGATTAATTAATTTATAAATGTCAAACATCTAATACAAAAACTACTGCTACACTTTAAAGAGCTTCAGTTGATTTATTCATAAATGATCCCAGTAAACAGGAAACATATAATATAAAATGAATGAGAGCATTTCTGTCTCACACCATCTTTTTCTGTAGCTTTCATAAATGCTCTAACAAAAAGCATCATCCTTGATCAAAGATGCTCTTCCTCCTCCTTCTTCATGAGTTGGAGACTTGGACTCATGTTTGGTCCATCAGGAGAACTGGTGCCTTGCAGCATCTCTGGATTCTGATTCATAAGGCTGAGTATGAGCTGAGGTATCTGAGGTCAGCCGGATAGCGACCACAGCAGTGCTGAGAATAGGATTCAGTGTCAAGATGAGCTTGCATCACCATATGTGACACAACCAGAGTAAACTGAGATCATACAACTCCATTTCTGCACTGAGAACGTAAACCTCGTCAGTCTGTCATAAGGTTGGATTGATCGAATGATGAGTTGCAGGGAAAATGCTGCATTTAATGATTAAAGAGCAGCGCTCAGCTGACATATGTGAGACCGCTGGATGCAATTATCAGATATGAGTTGTCCGAGGTTAGGGCAGCATAAAGAACTCAAGGATATTTGTGTTTATTTGTGACTTTTTTGAACAGACCTTGTAAATAAGAAGCAAAAACACAATCTCTTCATTTACATTCATCCCTGTAGATGAGAATGCTTTAGAGCGATTTCAGAGCCTTTACAGTCTAGCTCTGTTTCAAGGACAAAGCTGCGGTTTGGGTAAATGAAATCCATGAATGACTGCTGTAACAAAGAAAAAGGACAGAATATAGAATAAAACGTCTGTGTTTTCCTGGAAGAGGAGGTTGGAGAGATTTTCTCAACCCTTTCTTTTTCTTATTCACTCTCTGCTCCCCCACTTCTCTCCGTGATCTCCCAAGGTCATGTATTATGCATTCTCAGAAATAATTTAGCAAAACTTGTGCTTTTAAAAGCCCCCTCCCTCGATCCAGCTGTCTTGCTTTAATGTAAAAAGGACTGTGACGAAACATGCTCCAAACTCCTACGGTAGTTTACACGAGTTTCCAGGATGTGACCCGTCAGCCTTTTTAAAGGGGCTTTACACTGATCCTCGGGATTATCCGTTTGACCATTTGAAACCATTAAAACCATTTGATCGACTAAAACCGGATCAATGGAAGAGTAAACAGAAGAGTCAGCAAGAAAAGAAGTAAAACAGTAATCTGCACAATAACTCAGAAATAGCAGGTATTGTAAAAACAACTTTTTTTTCTCTACTGGGGTTTGCTCTTGTTTCCTGTGGTAGGATGTCAGCCAATGCTGCATAAAGCAAAGCACAGTCTGCCAGCTTCTGACCGATGGATCTTCTCTTGCTGCACCTTCAGCCTCTACACATCCCTCCTCCCACCACTGGTTGTTCTGCAGCACTTCTTCCCCTCAGTGCACACCATCAGCTGGATATTCTGACTTCAAGTATTGACTAGGTGATAACATAAGATCTGAACACATGTACAGTTTGCAAACTGTAGATCTGAATTATGATATCTGCAAAGGAAGTTACAGGTCGGCTTCTCTCTGTAGAGAATAGGTGTGTCTTCCTGAGCGTTGTCAGCATGTTTCCTGTCGCCTGTTTCAATATCAGCCAAACATGAACTCAAACAACCATGAATAAAAGTTATTGCAACAGTCTGAAAGAAGGATGTTTCTAACTAGAAATTCTCTCATTTTCAAATAATAATACAGTGAAAAACAATTTTGTATGAAAATGATCATTTAAAGTGAAATGCTCACTTTCTTTTGGATAATTTTCACCATTTATTCATTTTGTGGTTAGAGAAAGATTGATTGTGTTCAGAAAAATAGACGTTAGCCAGAACATCAGAAAGGGTGAGAATGGCTGAGAAGTGAAGTCATCATCAGTTGCCCATGATTGACATCAAATTGGATGCCAGCAGGGAATAATACGTCTTGACGCTGATCTACTTCACCCGGGTACACAGTGACAGATTTCATTTACTGAGGGTAAATGGTGGCAGAAAGAAAGATGGTGATCAGGATTTAAAAGATGGAGATGCTGCAAGGCAAACCAGCAGGTACACATGACAGCCACCAGTTTATGCATAAAGCTGCTGACTGCAAGCATGAATGGCCACTGAAGCAAATGTAGTACATGCAATAATCCATAAAGATGCACTGAACAGACTGCTGACAGACATAAAGGCACCTTTAGTTTTCATAAAGGTGAGCAGTATTTGCTATAAGTGATTCTGTTTTATTTATTGAACATTACTGACACCTAGTGGTTTCTGACATGTGTGATTCTCTACAGGGTAGATTTGTTCCTCACAATGTTATCATAACACAAAACAATCAGTGTTTAGATTATGTAGTAAATGTTTATTAATAATACCCATATTAAAAACATAAATAATATAAATACATGGATCACTTTTTACAAGTGAAATGTCCTGTTGCTAACTAACCTGCTGTGGTTAAAATAAACCATTATTATTTATTTAGCAGATTTAATGTTACTAACTTAAAATGACATTTGAGCTAATTAAATCAAATAAAAATAATGAAAATTAATAACTCGGTAAATTCTGTTTAACTTGAGTGAATGAGTGAGTGAGCAAGAGAGTGAGCGAGAGTGAGTGAGCTAGCATGCATGTGAGTGAATGAGTGATTGAGTGAGTCAGTGAGCGAGAGTGAGTGTGAGTGAGTGAGTGAGTGAGCGAGCATGCATGTGAGTGAGTGAGTGATTGAGTCATTGAGCGAGAGTGAGTGTGAGTGAGCGAGAGTGAGTGAGTGTGAGCGAGCGAGTGTGAGTGAGCGAGCAAGCGAGCGTGTCAGTGAGTGTGTGAGTGAGCG